>CM077161.1:163516553-163993691 GCA_039583875.1 Platanthera guangdongensis
CCCCCCCCCTCCCCCCCCCCCCCCCCCCCCCCCCCCCCCCCCCCCCCCCCCCCCCCCCCCCCCCCCCCCCCCCCCCCCCCCCCCCCCCCCCCCCCCCCCCCCCCCCCCCCCCCCCCCCAACACGCCCTCCCATCACTCTTCCTCCACTTTGGAAAAGCCCAAGACATAAGGCCACTTTGAAAGCCCAAGCCATAAGGCTTTTCCTCATTCCCCCACATGGGGGAAATGCCCACATCCTCCAGCTGTCCTTAGACAGGCTGAGGGTGGAGATTAATCCCTCTTTAGGGAGGGATTAATCCCACATTGGAGGTAAGGAGGAGCCCCCCAAACCTATTTAAGCACACCCGCCCCCTACCTCAACCCCATGCTCTGAAAGCACAACCCACCCTTTCCCCCCTCTGTCGGAGCTCAGGTCGCCGGAAAATACCAGCCCGAGCTCCACCACCCACCCACCCCCCCCCCCCCCCCCCCCCGCTACCTTGCATGGTCATCTAAGCCGGCTCCTCCCGAGCTCCCCAAAATAGGTGGAACTCTCTCTCTCCACCACCCCCCAAAACCTTTTGGACGTCTTACATGTCATCCCTGGCCGCTAGAGCTCGTCGCCGGCACCACTCAAGCCAAGCTGCAGGTCGGGAGATGGCTGCAACAAGCTAGCCCATCCCAACGCCGGTGGTGGCGCTAGAGAAGGGCAAACCACCGGAATGACTTTCCCTGGTGGTAGAAGGCCGAGGTGCCGCCGGAAAACGCCGCTCTGGCGGCACTCGAGAAACTGCGTTCTTGCTCTGTTTTAGCGCCGGCCGTCGGGTTGTTCGCTGGCCACCACGGATAAGAGCTCTACCTCCGGTGCGCCGTCGGGGGTGGTTTCGTGCCTGGACTCAACGCCAAAGAGGCAGGGTGGCGCGACATCGCAGGGAGCAGAGCCACCGCCACCCTGCTCTCGGGTTGAAGATTTCAGGCGGTGGCCAGCGGCGGCAGGCCGCCGGGCCACCGCCAAAGTCTCGCCGGCCCCCGGCGAACCGATCAGGGTCGGCGCCGGTATCACAGCAGCGGCCGACCGGTTGTGGCAGAGTGCCACCGCCTCCTCCTTCAAGGGATGAAATCATCGTCGTCCATTCTCGGTGATGAGATGAACGGGGGGGGGGGGGGGGGGATACCTCAATCCCTCCCCTGCCTCTGTTTTTATGCCCCCCATAGAGGATCCGCGGCTGATCCTCTATGTATAATTGACCCGTCCGGCTCAATCTCAGCCGCAGATTCCCATTGATCTGCTAATTGCAGACCAAAATCCATAGAAATCTGTGGGATTTTCCTGGCCAAATCAAAGCCCCTGGGGGAAAAGTGGTCAACATGAAAAATGTTCCTCATAATGAGGGCTATCTCCACCAAAATGTGAGAATTTTTAAAAGTGTTTTAGTATTTTTAAAAGCCTTAATAAAGTTTATCAGGTCAAATTAATGGCCCAAAAATGTGGAAAAATTATGAAAAAAAAAATTAGACTCATTTTAGGCTCTTCCAAAGGTTATATCAAAACTTGGGGAAATGGAGATAAGAACTATATTTTTTTACAAATTCTAAGTGTCTAGGGTCGCACTCGAGATTTTTTTTGCGCATTTTTCCCGAAAATTAAAATTGGAGCGCACGACTATCCATCCTAATTTAAACATTAAATTCAAGATCTACCATCGATGAGATTGGCCGAGGCAAGTAGCCAAGCTCTGGGTGTTCCGAGACTTCATGAAACTGTCGAGCGCCTCGACTCTTGGGTAATTTGGGCATGCTCGAAATGTGAGAGTACGAGTAGTGAGATTCAATTTATTCTCAACAAATAAAAAGGGTGTAACTCCTAATGAGCCATTGATCCGATTAAGCCGTGTGGAAACCACCCGTCACCACACATCTTCCCAAACCCCGAGGTGATGGTAAGGGGGGACGGGGGTACATAAACACCAAGGACCACCCGCTGCAGGCAATGTGGGACTAATCCAACCACGGGATGGCGGGGATATTCCGCCACACGGGGGCCCACCGGGGTCAACACCCAGACCTGGAACGCGATGGGGAAGCCCAAATATGCGGTCCCACACACACCCAATCCCGCTGGACCTTTGTTCTCAACACACCCCCGCAGCGGGATGACTCTGATATCATGTTAGAAAGTAGCAAAAAAGGAGAACAAGTGGATAAACTTTTGAATAATTGAAATTTTATTATCCAAAAAAGATATCATTTACAAAGGTATGACCTCCCTTATATAGAATGGAGGAGATAAGAAAGAGAGTATATAAACAATGTGGGACTAAACATTTACAGTACTGAGCGGCTAGAATAAGGGTGACCGCACAGGCCGCGCGGTTAGACAGATGGGCTAACCGCTCGGCAACTCCAGCAGGATAGAACAGGCCGCAATGGTAGACCGATAGACCGCCCGGTCTCCAGGCTTCAGAGAGAGACCGCCAGACCGATCGGTCAACAAACCGCTGGATCAGACCGCTAAGCCGCCCGGTCAACAAACCGCTGGATCAGACTGCTAAGCCGCCCAGTCTAATACTTCAACACTCCCCCTCAAGCTGGAGCATAGATATCAATCATGTCCAGCTTGTCACAAATGCGGAAGAAGGAAGTAGAAACCGGCTTGGTGAAGATATCTGCCAACTCCTTGTCAGAGGTGACAAAAGGAGTACAAATCTGTTTCTTCAAAATCTCTTCCCGAATGAAGTGACAGTCAACCTCTATATGCTTTGTTCTCTCATGGAAGACCGGATTTCTGGATATGTGTATAGCGGCCTTGTTGTCACAGAACATAGGGAGAGGACAGTCATATACCTCGCCCAGGTCAAACATGAGAGCCCGCAACCACTTTAACTCACACGTGGTTGACGCCATACTCCGGTATTCTGCTTCGGCACTGGATCTGGAAACAACAGACTGTTTCTAGCTCTTCCAACTTACGAGATTACCTCCAACAAAGGTACAAAAACCTGATGTGGATTTACGATCGCCTTTGTCATCCGCGTAACTTGAGTCTGAGTAGGCCTCAACCCTCAGATGACCATTCTTTTGAAAGAGTAACCCTCTGCCCGGTGCTGCTTTGATATACTCTAAAATCTTCAGGGCGGACTGAAGATGGCACTCCCTGGGAGCTTGCATAAACTGACTGACCTTGCCTACAGCATAAGCGATGTCAGGTCTAGTCACCGTGAGGTAGATGGGTTTGCCTACCAAACGTCTGTACCTTGTGACATCAGATAGAAGAGGCGAGTCATCCGTCCACGTTTTGTCTTCTCCAACAGCCATGGAAAAACGAGCTGGTTTGACACCTGTCAATCCTGCTTCTCGTAGAAGATCAAGGGCATACTTCCGTTGAGAGAGAACCAAGTAGAAGCAAGCCGCGCGAACAGGGCAGCGGACAGAAACAAGCCGCGCGAACAGGGCAGCGGACAAAAAAGAAGACAAGTCGCGAGACAGGTCGCAGAAAGCGGAAAACAAGCCGCGAACAACAGAGAGCGCACAGAATCAGGAGGAACTGACCGTGTGCTCTGATACCATGTGGAAACCACCCGTCACCACACATCTTCCCAAAACCCCGAGGTGATGGTAAGGGGGGCGGGGGTACATAAACACCAAGGACCACCCGCTGCAGGCAATGTGGGACTAATCCAACCACGGGATGGCGGGGATATTCCGCCACACGGGGGCCCACCGGGGTCAACACCCAGACCTGGAACGCGATGGGGAAGCCCAAATATGCGGTCCCACACACACCCAATCCCGCTGGACCTTTGTTCTCAACAAGCCGCAATTAACAAGGCGCAATCAAATTACTATCAGACCTTAATAATGGGTGTAATCCAAGAAAACCTTTAAAAACTGAAATAGAATTGAATGTGCTTCCTAAGAACGAAGATGGAACTGAAGAATTCCTGGATGGAGTGATTGAACTACTAACTATTTTCTTTATGATTATTCTAGTCTCGTACTGGTCAAGTTCAATTCAGTACTTTCAATTCAATTCCAGTCTCGTACTGGTCAAGTTCAATTCAGTACTTTCAATTCTAGTCTCGCACTAGTTAAGTTCAATTCAGTACTTTCAATTCAATTTCAGTCTCGCACTGGTCAAGTTCAATTTTGTACTTTCAATTCAATTTCAGTCTCGTACTGGTCAAGTTCAATTCGGTACTTTCAATTCAACTCCAGTCTCACACTGGTCAAGTTCACTTCAGTACTTTCAATTCAACTCTAGTCTCGTACTGATCAAGTTCAATTCAGTACTTTTGATTCAACTCCAGTCTCGTACTGGTCAAGTTCAATTCAGTAATTTCAATTCAGTACTACTCCAGTTTCGAACTGGTCACATATCTTTACAACACTTAAATTATGCAGCTTTCATTATCAGTAGCTTTAATTACCGCTTTTTATTTTTGCAATTTTCTGTCTTAAGCATGGGTCCTTGCTCTGACAAGCGGTTGCCTATTAAGGTCGACCCTTTGTTGGGGATAACCGGTGTTGAGGTATTCCTCTAGGTTTAGCCCCAAATAAAGTGCTCTCACGCTACTTGTCGAAAGTTGAGCAGAGCGTTATTGCCCGAAGATTGAAGCATAGTAGGGCAGTCCGCCTCAGACCCGGTATGTTCTAGTAAATTTAACTGTTTGATTGCTTGTAAATTGCTTGCGGTGTATTGTGGCGGGTCAATCTCGTCCGTAGACTGCTCGTACCAGTGCGGGAAGGTCGACGACTCAAGGCGACAAGGGAGATGGGTACCACGGGTGACCGACCGTTATTTTTCTTCGTTGGGTTTTCCTCCACTGGTCAACCAAAATATTGTATCGCCGGATGTCGCTCACATCCAATAGTGCACAAGGTTGTACGTTGGGGCCTGAGACAGTGTAGTATGAAAACCCCCAGAAGTGGTAGGACTAACCACTGTCACCGACGACCATATTGGTGAGGCCCGCGGGGCTAGCTACCATGTTAGAACAAAAGCGGTCCATACTATGTCGACATAGGATGCGCGTGTGTGACTGTGAATGTCTGTGATAGGATATAGGATGTGAATACCTGATGTGCTGATGTGCTAGTAGATCCCTTATTATAACTGATATTAATGTTACTGTCATTTCAGTTATATTACGCTGCCCTTCTTTATTTGTCGCTCCTAGCTTAAAAATACGAAATGTTGTGTTAACTCTCTCATGCTTCGGCTATCTAATACTGCTGGATGCGTGTGTGCTCGTCCTTAGGATATGGATCCGGGGAGGAGATTTATTTCTACTTAGTCATGTGACTAACAGTTATTTAAATAACCATTCACCGGAAATGGAGGACCGTAGTGACCCCCTGCCGCAGGAGGATGCGCTAGCACTTAGGAATACCCGAGCAGAAGCACCACTAATGTCTTCAGCATTTCGTGGCGTGAATACCAATGAACAAGATAAGGAGAGAGTGTGATGTGTTATTTGTAAAACTTGTACAATCTGCGAGCTTATATAGGAAGGTAGGCTATGACCCTAGTACTTATATAAATATTTATATAATATTATACATATAATGATAATGTTTTCCTGTTAATGTTTCTGCAAATCTCTGATGTGTTGTGAATGTTGTGATTCTAGCCGAGCAAGACGTTCAACTGGTACTTAGTTTGGGTGGACCGTTACCCCTTAAGGAGCATTGGTTGGACGTCTAGGGCAAGTAGATCCCTTCCAGCCCGACCCAGCCAAAGGTTGGGGGGGACCTACACCTGATGTGATTCGATTTCTTGCTTCCTCTTTTGAGGTCTGTTACTTGTTGAGTTTTTGATGCCCCCTTGTCCTGTTAGTTTCTGAGGTAGCGATCTTGCGTGCTTCGGGTTAGTGTTGCTGGAGTGGGGGAACTAATGGTACTTGAGAACTTCTTTTCTATATCGTACTCTTTGTAGGGGGATGTCTTGGTCTTGACGAAGAGTTCTTCTGGTGGGGGTGACTCAACCCGTATGAACGGTAGCACAGAGGACAGTTTTACTTCTTGACATATGACGAGCATTATAGCTTGGAGTTCATTGATTTGGGAGGCGTGTTTGGCGAACATGCCCTCTAGCTTGCCCACAGTATCTACTTGATCAATCTCGTCGATGTGGGAGGGGGCTGGCTTGGTGCGCCCTTATGGGGCGGACGCTTCAGCTGTCTAGACACTTTTTTACCATTGAATTCGTTTCTCGGAAGCTGTCTGATTGGAGATTCTATCTCTTCGTACAGCTGTGCCGGGAGGGGTACAATCTTCTAAGGATGTTGGGAACTTGCTTCCTACAGACGACACCAAACAAAGTAACGGTCAGCTATAGCTGACCAATTATAATGACCCTACCCCATGCCCGGGGCAGCGGTTCCTTCCCTGTATGCATTTGCAAGTACTATAGCTAACAACCACAATCATACACATCAAATCACAAACGCCGACCGCAGCCCGACGCTTCGTGCACTCAGAGCACCTTACGGTGTACCGGAAACCAGTGGTAACACCACCAACACACGATAATTAACTTGTTGGTTGGCCGGTCCTAGTCACCACAACACGCATGCTGGTTGCATTCCGCCCAAACCAAGCAGAGGTATGTACCGCATGGCAAACATGAGCATTCATCCAACAGATCGACCCGCTTTTATTTTGATGTAGCAAGTCGGGCTATCGCACGCTCCCGAACACTGCCACCAATCGATCTCTCCAACATGCCCAGGTACAGGTTAGCCTTGCCCGTGCTCACATCGTCACTGGCGCACCGTGACGCGGGTCGGCCTTCCCTTCCTGGGTAGCCGCAGCTTTCCGCTCTCGCAGAGCAAACACATGGCAAGGAGCTTACGCAAAGCATCCAAGATCATATCCATGGCTAGCCCACGCATGAGCATACCATCCACACATAACATTCATTCATCAAATACACAAAGCATGTCATTGCAAGTCCACGGAGTCTTCTCCGGTTTACCCATGATCATCACCAATCCAGACTAACGGTCCAGATGGGCTTCACACAGCATGTCTATGCCGTACTCCACACTTCCGGCTCTAGATGCAGACTCAACAGAGGAATCACTTCGCAAATCCAACTTTTGGTGGAGAATTCCACGCATATGCATAAAGAAAGGACTTCGATGTCCAAGAAGGAGATCGTTACCCTTGAAGATCGCTTCGGGGCCATGAAGTAGCCGGACGGAAGTCACCGCCTTGACTCAACCTTCACGAATACGCTCTTGGATCTTCGTTCCGCACTCCGTAGCTCCTCCAGCAGCTGGCTTCTCTTCCTCCTTCCTTCCCTTGCACTCCCCTCTTCTTGCTCTCTCTTGAAATGAGAAGAAGAAGAAGATAATGAAGAGGAAGTGTTTAAATCCTCTTTTTCCTCGGCCTTAGCAACACATGGACAGAGCCAATCCATTGGATCTAGGAATAGGGAATCAAACGGCTCAGCAATGTTCAGAAAAGCAGAAACACGGCCTGACACGCCCTGTGACACGCCCGTGTCATATGTCGTGTCCCCTAAAGCGGCAGACAACCGACTACAGCCAACCAGTACACGGCCGTAGGACACGCCCGTGTCACGGGCCGTGTCCCCTAACACGCCCTCAGACACGCCCGTGTCTGAGGCCGTGTGCATCAGGCTGCACAACCTCAAAATTACCCGAGACTCAAACGGCCCTAGGACACGCCCGTGTGCACCTGGACATACCTGTGTCCCGCAAACACGCCCTGGCTCACAGTCGTAGGGCTGAGTTCGTCGACCGCACTGACACGCCCTGTGACACGCCCGTGTCACAGGTCGTGTCCTCCACTCGACACTCGACAATCGTCAAGCGCATTGTGTCGAACAGAGGGACACGCCCACGGACACACCCGTGTCAGTGCCCGTGTCACCTGGCGTGTTCCTTCCATCGACCCAATTTCATCTACCAGACACCCAACTGCTCAAGCCAGGCACGACACGCCCTGGGACACGCCCGTGTCCCAGGCCGTGTCACCCCAGCTGAAACCCAAATGGCCTTTGGGGTGTTACAATCCTCCCCTCCTTCAAAGATTTTCGTCCTCGAAATTTGTCTCACTTCGATCAGTCACAACAAAAGTGCTCAACAGAACAAACACATCAGTCGAACGATAGCACAACCCAATCATATATGCATATAACCCACCATTTACAGATCATATCTCATAAATACAGTTATCTAATATTCATATCCACACATGGAAGACGGGTCACACTTATTTCCGCTCATCTGTATTATTTTGCAGATATCGTTTAAATGCTTCGGTAAAAGCCAAATTGAAAATCTGAGGTTGAACTTCACCAATTGCACTTTGCGGCTCTTGTACTTCCATATTATTCAATCGAGGCTGCGTCCGGGATGCAGATGACTCGGCCACTGCTTTACCCTTATCTTCATAAGACGCACCCGTCGTTTTCTCACTTTGAGGAGGGCCGCTTCGACAATTAGAGGCTATATGCCCCTATTTTCCGCATTTAAAACAGGTACGTGTCTCAACATGTCTTTGTCCATACATTGCTTCTGATGCAGCATTCGAGGAGGTTTGTTCCACAGGCTTGAATCTCTTCTTCTCTCGTTTCTGAAAATCCAAATATTCCAACTGCGGCACTTTGAATTCTGGCTTCTCCACCGCTAGTCTCCTCGTTTCTTGCACTCGCTTCATATCCTTTTCCAATGCACGGGTTGTGTCTACCAACGCTTGGAAGCCTTGGCTCACCGAACTCGGGAGTGTCAACTTTAACTCATCCCAAAGACCCTCATAAAATCGATTCGTCTTTCGAGCTTCCTCGGCGAAAGTAGATCCCGCATACCGCCCCAGTCTAGTAAATTCATGCAGGTACATATCAATATCCCGCTCACCCTGCACTAGACGTAAAAATTCATTCTCCATAGCAAGCCGCTGAGACACTGACACATACTTGGCTAAAAACAAGCGAGAGAATTCTTCCATGGACACCTTCGCTAACCCTCAACCGGCCAAGTAATGCACCTCCATCTCATCCAACCATAACCTCGCATCTCCTTCTAACAGAAACGTGGCTAAAGTCACTTTCTGCTCCTCCACCGTCCTGATTGCAGTCATGATTCGTTTTCCTCTAGCAAGCCAATCTTCCGGCTGCGTTGGGGAAATCGCCCCACCAAACATAGGTGGATGAAATTCCATAAATATTTTCAACTGCTCATCAACAGGCGCTTGCCGACCAACAAGCTGCACAGGTACCACTGCAGGCCTTGCAGGTTGTGTCTGCAATACTGCGAGCACTGTTTCTGTCACCACCCGAATGGTCTCCGCCAAAGGAGGCGTAGGCCCTTCAACCGGTACTACACTCTCATCAGACCGCTGGGGCTCAGACGGTCCAGCTCCACTCCTCGCCACCTATCAATGTACAGAACACCATTACTCATTCATATCATAACAGTACTTATACATTGACTATACACTCACGCATGTCACGTGCATGAAATACATTCATAGTGGACATTCGTGAGTTCAATTCTGTTCTCTCCTCCCAAACAATCTCAACCTGGCTCTGATACCACTTTGTAACGCCCCCACTCGTCACATGGCCTATAACGGTGGGTCCGGGCGGGGCCCCACGCCATAGGTCACAAACAAGTGGCAGAATTACTTGTGGTGATCAAATTCTATTCGTATCCTTAACCCAATCCATTCTAGTGCAGCATTTTAAGTTGTATGTGTTGAAACCAAAAACTTGGTCCCTGTGGAGTTCGGGGTCCCTTGAAAGGGGTGACCTCACACCTACTACACTCAAGAGAACGTCACGGACCGGAGACCTAGGAAACTATGAACAGACCCTCGGCTCTAGCGCGAAGGTCCCACCTCTCACCCGGAAGGCTACCTGAGCACTTCCCCTCCCTAGCCAATGCTCGAGCTAGGGTGCCTTGAAGAGCTCTCTCCACTCTACCAAGAAGGAGAAGCTAAGGGAGGAGGAAGCCAAAAAAGAATCCTCTCCAAGGCACCCAAGGGGGTCTATTTATAGTTTTCCAAAACCCCATGAACCAAAAATGACCGAGATACCCTCACGCCCAAACAGCCTTGGGCCAATAGGAAACGCCCACGCCGGGGGACAGAGGGGTAAAACGCCCCCAAGGGCACAGCGGTAAAAGCACGCCGCCAACACCCCGCCCCCGAACATCCGAGACGGCTCCAGGCCGCCGGGCAGGCCGCGAGCAGGCCGCCCAGGCGAGCCCCAGGCCGCGGCCGCCTCGCCCCCGAGCAGGCCGTCCGGGCGAGAGCCAGGCCGCGGCCGCCTCGCCCGCGAGCAGGCCGCTCGGGCGAGACCGGCCACTGGCCGTCTCGCCCGCGAGCTAGCCGCCCGCGCGAGGGCCAGGCCGCGGCCGCCTCGCCCGCGAGCAGGCCGCTCGGGCGAGACCGGTCGCTGGCCGTCTCGCCCGCGAGCAGGCCGCCCGGGCGAGGGCCAGGCCGCGGCCGCCTCGCCCGCGAGCAGGCCGCTCGGGCGAGACCGGCCGCTGGCCGTCTCGCCTGCCCCTTCCACGGACTCAACAGGGCGGGGCGGGTGCTAGCCAACTTGCCGCACCCGCCCCCCAACAAAGGAGCCACTGGGGGGAGCCAATTTTTCCTCCCCCCTAATAGTATGTTTCCAAGGCAGAGCCAAAATTGGCCACTGAGAGTGCAAAATCTCCAAAAGGCTTAAAAACTAAGCACGCCTCATTTAGGGTCTACTCCTCGCAAATACGGGGTTGTACACAATCCCTGCTCTTTTCGAGGTTGGCACAAGCTCGGAAAGAAACATCCAACCCAACGTATTCGCGGAGTGTAACCTCCCCTCGGGGTCAACCTGTCATACCAGCTATGGGAACCTGGGTGGCGAGACCTCCTCTGGGTGAAAACACTTAGCCTCCCGGAGGGGTCAACCTGTCAAGCCAGCTAGTGGGAGCCTGGGTGACGAGACGGCCTCGGGGTAAGGGACTTGGGCTACCACGAGAGATCAACCTACCCAGACATCTAGTGGGAGCCTGGCGGCGGAATCGTCATCGGAGCAAAGAGACTTGGGCTACCACGAGAGATCAACCTACCCAGCCAGCTAGTGGGAGCCTGGCGGCGGAATCGTCATCGGAGCAAAGGGACTTGGTCTACCACGAGAGATCAACCTACCCAGCCAGCTAGTGGGAGCCTGGCGGCGGAATCGTCATCGGAGCAAAGGGACTTGGGCTACCACGAGAGATCAACCTACCCAGCCAGCTAGTGGGAGCCTGGCGGCGGAATCGTCATCGGAGCAAAGGGACTTGGGCTACCACGAGAGATCAACCTACCCAGCCAGCTAGTGGGAGCCTGGCGGCGGAATCGTCATCGGAGCAAAGGGACTTGGGCTACCACGTGAGATCAACCTACCCAGCCAGCTAGTGGGAGCCTGGCGGCGGAATCGTCATCGGAGTAAAGGGACTTGGGCTACTACGAGAGATCAACCTACCCAGCCAGCTAGTGGGAGCCTGGTGGCGGAATCGTCATCGGAGCAAAGGGACTTGGGCTACCACGAGAGATCAACCTACCCAGCCAGCTAGTGGGAGCCTGGCGGCGGAATCGTCATCGGAGCAAAGAGACTTGGGCTACCACGAGAGATCAACATACCCAGCCAGCTAGTGGGAGCCTGGCGGCGGAATCGTCATCGGAGCAAAGGGACTTGGGCTACCACGAGGGATCAACCTACCCAGCCAGCTAGTGGGAGCCTGGCGGTGGAATCGTCATCGGAGCAAAGGGACTTGGGCTACCATAAGAGATCAACCTACCCAGCTAGCTAGTGGGAGCCTGGCGGCGGAATCGTCATCGGAGCAAAGGGACTTGGGCTACCACGAGAGATCAACCTACCCAGCCAGCTAGTGGGAGCCTGGCGGCGGAATCGTCATCGGAGCAAAGGGACTGAGCATCACAATCAAACCTTACCAAATCCTACATCCTCAAATGGGGAAAATAGATGGGTTACATGATCACCCCGACTCAGCTGGTCGGGGGTTGGACTCATTACAAGATAAGATACATACTGGACTCTGCCGGGGCGAGGCTTCTTCAGGGGGTCTGGGCCCGGTGATCGTCATCCTCCACCTCCTCGCCGGACACTTCCATCCTGCTCAGGCTCTCCATGATCTTTTCCATCTCCTCTGCCTTGGCCAACCAAGAGATGGTGTTGACGGCCGTGACGTAGCATTGCCTTTCCATCCTGGAGTCTCCCTTGACTCTGACTTGGATCCCTCCTGAGCTGAACTTGAGGCATTGGTGGAATGAGGACGGCACGCAACGGAAGGCGCTGATGAGGGGTCTTCCGAAGATGGCATTGTAGCTGCTTGGAGCGTCAACAATGACGAACCGGCAGTTCCTCGAGACTCCTCCCAATTTTACTTGGAGCCCCACTCCACCCTCGACCTCCTTCCTCTCCCCTGAGAATCCGAACAGGGGTCAATCCGAGGCCAACACCCTCCTTGGCTCTACCTTCATCTCGTCAAACGCCTTCTTGAAAATGACGTTGACGGAGCTTCCGTTGTCAACCAAGATCCGGGAGACGGTGTAACCTTCAATGGCCGTCTGGATGACCAGCGCATCGCAGAATGGATCCTCATGATCTGGCAGGTCCTTCACCGAGAAGGTGATCTTTTCCTCTAGGAGCGGGGTCTGGGAGGTTGAGGCGACGCTCCTTCGGTACATGATATGGAGGCTAGCCTTCTGAGTGGCTTCAACCCCTACTCCACCGTGGATCACTCCTATACCACCTCGAGTTCCCACGTCGACCCGGTCCTCGCATATATCATCACCCCCTTCTCTGGGTAGAACCTCTTCCACCCGCACCGGCGGTTGTAGCTGGGCAGGGCCTCTCACCCCCCTCACTTCCAGGAACTCGGGGCAGGTAGCCGTGGCGTGCCCGTCCACCTGGTGGAAGTCACAGTACAACAATGCTCCTTCTCCCCTCTTTCGGCGGGTTGTGCGCTCTCTCCTGTTACCTCTTCCCCCTCCTATCGCCAAGGCTTGCTGCGGCGGGGGCAAGAGTTGCCTTGGGGCCTGCCTCTGGAAGTTGAACCTCCCTTGAACCCCGTGGAAGTTCCCCCCTCCTTGGATGAGAGCTCTTCCTGGACCCTGGGCAGGTCCTCCCTGCTGCCTCCAGCCTGGTTCCGGACTCTCCTGCCCTTGGAACCCCTGAGGTCTCTGCTCCTCTCTCCTTCTTCCTTCCAGGTGCCTTGAGCCACCCTACTCCTTCGACTCCACCTCCGTCAACTTTTCCAGCCTCTTGACAAATGCCAGGTTGGCTGCCTCCATGGCAATCTCCTCTGCCGCCCTTTCCATCAGCTCCTCGAAGGAAAGGGGGGCCTTCCGGGTCAAGCTCATCTTGAAGAAGCCCTCCTTTAGCCCTACGGTGAAGGCCATTTGGAGAGCATACCCTGGCATCTCCTGGACCTCCAAGATCTCCTCTTGGAACCTGTCTACGTAGCGGGCCAGCGACTCCTCGGCCCCCTGCCTTATCAAGAAGATGGACTCAGGACTCCTCTTCCGCTTCTTGGAGGTGGAGAAGCGGAGCTGGAAGCTTCGGCTCAAGTCCTCGAACCCATAGATCGACCTCGGAGGGAGTTAATGGAACCAGTCCCTTGCCTTCTCCTTTAGCGTGATCGCAAAGAGGCGACACTTGAAGGCATCCATCATCGGCCTGATGGAGATGACATCCTCGAACCACTGCAGATGCTGGACGGGGTCATCCTTCCCCGTATAGTAAGCCATGTCTGGCTCTCTGAACCCCTCGGGAACGGGAGCTGAGATGATCAGCTCGCTGAAGGGTGACCCCCTAAGGGGCGGTCTCGCCACCTCCACTCGCGCAACCTGCTTGCCTGGGAGGTTGGCACTCGCCGGGGTGGAGAACAGCTCCCGACCGGTGAGGTCTCGCTCGACCCCATCTCCCATCCTCTCCTTCCCTGGCCTTCTTCCTGGTGCACTTCCTTCTCCCCCCACTGGGGTCATCTCTCCTAGACCCCTAGGAGTCGACTCGTCGAGGGGGGGAGCTAGCTCCTAGGGGGCCGGGGTGGAGCTGCCACCCTGAGGAGCAATGCTTCGCAGCATCTCCATGATGCCCTGGATGGAGGCCATGAACTCTTGCCTCCCCACAAAGGGTCCTGGGGTGGGGAGCTCGCCGAGATCATCACTACCTCCTTGAGCTCCCGTCATGACACCCTCTCGAGATCTTCTGTGCTGGTCACTCTCCACGCTCACCGCACCAAAATGTTGAAACCAAAAACTTGGTCCCTGTGGAGTTCGGGGTCCCTTGAAAGGGGTGACCTCACACCTACTACACTTAAGAGAACGTCATGGACCGGAGACCTAGGAAACTATGAACAGACCCTCGGCTCTAGCGCGGAGGTCCCACCTCTCACCCGGAAGGCTACCTGAGCACTTCCCCTCCCTAGCTAATGCTCGAGCTAGGGTGCCTTGAAGAGCTCTCTCCACTCTACCAAGAAGGAGAAGCTAAGGGAGGAGGAAGCCAAAAAAGAATCCTCTCCAAGGCACCCAAGGGGGTCTATTTATAGTTTTCCAAACCCCATGGACCAAAAATGACCGAGATACCCTCACGCCCAAACAGCCTTGGGCCAATAGGAAACGCCCACGCCGGGGGGCAGAGAGGGGTAAAACGCCCCCAAGGGCACAGCGGTAAAAGCACGCCGCCAACACCCCGCCCCCGAACATCCGAGACGGCTCCAGGCCGCCGGGCAGGCCGCGAGCAGGCCGCCCGGGCGAGCCCCAGGCCGCGGCCGCCTCGCCCGCGAGCAGGCCGCCCGGGCGAGAGCCAGGCCGCGGCCGCCTCGCCCGCGAGCAGGCCGCTCGGGCGAGACCGGCTGCTGGCCGTCTCGCCCGCGAGCAGGCCGCCCGCGCGAGGGCCAGGCCGCGGCCGCCTCACCCGCGAGCAGGCCGCTCGGGCGAGACCGGTCGCTGGCCGTCTCGCCCGCGAGCAGGCCGCCCGGGCGAGGGCCAGGCCGCGGCCGCCTCGCCCGTGAGCAGGCCGCTCGGGCGAGACCGGCCGCTGGTCGTCTCGCCTGCCCCTTCCACAGACTCAACAGGGCGGGGCGGGTGCTAGCCAACTTGCCGCACCCGGCCCCCAACAAAGTAGCCACTGGGGGGAGCCAATTTTTCCTCCCCCCTAATAGTATGTTTCCAAGCCAGAGCCAAAATTGGACACTGAGAGTGCAAAATCTCCAAAAGGCTTAAAAACTAAGCACGCCTCATTTAGGGTCTACTCCTCGCGAATACGGGGTTGTACAGTATGAACTCAACTCCATGAATGTCCACTAATAAATAAATGTCATATATATATATATATATATATATATATATATATATATATATATATATATATATATATATATATATATATATATATCCAAACCAGGAATGTATACAACTCACACACACATGGCTTTAAGGCCTTACAAGTTTCTCTTTTTACACATATACAAGTTCGTACATCGGCACGCAGGCCGACCACACATGAAATCCAACCACGATGCACTTGGCCTTCAAGGGCCTTAACGGCAAGCTGTCAATCCGTTCATTTCATTTCAAGCCGCAGCACCTGCAAGTAGACATCCACCAAAGAGCGGCAAACAAAGTAACGGTCAGCTATAGCTGACCAATTATAACGACCCTACCCCATGTCTGGGGCAGCGGTTTCTTCCCTGTATGCATTTGCAAGTACTATAGCTAACAACCACAATCACACAAATCAAATCACAAACGCCGATCGCAGCCCGACGCTTCGTGCACTCAGGGCACCTTACGGTGTACCGGAAACCCGTGGTAACGCCACCAACGCACGGTAATTAACTTGTTGGCTGGCCGGTCCTAGTCACCCCAACACGCATGATGGTTGCATTCCGCTCAAACCAAGCAGAGGTACGTACCGCATGGCAAACATGAGCATTCATCCAACAGATCGACCCGCTTTTATTTCGGTGTAGCAAGTCGGGCTATCGCACGCTCCCGAACACTGCCACCAATCGATCTCTCCAACATGCCCAGGTACAGGTTAGCCTTGCCCGTGCTCACATCGTCACTGGCGCACCGTGACGCGGGTCGGCCTTCCCTTCCTGGGTAGCCGCAGCTTTCCGCTCTCGCAGAGCAAACACATGACAAGGAGCTTACGCAAAGCATCCAAGATCATATCCATGGCTAGCCCACGCATGAGCATACCATCCACACATAACATTCATTCATCCAATACACAAAGCATATCGTTGCAAATCCACGGAGTCTTCTTCGGTTTACCCATGATCATCACCAATTCAGACTAACGGTCCTGATGGGTTTCACACAGCATGTCTATGTCGTACTCCACACTTCCGGCTCTAGATGCAGACTCAACAGAGGAATCACTTCGCGAATCCACCTTTTGGTGGAGGATTCCACGCATATGCATAAAGAAAGGACTTCGATGTCCAAGAAGGAGATCGTTACCCTTGAAGATCGCTTCGGTGCCATGAAGTAGCCGGACGGAAGTCACCGCCTTGACTCAGCCTTCACGAATCCGCTCTCGGATCTTCGTTCTGCACTCCGCAGCTCATCCAGCAGCTGGCTTCTCTTCCTCCTTCCTTCCCTTGCACTCCCCTCTTCTTGCTCTCTCTTGAAATGAGAAGAAGAAGAAGATAATGAAGAGGAAGGGTTTAAATCCCCTTTTTCCCCGGCCTTAGCAACACATGGACAGAGCCAATCCATTGGATCTAGGAATAGGGAATCAAACGGCTCAGAAATGTTCAGAAAAGCAGAAACACGGCCTGACACGCCCTGTGACACGCCCGTGTCACAGGCCGTGTCCCCTAAAGCGGCAGGCAACAGACTACAGCCAACAAGTACACGGTCGTGGGACATGCCCGTGTCACGGGCCGTGTCCCCTGACACGCCCTCAGACACGCCCGTGTCTGAGGCCGTGTGCATCAGGATGCACAACCTCAAAATTACCCGAGACTCACACGGCCCTGGGACACGCCCGTGTTCCAGGCCGTGTGCACCTGGACATACCCGTGTCCCGCAAACACGCCCTGGCTCACAGTCGTCGGGCTGAGTTCGTCGACCGCACTAACACGCCCTGTGACACGCCCGTGTCACAGGCCGTGTCCTCCACTCGACACTCGACAATCGTCGAGCGCATTGTGTCGACCAGAGGGACACGCCCACGGACACGCCCGTGTCAGTGCCCGTGTCACCTGGCGTGTTCCTTCCATCGACCCAATTTCGTCTACCAGACACCCAACTGCTCAAGTCAGGCACGACATACCCTGGGACACGCCCGTTCCCAGGCCGTGTCACCCCAGCTAAAACCCAAATGGCCTTTGGGGTGTTACACCGTCCCTTTGGCCACCAACGACCAGGGGGGCCCGGTCGGTCGCCCCTCTTGGTCGCAAGGGCGGTCTGGCGAGGGTGTGTCCGCCCCTTTGGCTACCGATGATCAAGGCGGGGGGGCCCTGTAGGCCTCCCCCTTGGTCGTACGACAGGCCGGGCCAGGGGGCGGTCGGGGCGGCCGCCCCTTTGGTCGCCGGCAGCCAAGGAGTGGGGGCGGCCTGGTCGGCCACCCCCCTTGGCTGCACCGGCGGCCAAGCGAGGGGACGCCCGGGCTGCCGCCCCCTTCAGCCGCATGAACGGGAACGGGGGGCCGGCGTCTGGGGAGGAGGTCCCCCGCCCGCCTCCTGCGAGGTGTGGTTGTTTCCTCATCATGCGGAGTGGGATCGGCGTGCGGGAGATCAGGTGTGGTGATCACGTGCGCGGTCAAACCCATGATCCCACTCCTTTTGGGTGGAGATCATGGGGGTGTGGCTATGTGCACGCTGTTGAAACCAGAAACCTGGTCTCTCGTGGAGTTCGTCCCTCGGGGAAGGGGTGACCTCACACCTACTACACTCGAGAGAACGTCACGGACCAAAGGATCAAGAAGCTAGGAATAGACCCTCGGCTCTAGCGCGGAGGTCCCACCTCACACCCGGAAGGCTACCTGAGCTCTTCCCCTCCCTAGCCAATGCTCGAGCTAGGGTGCCTTGGAGGAGCTCTCTCAACTCTATCAAGAAGAAACTAAGGGAGGAGCAAGCAAGAAGAAGAAGAAGATGAAGTTCCTCTCCAAGGCTGTAACGCCCCGGATTTTTGTTACGTACGCATGATGGGCGTTACGTTGGCTTTGATTGTAGTTGAGCATGATTTTTCCCGCGGGCATGCGAGTGGCTGTTTTGGTTGCCGAGTTGCACGATTCCCCAGCAAACCGTAGTCCTAATAAGGGACTCGGTGAGGCCTCTTAGGGAATGCCTGCACGTTTTCGCGCCCGGGGAATGTTGCTCAAAATAAGTTGTTGGTTCAGGAAACAAAACAAAAAAAAAGAAGGGTAAAAAGTGCTTAAGGCAAAAATGGTCTAGGACGTCCCAGGAACATTTTTCACAAAAGGGAAAAAATGGTCGTTTTTGTGCGAGACACGCCCCCCGTCACGGGCGTGACCCAGGCCGTGACCTGGGCGTGACCTCCTTGACTCGACGATTTTTCTTGCGCCGAGTTGAGCTCGACGAATGGGGTACACGCCCCGTGACACGGGCGTGTCACGGGTCGTGTCCCGCTTCGTCGAGTGTCGAGTGTCGATCGTCGAGTATCGAGCATCGAGTATCGAGTGGCGAGTCGTCGAGAGAGGGGACACGGCCTGTGACACGGGCGTGTCACAGGGCGTGTCATGCTGGGTCGAGTGTCGACACTTTTTGTCGACGAGGTGTCGAGACACGGGTTACACGCCCTAGGTCACGGGCGTGACCGACCCGTCACGGGCGTGTACCCGGCCGTGTACCGTGTGGATAAGCTGGAATTTTGCCGCCTTTCGGCGCCGCTTATGGTACACGCCCTGTGTCACGGGCGTGACACAGGGCGTGACCGGCCCGAAAATCGACTTTTTCCAATTTTTTTGTGCCGTTCATTTCCTTGATCCTGCATCGAACGGTTCAGCTCTGTTCTGGGTAACATAAGTCCGAAACAGAGATTGGCTTTCTCATTTTGTTTTTCATCTTCATCTTCTTCTTCTTCTTCATTCTCCAAGAGAAAGCAAGGGAGCAAGGGAGCAAGCAAGGCCAGGAAAAAGAGAATCAGCCGTCGCGGCATCGTCTCGGTTCAGGCAAGCGGTGTTCTTCACCCTTGCCAATCTCCTTTCTTGATTTTTAATTGTGCAAACCAATTAGTTAGTTTCTCTTTCAAGATTCATGAACTTCTTGTTCTTGTTTTGGATCCTTCCTCACTAGCTTTATCATGCTCTTTCAATTCCCCTATGCTTATTTGTTCTTCCTGATTTAAAGTATGATAAGTCCTCTTGTTTGTCCTATGCTAAATTAGCTAATTCCCTAGGGTAAATTCCCTATGCTAAATTCAAATTAGCTCATTCCCTATGCTAATTACCTATGCTAGATAAATTCATGTAGCTAATTGGTCATATTCATGTAATTATCACTTTTCCCTATGCTATTGTCATATTCATGTAACCTATCAAGAGAGGTGATTTTTCCATATGTGGTTTATGTACTCATGATAATCAAATCCTATCATGTAGTTCTATTTTGATACAAAGCATGTGATTTATGTATTTCTCACACTCTACGTTGGAATTAGTAGTCGTGTGTAAGGGCGATGAAAGTAAACGTGTTACCTTGGGTTATGGGGCGTTTTGCGAGGCGAATTCGTGAAGCATGGCGGGAGTGTTTGTGTGAGAATTTTGCAAGGGGTGGTGTGGTTTCAGCCTGTGGCCACCGGGTTTTGTTTTGTGGTTAGAGAGACCACTTTGGCCCCGATTTGGGCTGGTTTTGTTTGGTGCGTTCCACTTTAGGGCCGCCACCGATAAGACCCTTGTGAAATTGAACTTAACCGCTGCTTATGCTTCACCTGTCTAGTAGGTTCTTGTTCTATGAATGATGGAATAGGCATGTGTTTTGCCTTTTGTTTCTGCGGTTTGAGCAGGACTTGAAGAACTAGTACGCACTTGGTGCGGTTGATCCTTTGGAATGACATTGTTTTTCTACATGTACGCACTTGTTTTGTGCACTCTTTTGACTTAAGCATTGCTATGGGGTCGGTAAGCCCCTTCTTGATCCATTATGAAATTTATACTCTCTTTTGTATAGTTTGGTTGATTGCTGAGGTATTCTTTCTTGAATGCCTCAGGTGCAGGTTGTAGCCGGTTGAGCGGCTAGGTTGGTTGGAGGCGTTTCTTGGGAGCTAACCGAGCATTCAAAGCGAGGTAGTTCTTCTTTTGTTGTACAGACATACATGTGCCCCAATGGGTTCGTGTCAGCTTGTTGGCGCCCATTTGGTGGATTTTCTTTTATGTCAATGTGAACGAGACTGCTATTGTAACTCCTTTGGATGGACTGTACTTGCTTTTGGGATGGTTTTCTGGTAGGGTGCAGTAGGTATTTTGAAGCTAAACCAAAACTATTATTGTATCTCATGCATACATGACTTGATAAATTAAGACTTATTTTCAAATAACGTAAACAAAGAGGATTTTTGATAATAATATCACTATAGGCTACATATAGGAGCTCATTATAAATAAACCAAGGATTTCCGCCGCGTAACAATGTGTTTTGATACCTAAGGCCGAGGGATACGGCCAGCAAATGAACTAATTTTCTTACATATAACTGTTGAACTTGAAGTCACAAAGTAAGCGTCAAGGGTTGCCTGAACGTGTGCAGTTATCCCCTGCACGACGTGGCATCATAACCCGTAGTTCCTCTTGCTCTGATACGAGGTACTCGTTGAGGAAATGCGGGTTGTGACAGTTGGTATCAGATGGAGGTTTGCTTGACTATTGGTCGGGCAAACTCAGCATCATTTCATACACACACCGAGGTGCCATCAGTATGTCTTGGCCGAAGCACGTACACTACACTCATGGCATGAACAGAAGTATACGGGGCATATTATGTCGTATGGGATGCATAATATGTGGTTGTATATGGATCCACCATAGGGGCAACATGTGAGGGTTATGTAGTATGGGATGCATAACCTCACCACATGGATGCGACTAGCACGTTTTTTTTTCTTCGTTGCATGCAATGCTATGTAGTATGGGATGCATAGCATTGTGATGCGTACGACCGCTCATGGCATGCATTAAGGCCTTTTCTAGAATGCATAACACAGCACGCATAACATAACATTGCATGAGCACAACGTGCCAAGCTAAGACTTACATGATGACACATGTACACACATGGTTTTGGGTCAAAATCAAGTCATGCATCCATCGGTTAGGCACAAATTAGTGAGATGACGGTGAGTCATCTTTAGGTTCGGCATACCATCATTCTCAAACTCCCAAAGCA
The DNA here is from genome assembly GCA_039583875.1 of Platanthera guangdongensis. Classification (NCBI taxonomy): domain Eukaryota; kingdom Viridiplantae; phylum Streptophyta; class Magnoliopsida; order Asparagales; family Orchidaceae; genus Platanthera; species Platanthera guangdongensis. Next base: position 163,537,907 of record CM077161.1, read on the forward strand.
AGTTAGCAGTTGATGTTCATATTTTTATATGTATGGTCTGTACATAGCCGTTGTGTGTTTTGTTGAGTTTGCGATTGACAAGAGTGAACGTGTTTCTAGGATGTCGAAGCGTCCAGTGACAAGGCAAACTCCCCAATCCGAGGGTGAATCTTCGGGCGCGCAGAATAATGCGCTGATAGATAGTCTTCGCCAAAGTAATGAGGCTTTGACAAGGCAGGTGCAGGAAGTGCAGTCCCAGCTGCAAGCAATGTCATCCGCTATGTCTGGGCTGGCACCAAGAGGACAAGAGACGGTTAGAGGCCCCACTAGTTCGACTCCTTCAGTGGCAGTGACACCCCCAGTTGTGGTTCCTCCTGCGATGACGTTTATCTCGCAGTTTCAACGACTTGGACCACCGACGTATGACGGAAAGGCAGACTTCGTAATCTTGGATGACTGGGTGATCACGTTGGAAGAAATGTTTGTGTATGCTGGTGTGACTGAGGACCAAAAGGTGATGCTTGCTGCCTATCAACTTAAAGGATTGGCGAAAGGATGGTGGTTACGAGAAAAGGAAGGACTAGGGGCGGGCTGTTCGTGGGAAGTGTTCAAAGAAATGGTACGACGCAAGTTTCTACCGGCAGTGGAAAGGGACCGCCTGATGAATGACTTCTTATACTTGAAGCAAAGGAACCTCACAGTGAGTGAGTATGAAATCGAGTTTAGCAAGTTAAGTCGGTTTGCCCCGAGCTTGGTGACGACAGAAGTTGACCGAGTAAAGAGATTTCTTGGCGGACTCCGCAGCGACGTACAGCAGTTCGCAAGTGCTTATGGAGCGACGAGTTACACTGCTGTGGTTGAGGCTGCGTTGAAGGTGGAAGCGATCGAAACTGCAAAACAAAGAGGACAACAGATGAGGAAGGATAAGAGGAAGCTGGTGGGAGGGAAAAGCTCCCAAGACGCAGACGGAAGGAAGAGAAACAAGGAGACATGTAGCTTCTGTGGCCGAGCCGGTCACCCCTTTGAGACATGTTTCAAGCGGTTGGGGATGCAAAAGAAGGAGCAGGTGCACGCCATGATGGGTGCGCCAACCAGAGACTTGGAGTGTACATTTTGTGGGAGAAGAGGTCATGATGTGAGCCGCTGCTGGGCCAAAGACAAGGTATGCTTCCAGTGTGGCAGGCCAGGACATCTTCGCGCGAGGTGCCCATAGGTTCAAGCTGTGTTGCAACCCGCACCACTCCAGGCTTTGCCTCCGCCTCCGCGCTTGGACAAAGGCAAAGGGAAGTTGAATGTGGTCTCTGCAGAGGAAGTGCATACATCACCTCAGGTTATTTCAGGTTCGATTCCGTCCTCTGGTTCTCGTTTTGTGTATGCCTAGTACGTGTAGTTCTTAGCGTAGCATATATACTTTATAGGAAACTTTAAGGTCAAGAACCGTTGGGCGCGTGTTCTCTTTGATTCTGGCGCGACCCATTCATTTGTAGCGCGAACCTTTCTGGATCGATATCATTTGACACCAGAGCGAGTGGGGAATGCGTTTTTGGTGAAATTTCCTTCCGGCGCTTCTGTGGTGGCTGACTGGGGTCTTCTTGATTGTCCCATTTTGTTGGGGGATTTTATAGCAAGGGTTGATTGCAAGGTAATCGATTTGGAAGATTTCGACGTCATTCTGGGTATGGACTGGTTATCCCGCTATGATGCCGTCATCCAGTGCAGAGGGAAGCGCTTGGATTTTGTTAAGGATGATGGTCAGCCAGGAAGTGTGTATGGTGATTCTTGCCAGGATTCTCCAGGGCTTTCGGCGGTATGTGTTCGGACGTTGTTTGTTTCCGACTGTTTTGCTTGTCTTGTCTCCGCTGTGGGGACGAGTGCTGTTTTGCCGCGTTTGGAGGAAATTCCTGTTGTGCGTGACTTTCCAGATGTTTTTCCTACTGACCTTCCTGGTCTACCCCCTGATCGTGATGTTGAGTTTGTTATTGATTTGGAGCCGGGTACGCGACCGATCGCGAAAGCGCCATATAGAATGGCCCCGCGTGAGCTAGCAGAGTTGCGTACACAGTTGGATGACTTATTGGCAAAAGGGTTTATCCGGCCGAGTTCATCACCTTGGGGTGCACCGGTGTTATTTGTGAAGAAGAAAGATGGGTCGATGCGGCTTTGCATCGATTACCGGAGTTGAACAAGGTGACGATTAAAAACAAGTACCCCCTGCCAAGAATTGATGATTTATTTGATCAACTGCGTGGCAGTTCTGTATTTTCGAAGATTGATCTCCGCTCGGGCTATCATCAGCTCAAGGTCCGGGAATCTGATATTCCGCGAACTGCATTTCGATCAAGGCATGGTCACTTTGAATTCCTTGTGATGTCGTTTGGATTGACCAATGCACCATCCGCTTTCATGGATCTGATGAACAGAGTGTTCAAGGACTATTTGGATACATTTGTGGTGGTGTTTATTGATGATGTTCTTATCTACTCCCGCAGTGCTGAGGAACATGAACAGCATCTGTGATTAGTATTGGCCACTTTACGAGATCAACGGTTATTCGCCAAGCTAAGCAAATGCGAGTTTTGGTTGCCGCAAGTTGCTTTTCTGGGTCATGTCATTAATCACCGTGGTATTTCAGTGGATCCCGAAAAGATTTCTGCGGTCATGGAATGGAGAAGACCGGAAACACCCAAGAAGATTCGAAGCTTCTTGGGCTTAGCCGGCTATTATCGCAGATTTGTCGAAGGTTTTGCGACGTTGGCCGCACCTTTGACTCGATTAACCCAGAATAACGTGGCGTTTGAGTGGACTGACAAGTGTGAGGCATCATTCCTGGAACTCAAACATTGATTATGTACCGCTCCTGTGTTGGTCTTGCCGACGGAAGGAAAAGAGTATGAAGTGTTTGTGGATGCGTCGCACGTTGGACTTGGCTGTGTAGAATGACCTTGTTTTTCTACATGTACGCACTTGTTTTGTGCACTCTTTTGACTTAAGCATTGCTATGGGGTCGGTAAGCCCCTTCTTGATCCATTATGAAATTTGTACTCTCTTTTGTATAGTTTGGTTGATTGCTGAGGTATTCTTTCTTGAATGCCTCAGGTGCAGGTTGTAGCCGGTTGAGCGGCTAGGTTGGTTGGAGGCGTTTCGTGGGAGCTAACCGAGCATTCAAAGCGAGGTAGTTCTTCTTTTGTTGTACAGACATATATATACCCCAATGGGTTCGTGTCAGCCTGTTGGCGCCCATTTGGTGGATTTTCTTTTATGTAAATACGAACTAGACTGCTATTGTAACTCCTTTGGATGGAATGTACTTGCTGTTGGAATGGTTTTCTGGTAGGTTGCATTAGATATTTTGAAGTTACCAAAACTATTATTGTATCTCATGCATACATGTTTTCATCAATTAAAACGTATTTTCAAATAACGTAAACAAAGAGAATATCTTATAATAACATCACTATAGGCTGCATATAGGAGCTCATTATGAATAAACCAAGGATTTCCGCCGCGTAACAATGTGTTTTGATACCTAAGGCCGAGGGATACGGCCAGCAAATGAACTAATTTTCTTACATATAACTGTTGAACTTGAATTCACAAAGTAAGCGTCAAAGGTTGCCTGAACGTGTGCAGTTATCCCCTGCACGACGTGGCATCATAACCCGTAGTTCCTCTTGCTCTGATACGAGGTACTCGTTGAGGAAATGCGGGTTGTGACAGTTGGTATCAGAGCCCAAGAGCGATATGAAAAGTATGCCAACCGACGAAGGTCGGAATTAGAGTTTGCGGTGGGGGATTCCGTTTTCTTGAAAGTCTCCCCAATGGTTGGGATTAAAAGGTTTGGGAAAGAGCGCAAGTTAGACCCAAGATTTGTGGGTCCCTTCAAGATTCTTGAGCGAGTTGGAGCATCTGCCTACAAACTGGAATTACCTATGAACTTTCCTGGTGTTCACAATGTGTTTCATGTGAGCCAACTGCGCAAGTGTCTGCGGAATGACACGCAAGTGTTGGACGTGGTGCCGCCATTGGCGCCAAACCTTTCTTATGTGGAGATGCCCATCCGGATATTGGACTCCCAAGATCGTGTGTTGCGGAAAAAGAAGATTCCTATGGTAAAGGTGTTATGGAAAAATCAGGATGTGGAAAGCGCGACGTGGGAGCTCGAGTCAACGATGAGGGCGGCTCACCCTCATTTGTTCCCGTAAGCTGGTATGAAATTTAGTGTTCGATTGGATTCATGTTTTGGGTTGCTTGTGTGTTGGGTTTTGTGAAAAGTTTCGAGGCGAAACTTTTTGTTAGGGGGAGTGATTGTAACGCCCCGGATTTTTGTTACGTACGCATGATGGGCGTTACGTTGGCTTTGATTGTAGTTGAGCATGGTTTTTCCCGCGGGCATGCGAGTGGCTGTTTTGGTTGCCGAGTTGCACGATTCCCCAGCAAACCGTAGTCCTAATAAGGGACTCGGTGAGGCCTCTTAGGGAATGCCTGCACGTTTTCGCGCCCGGGGAATGTTGCTCAAAATAAGTTGCTGGTTCAGGAAACAAAACAAAAAAAAGGGTAAAAAGTGCTTAAGGCAAAAATGGTCTAGGACGTCCCAGGAACATTTTTCACAAAAGGGAAAAAATGATCGTTTTTGTGCGAGACAAGCCCCCCGTCACGGGCGTGACCCAGGCCGTGACCTGGGCGTGACCTCCTTGACTCGACGATTTTTCTTGCGTCGAGTTGAGCTCGACGAATGGGGTACACGCCCCGTGACACGGGCGTGTCACGGGCCGTGTCCCGCTTCGTCGAGTGTCGAGTGTCGATCGTCGAGTATCGAGCGTCGAGTATCGAGTGGCGAGTCGTCGAGAGAGGGGACACGGCCTGTGACACGGGCGTGTCACAGGGCGTGTCATGCTGGGTCGAGTGTCGACACTTTTTGTCGACGAGGTGTCGAGACACGGGTTACACGCCCTAGGTCACGGGCGTGACCGACCCGTCACGGGCGTGTACCCGGCCGTGTACCGTGTGGATAAGCTGGAATTTTGCCGCCTTTCGGCGCCGCTTATGGTACACGCCCTGTGTCACGGGCGTGACACAGGGCGTGACCGGCCCGAAAATCGACTTTTTCCAATTTTTTTGTGCCGTTCATTTCCTTGATCCTGCATCGAACGGTTCAGCTCTGTTCTGGGTAACATAAGTCCGAAACAGAGATTGGCTTTCTCATTTTGTTTTTCATCTTCATCTTCTTCTTCTTCATTCTCCAAGAGAAAGCAAGGGAGCAAGGGAGCAAGCAAGGCCAGGAAAAAGAGAATCAGCCGTCGCGGCATCGTCTCGGTTCAGGCAAGCGGTGTTCTTCACCCTTGCCAATCTCCTTTCTTGATTTTTAATTGTGCAAACCAATTAGTTAGTTTCTCTTTCAAGATTCATGAACTTCTTGTTCTTGTTTTGGATCCTTCCTCACTAGCTTTATCATGCTCTTTCAATTCCCCTATGCTTATTTGTTCTTCGTGATTTAAAGTATGATAAGTCCTCTTGTTTGTCCTATGCTAAATTTGCTAATTCCCTAGGGTAAATTCCCTATGCTAAATTCAAATTAGCTCATTCCCTATGCTAATTACCTATGCTAGATAAATTCATGTAGCTAATTGGTCATATTCATGTAATTATCACTTTTCCCTATGCTATTGTCATATTCATGTAACCTATCAAGAGAGGTGATTTTTCCATATGTGGTTTATGTACTCATGATAATCAAATCCTATCATGTAGTTCTATTTTGATACAAAGCATGTGATTTATGTATTTCTCACACTCTACGTTGGAATTAGTAGTCGTGTGTAAGGGCGATGAAAGGAAACGTGTTACCTTGGGTTATGGGGCGTTTTGCGAGGCGAATTCGTGAAGCATGGCGGGAGTGTTTGTGTGAGAATTTTGCAAGGGGTGGTGTGGTTTCAGCCTGTGGCCACCGGGTTTTGTTTTGTGGTTAGAGAGACCACTTTGGCCCCGATTTGGGCTGGTTTTGTTTGGTGCGTTCCACTTTAGGGCCGCCACCGATAAGACCCTTGTGAAATTGAACTTAACCGCTGCTTATGCTTCACCTGTCTAGTAGGTTCTTGTTCTATGAATGATGGAATATGCATGTGTTTTGCCTTTTGTTTCTGCGGTTTGAGCAGGACTTGAAGAACTAGTACGCACTTGGTGCGGTTGATCCTTTGGAATGACATTGTTTTTCTACATGTACGCACTTGTTTTGTGCACTCTTTTGACTTAAGCATTGCTATGGGGTCGGTAAGCCCCTTCTTGATCCATTATGAAATTTATACTCTCTTTTGTATAGTTTGGTTGATTGCTGAGGTATTCTTTCTTGAATGCCTCAGGTGCAGGTTGTAGCCGGTTGAGCGGCTAGGTTGGTTGGAGGCGTTTCTTGGGAGCTAACCGAGCATTCAAAGCGAGGTAGTTCTTCTTTTGTTGTACAGACATACATGTGCCCCAATGGGTTCGTGTCAGCTTGTTGGCGCCCATTTGGTGGATTTTCTTTTATGTCAATATGAACGAGACTGCTATTGTAACTCCTTTGGATGGACTGTACTTGCTTTTGGGATGGTTTTCTGGTAGGGTGCAGTAGGTATTTTGAAGCTAAACCAAAACTATTATTGTATCTCATGCATACATGACTTGATAAATTAAGACTTATTTTCAAATAACGTAAACAAAGAGGATTTCTGATAATAATATCACTATAGGCTGCATATAGGAGCTCATTATAAATAAACCAAGGATTTCCGCCGCGTAACAATGTGTTTTGATACCTAAGGCCGAGGGATACGGCCAGCAAATGAACTAATTTTCTTACATATAACTGTTGAACTTGAAGTCACAAAGTAAGCGTCAAGGGTTGCCTGAACGTGTGCAGTTATCCCCTACACGACGTGGCAGCATAACCCGTAGTTCCTCTTGCTCTGATACGAGGTACTCGTTGAGGAAATGCGGGTTGTGACAAAGGCACCCAAGGGGGTCTATTTATAGTTTTCCAAAACCCCTTGGACCAAAATGACCGAGATACCCTCACGCCCGAAAAGCCTTGGGCCAATAGAAAATAGCCACGCCGGGGGGTAAAGGGGGAATTTTCCCCGAGGGCAAGAAAGTAAAACTGCAGGGGGGCAAGGGCGAGACCGCGGCCTCCGACCGGTCTCGCCCCGCCAGGCCGCCGAGCAGGAAGAGGCGGGGGCGAGACCCTGGCCCCCGGCCGGTCTCGCCCCGCTAGGCCGCCGAGCAAGAAGAGGCGGGGGCGAGATCCTGGCCCCTGACCGGTCTCGCCCCGCTAGGCCGCCGAGCAAGAAGAGGCGGGGGCGAGACCCTGGCCCCCGGCCGGTCTCACCCCGCTAGGCCGCCGAGCAAGAAGAGGCGGGGGCGAGACCCTGGCCCCCGGCCGGTCTCGCCCCGCTTGGCCGCCGAGCAAGAAGAGGCGGGGGCGAGACCCTGGCCCCCGGCCGGTCTCGCCCCGCTAGGCCGCCGAGCATGAAGAGGCGGGGGCGAGACCCTGGCCCCCGGCCGGTCTCGCCCCGCTAGGCCGTCGAGCAAGAAGAGGCGGGGGCGAGACCCTGGCCCCCGGCCGGTCTCGCCCCGCTAGGTCGTTGATCAAGAAGAGGCGGGGGCGAGACCCTGGCCCCGGCCGGTCTCGCCCCGCTAGGTCGCCGATCAAGAAGAGGCGGGGGCGAGACCCTGGCCCCCGGCCGGTCTCGCCCCGCTAGGTCGCCGATCAAGAAGAGGCGGGGGCGAGACCCTGGCCCCCGGCCGGTCTCGCCCCGCTAGGTCGCCGATCAAGAAGAGGCGGGGGCGAGACCCTGGCCCCCGGCCGGTCTCGCCCCGCTAGGTCGCCGATCAAGAAAAGGCGGGGGCGGGACCCTGGCCCCCGGCCGGTCTCGCCCCGCTAGGCCGCCGATCAAGAAGAGGCGGGGGCGAGACCCTGGCCCCCGGCCGGTCTCGCCTCGCTAGGCCGTTGAGAGTTCGAAATACTGGCGGCCTGCGACCTGGCGGCCTGGGTGGCTTGCGGCCTGGCGGCCTGGGCGGCTTGCGGCCTGGCGGCCTGGGCGGCTTGCGGCGGCTTGCCAAGAGCGCCTTGGGGGGAGAAATATTTTTCTCCCCCTACTAGTATGTCTTTCAAGTTCACCAAAAATTGGCCCCTAGGAGTGCAAAACTCCCAAAAAGCTTAAAAACTTGCTTACCTTGTTTTGGGCCCACTCTTCGCGAATACGGGATTGTACACAATCCCCGCTCTTTTCGAGGTTGGCACAAGCTCGGAAAGAAACATCCAACCCAACGTATTCGCGGAGTGTAACTTCCCCTCGGGGTCAACCTGCCATGCCAGCTATGGGAGCCTGGGTGGCGAGACCTCCTCTGGGTGAAAACACTTAGTCTCCACGAGAGATACCACCGGCCCTGCCAGCTAGTGGGAGCCTGGCGGCGGAGTCGTCATCGGAGCTAAGGACTTGGGCTACCACGAGAGATCAACCTACCCAGCCAGCTAGTGGGAGCCTGGCGGCGGAATCATCATCGGAGCTAAGGACTTGGGCTACCACGAGAGATCAACCTGCCCAGCCAGCTAGTGGGAGCCTGGCGGCGGAATCATCATCGGAGCTAAGGACTTGGGCTACCACGAGAGATCAACCTACCCAGCCAGCTAGTGGGAGCCTGGCGGCAGAATCATCATCGGAGCTAAGGAACTTAGCCTCCACGAGAGATCAACCTGCCCTGCCAGCTAGTGAGAGCATGGCAGCGGAATCTATCTCGGAGCTAAGGGGCTTAGCCTCCACGAGAGATCAACCTACCCAGCCAGCTAGTGGGAGCCTGGCGGCGGAATCATCATCGGAGCTAAGGAACTTAGCCTCCACGAGAGATCAACCTGCCCTTCCAGCTAGTGAGAGCCTGGCAGCGAAATCTATCTCGGAGCTAAGGGGCTTAGCCTCCACGAGAGATCAACATGCCCTGCCAGCTAGTGAGAGCCTGGCAGCAGAATCTATCTCGGAGCTAAGGGGCTTAGCCTCCACGAGAGATCAACCTGCCCTGCCAGCTAGTGAGAGCCTGACAGCGGAATCCATCTCGGAGCTAAGGGACTTAGCCTCCACGAGAGATCAACCTGCCCTGCCAGCTAGTGAGAGCCTGGCAGCGGAATCCATCTCGGAGCTAAGGGACTTAGCCTCCACGAGAGATCAACCTGCCCTACCAGCTAGTGAGAACCTGGCAGCGGAATCCATCTCGGAGCTAAGGGACTTAGCCTCCACGAGAGATCAACCTGCCCTGCCAGATAGTGAGAGCCTGGCAGCGGAATCCATCTCGGAGCTAAAGGGCTTAGCCTCCACGAGAGATCAACCTGCCCTGCCAGCTAGTGAGAGCCTGGCAGCGGAATCCATCTCGGAGCTAGGGGGCTTAGCCTCCACGAGAGATCAACCTGCCCTGCCAGCTAGTGAGAGCCTGGCAGCGGAATCCATCTCGGAGCTAAGGGACTTAGCCTCCACGAGAGATCAACCTGCCCTGCCAGCTAGTGAGAGCCTGGCAGCGGAATCCATCTCGGAGCTAAGGGGCTTAGCCTCCACGAGAGATCAACCTGCCCTGCCAGCTAGTGAGAGTCTGGCAGCGGAATCCATCTCGGAGCTAAGGGGCTTAGCCTACACGAGAGATCAACCTGCCCTGCCAGCTAGTGAGAGCCTGACAGCGGAATCCATCTCGGAGCTAAGGGGCTTAGCCTCCACGAGAGATCAACCTGCCCTGTCAGCTAGTGAGAGCCTGGCAGCGGAATCCATCTCGGAGCTAAGGGACTTAGCCTCCACGAGAGATCAACCTGCCCTGCCAGCTAGTGAGAGCCTGCCAGCGGAATCCATCTCGGAGCTAAGGGACTTTCCATGGACCACAAATATTTTTCGGTGGTTTCTACCATTAATCATAGCCAATACAACGCAAGCTAAGTTCATTACAAAAAAGATGATTCACTTCTCTCTTACCTCCCTCTTCCCCCGTGAATCATCCGATCCTTCCCCGGGTGCCCACATCAACCCTGTCCTCACATCTCTCCTCTGCTGCCTCGGGTCGGACTTCTTCAATCCGCACCGGGTCTTGCGCTTGTTGAGGCTGATGAGGTTGCGGTGCTGGAGCTCTTGTCCTTCTCAACTCCAGAAATTCGGGGCAAGTAGATGTCGTGTGGCCTTCCTCCTGGTGGAACTCACAGTAGGGCAACTCTACTCTGACTCTTTTCCTTCCCGTACGGTTCCTCCTCTCCCTTCGACCAATTTCCATCGCTTGCTGTGGTGGGGGTAGGAGTTGCCTAGGGGCTTGCCTCTGGAAGTTGAACCTTCCTTGGCCCCCATGAAAGTTTCCCCCATCATGGGCGTAACCTCTTCCCGGGCCCTGAGTGGGTCCTCCCTGCTGCCTCCAACCTGTCTCTGGACCCTCCTGAGCTCTCCGCTCCTCTCTCCTTCTTCCCTCCTGGGGCCTCGAGCCACCTTGCTCCTTTTCCTCTGTCTCTGTCAGCTTTGCCAATTTCTTGACAAACGCCGGGTTGGCCGCTTCCATGGCTATCTCCTCTGCCGCCCTTTCCATCAGCTCCTCGAAGGAAAGGGGGGCCTTCCGGGTCAAGCTCATCTTGAAGAAGCCTTCCTTCAGCCCAACGGTGAAGGCCATCTGGAGAGCATACCCTGGCATCTCCTGGACCTCCAAGATCTCCTCTTGGAACCTGTCAACGTAACGGGCCAGCGACTCCTCGGCCCCCTGCCTTATTAGGAAGATGGACTCGGGGCTCCTCTTCCGCTTCTTGGAGGTGGAGAAGCGGAGCTGGAAGCTCCGACTCAAGTCCTCGAACCCATAGATCGACCTTGGAGGGAGTTGATGGAACCAGTCCCTTGCCTTCTCCTTCAACGTGATCGCGAAGAGGCGACACTTGAAGGCATCTGTCATCGGCCTGATGGAGATGGCATCCTCGAACCACTGCAGGTGCTGGACGGGGTCATCCTTCCCCGTATAGTAAGCCATGTCTGGCTCTCTGAACCCCTCGGGAACGGGAGCTGAGATGATCAGCTCGCTGAAGGGTGACCCCCTAAGGGGTGGTCTCGCCACTTCTACTCGCGTGGCCTGCTCCCCTGGGAGGTTGGCACTCGCCGGGCTAGAGAACAACTCTCGGCCGGTGAGGTCTCGCTCGACCCCATCGCCCATCCTCTCCTTCCCAGGCCTTCTTCCTGGGACACTTCCTTCTCCCCCCGCTGGGGTCATCTCGCCTAGACCCCTGGGAGTCGACTCGTCGAGGGGGGGAGCTAGCTCCTGGGGGGTCGGGGTGGAGCTGCCACCCTGAGGAGCAATGCTTCGCAACATCTCCATGATACCTTGGATGGAGGCCATGAACTCTTGCCTCCCCACAAAGGGTCTTGGGGTGGGGAGCTCGCCGAGATCATCACTACCTCCTTGACCTCCCGTCATGACACTCTCCCGAGATCTTCTGTGCTGGTCACTCTCCACGCTCACCGCACCAAAATGTTGAAACCAGAAACCTGGTCTCTCGTGGAGTTCGTCCCTCGGGGAAGGGGTGACCTCACACCTACTACACTCGAGAGAACGTCACGGACCAAAGGATCAAGAAGCTAGGAATAGACCCTCGGCTCTAGCGCGGAGGTCCCACCTCACACCCGGAAGGCTACCTGAGCTCTTCCCCTCCCTAGCCAATGCTCGAGCTAGGGTGCCTTGGAGGAGCTCTCTCAACTCTACCAAGAAGAAACTAAGGGAGGAGCAAGCAAGAAGAAGAAGAAGATGAAGTTCCTCTCCAAGGCACCCAAGGGGGTCTATTTATAGTTTTCCAAAACCCCTTGGACCAAAATGACCGAGATACCCTCACGCCCGAAAAGCCTTGGACCAATAGAAAATAGCCACGCCGGGTGGTAAAGGGGGAATTTTCCCCGAGGGCAAGAAAGTAAAACTGCAGGGGGGCAAGGGCGAGACCGCGGCCTCCGACCGGTCTCGCCCCGCCAGGCCGCCGAGCAGGAAGAGGCGGGGGCGAGACCCTGGCCCCCGGCCGGTCTCGCCCCGCTAGGCCGCCGAGCAAGAAGAGGCGGGGGCGAGATCCTGGCCCCTGGCCGGTCTCGCCCCGCTAGGCCGCCGAGCAAGAAGAGGCGGGGGCGAGACCCTGGCCCCCGGCCGGTCTCGCCCCGCTAGGCCGCCGAGCAAGAAGAGGCGGGGGCGAGACCCTGGCCCCCGGCCGGTCTCGCCCCGCTTGGCCGCCGAGCAAGAAGAGGCGGGGGCGAGACCCTGGCCCCCGGCCGGTCTCGCCCCGCTAGGCCGCCGAGCAAGAAGAGGCGGGGGCGAGACCCTGGCCCCCGGCCGGTCTCGCCCCGCTAGGCCGTCGAGCAAGAAGAGGCGGGGGCGAGACCCTGGCCCCCGGCCGGTCTCGCCCCGCTAGGTCGCCGATCAAGAAGAGGCGGGGGCGAGACCCTGGCCCCCAGCCGGTCTCGCCCCGCTAGGTCGCCGATCAAGAAGAGGCGGGGGCGAGACCCTGGCCCCCGGCCGGTCTCGCCCCGCTAGGTCGCCGATCAAGAAGAGGCGGGGGCGAGACCCTGGCCCCCGGCCGGTCTCGCCCCGCTAGGTCGCCGATCAAGAAGAGGCGGGGGCGAGACCCTGGCCCCCGGCCGGTCTCGCCCCGCTAGGTCGCCGATCAAGAAGAGGCGGGGCGGGACCCTGGCCCCCGGCCGGTCTCGCCCCGCTAGGACGCCGATCAAGAAGAGGGGGGGGCGAGACCCTGGCCCCCGGCCGGTCTCGCCCCGCTAGGCCGTTGAGAGTTTGAAATACTGGCGGCCTGCGACCTGGCGGCCTGGGTGGCTTGCGGCCTGGCGGCCTGGGCGGCTTGCCAAGAGCGCCTTGGGGGGAGAAATATTTTTCTCCCCCTACTAGTATGTCTTTCAAGTTCACCAAAAATTGGCCCCTAGGAGTGCAAAACTCCCAAAAAGCTTAAAAACTTGCTTACCTTGTTTTGGGCCCACTCTTCGCGAATACGGGGTTGTACACACGCCTTATTTCTTATAAAATGTGTTTCATCCCCAACAATGTGGAATACGAAGAATGAAGTAAAAGAAAAAAAAACAAGAGAAAGAAGATGAGGGGGAAGGCGGGTAGGATTCGATCGAAGAAGGAGAGATTACATGTACTTGCGTCACGAAGCGATCGAAGAACATCGACGTTGAAACAGTGCGCTGCGGAAGTTTCGCTCCGCCAAAACCAGAGAAAATTCAGGTTCAATCCAAAGAATTGGCCCGCGCCTAATTTCAAGATCGTGGAATTGGCCGCAGTTCCAATTCAGCCCTAATTCCAAGCCGCCGAACGCCTGAATTAAATTCCGCCTAACCCAATTTCAAAACTGACTTCCAATTCATGTTGGCCGAACCGGGTTTAATGATTTTTCAAAAAGATGTATTTTGATTTTATGTTTGAAAGAACAATTTTGTAATAATAGTTTTTGATTAGTTCCCTTTAAGACAAGCACGGCGCGCAACGAGCGCAGCATGCACGCTCCATGCGTGCGAGTGCGCCGGCGGCCGCCACCGCCTCCGGCCATCGCCAGCCGCCATGGAGCACCTTATCCGGGCTGCCCAGACCGTCCGGGGGCACTTTCGTCGTCTCGTTAAAATTGGTAATCTGGGTGGCCGAAATGGAGCGACGTCATTCGTCAACACAAATTTCGTCATGACGCACTTTTCATCATATCCCTCCCGAAACTATAAATAGGCCTCATGGACTTTCATTTGAAGACGAGCAACTCTTGAGGTTAGAGTGAGCTCCGAGATTTTCGACGAGAGCGTGAGACTTACATCGTTGCTCCGCTTGGAATTCGCTCCACTCCCGCTCTAGTGCGAAGGCAACTCAAGACCTCTAAAGCGGGGCATTCTTCTTCGCAGGTGCACTCGCATCAAAGCTCTGAATCAGCGGGAGCGCCTACATCGAGTCTCTGAGAACTTGATGATTTTCACAAATGGAGTGATGTGTTACAGGCTCCAAGAACTTAGTCTCAACTCTTATAAACCCTAACGAAATATTGAACTTTGACCCCGCGCAGATCCACTCATGCGGTTTTTTACAATTCCGGGTTTTCCACGTCAAAAAAAACTTTTGTCATATGTTGTTGTTTTTCATTGAATGTTTGCATGCCCGATTTCCGAGCTAAGGCGGTCCGATTCTCCCTATCGGAAAAAAACAGGTGACCTACAACAATTCCTTTGTTTTTTAATAATAAAATAATATTTTATGCTAATCATTTATTACATAAATAATTAAATATTACATAATTCATAAATAAGCATGTTACAAAATGCCAATAATCACAATTAAAGATGACGAATAATTGAAGAATCACGAATTGAAGAAAACATTCATTGGTGAAAAGTAAGAAAGAGGACATGTTTTTAGTAAACCCTTAAATAAAAATTAAATAATCATGTTGGGTCAACCGTTCAAAAAGTCCCTCAACATTTTTTTTTGTTGAAAAAAACTCTTTTTTTGAAAAAACTCGTCATCCAAACACTCCTAAAGTGTGGTGCTGGTTATGGGAATATAGCTTTTCGCACCACAACCACCGACCAATAAGGCTCTGTTTGGGAAGACGTCTCCGACGGGAGGCGGGACGAAGGCGTGCGACAATGTCATAAGGGTCTCCTGCTCCATTCCAAACGGAGGGCTTTCTTCTGTAGCAAACATGGCCAAACACGGCCACTCCACCCTCGCATTTGGATCTCCGCCGCCCCCTCCTCTCTGTCGGCATTCCGGCACCCCAACGACACGCCAAACAGATCCTAAACGTGAAACACGCTTGCTGTGACCCGGCGACGGAGCTCCGTTCCCCATCGCTAAGGTAGAACCAAAACGGTTTCAGTTCCCCATCGGTAAGGTTGAACCAAAACGGTTTCATTCGCTCCTTTTTTTAAGCTTCCATGGCCCGAGCCGCTCAGCGGCCCGCTCCGGTTCCCCCGCCTTCGTGGAGATCGCGTTTGGAGAAACGTGTCAGAACGTAAACAGTCCTATCCTCGCACCGCAACATTGGTCCCATAATCACGGTCCCATGTCACGGTGCGCACACGCCTCCGACTGAATTCACATTGAAATGCCTGAAATGCGTGGCTGCCCACACGGAAACTGTGCGGCTGCCTCCTATGCGGGATGAATCCGCATATTTTATATTAATATTTTTAATTCATGTATATTTATCAGTTAGGAGACCAAAGGCATTAATTGCGGCTCTTATCCGTCGTCCACGTGGCATTTCCACCACATGGCTAAATACAAATTCCGGGTGGTGGCTTATTTTTTCAGTCGGGAAGAAGTTAGAGCGCCCGCCATGAATAATCCCTCTCTCGATTCCCTCCTGCTCTCAAGCATCAGTTTAACAGAGAGGTTGACCGAAGGAAGAAGATGAGTCCGCTGAGAAGAAGTATTGAAACCCTAGAAAGGTTAGCCCTCTTTGAAACTCATCTATTCGATTTCCCTCTTCTTCTTCAACCTTGCCGGGAACTTCGCCGCTAGAGTCAGTTTTCGGCTGTCTTTTTCAGATGAGTTTCTGAGATCGACGGATTGGGGGTGAAGCTCGGCTCCTTTCTGTTTGCTTCCTTCTCTTCCGGCGGTTTGCGATTATCTTTAGATCGGATTTATGGTCAAACTGGCTCGGGAAGAGGAGCAGAGGTGCTGTTTTGTAGGGTTTGTGATGGGAAGCTGCTGGAGCGCGAGGATCAAGTCGGTCTCCCCGTCGTACAGCGCTTCTACGTTTGCGGCGAGCTCAGGTGATCTTCCTATTATGCTCCGTTAATTTTTTGTTCATTGGATGATTAGGAGGATGGAAATTTTTGTTCGGATTTCAGATTTGCAGAATAGTTTATGCTAATGTTGACAGCATAGGATGTGATCTTTCAATTCACAATCATGAAGAAGATGAAGATGAAAATGATCTTCCTCATTTCTTTTGTTTTCCTCCTCCCAAACGCTTTCTTCTTCCCTAAACCCAAACCTAATTGTTAGGAAATTTGTGGATAATTTCTGTTTTTCTTCTTTGTTATCTAGAAATCATGGTTTTCTTGCTATTTTAGGTTGATAGAGTTGACTGAAACCACCTGCTCTCCAAAGATACAGGGTGCAAAAGAATTTTCATTTTTCAAAGATTGAGTTATGCAGTTAATTAATCTTTGTTGATTTCTGAATTCAGTGACGTTGTAACATACAAATTTATTCCTTCAGGAGCTAATTCAAAGATTAGCAGCAGGGATGGAATTGGATTAAGCAGCTGCAGCAGTACTGTTTCGTCATCTTCAGTGCCTCCCACTCCTCGCAGCGAGGGAGAGATTCTTCAATCTACCAATGTGAAGAATTTCTCCTTCAGCGAGCTCAGAACCGCCACCAGGAATTTCCGACCCGATAGCGTGCTGGGAGAAGGAGGTTTCGGTTCCGTGTTTAAGGGCTGGATCGACGAGCAAACTCTCTCCCCAACGAAACCAGGTATTGGGATAGTTATTGCTGTCAAGAGGCTCAACCAAGATGGTTTCCAGGGTCACAGGGAATGGTTGGTGAGTTTGCTTTGCGCCTTCATTTTTTTTTTGTTCTGCAAATTGTTCTTGTTATATTTGAATGTTCCTTATGCTTATTCAAAGAGAAATTTTTAGGTAAGATGAGTGTGCCAAGAATTACTAAAATCATATATATTATGTTTTTTTTTGAAAATGGTATAAAATACATTGATTTTTAAAAATAAAATGAACATGAACGATCCAAATGCTTTACTAAAATCAAAGCATTTTATGTTTGCCCAGTCGTTACAATCATTGTAACTATAAATACAACCTCCTTTTAGAGAGGAAGGGATGGCCAATATTAATCAAAAGATCCCCTTCACTAATCCTCCAACAGTTGTAGTTATTTATTGGTTTTTTGATGCGAGTATTCTCAAACTCTTGGGTTAGGGATGGACCTCTACATTGTACTTCACACTTATTTCCATCACATAATCGCCTCACTCTTCATATGGGGTTTGTTTGTTTGAGTGTTTTTGCTCGTCTCCGTTTGGATGAAATGTCATTTGATAAACTCTTGTTCCCACCACCACTGCTCAAAATTTCCTTTTGTTGATTTTCTGAGACCGCGGGCAGCTCCCTTCAGCTCCCACCGTTCTCATTCCCTCTGCTCTAATTCCTACCATCCAAACAAAGAGACTCATAGTTTTGTTGTTTATAGTGTTGTCTCTTGTAATTGAGTAATCTGATCAGAATTTACTTTCTAACATTTGCTCTCTTCAACATTTTAAATTTTGCAGGCAGAAGTTAATTATCTTGGCCAGTTTCAGCACCCCAATCTCGTAAAGCTGATCGGATATTGCTTAGAGGATGAGCACCGCCTGCTGGTATATGAATTCATGCCTCGAGGGAGCCTCGAGAACCATCTCTTTAGGAGTAAGTTTTCTGTTGCTCACCTTCTTGGATGGTTAAGTTTCCAAGGATCGAGTCATTGTCTAATAAGCAGACAATTGCGCAGGAGGGTCGTATTTTCAACCACTTTCATGGAGCTTGCGAATGAAGGTCGCGCTTGGGGCTGCGAGAGGGCTGGCTTTTCTCCACGGCTCCGAAGCGAAAGTCATATATCGCGATTTTAAGACTTCCAACATCCTTCTGGATTCAGTACGTATAGTTCTTACCTCTTTGTTAAGCAATCAGAGCATCGTTCTTCATCTTTTAAGCAGTTTTAACCATTCTATCGTCTTCCTCATGTTAAAGTATTCCTATTTACTCGCTCCCCACTATCTACTGGCAGAACTATGGCGCTAAGCTTTCTGACTTCGGATTGGCGAAAGATGGGCCTACCGGTGATAAGAGTCATGTTTCGACTAGGGTAATGGGAACATATGGATATGCTGCTCCTGAGTATCTTTCAACAGGTAAGTTGTTTGCTGGTGGTTAGCTTTCATGTTCTATATTTGTTCTCCTCATGATCTTCATATTCTCATTTGAACTTGCATTTTCAATTCATTATACCATATTTTGAGGTCTTGCCATGTGACCTTGAGGTGGTTTGAGTCCTGGAAACAGACTCTTGCATTTTTTGCAAGGTATGGTTTTTACAAGAGGTAAAATAAAGTTTAGGGATTTATTTCAACAAAAAAAATCTTAAGTTTTAAAACTTAATACCTATTTTTGGCTAAATTATTATATACATTAGCTAATGCATAAAATCTCATGAATGGCTGCCCAAAAAAGAAATCAAGTGTGGGGCACACCAAAAGGAAGATGCCTCTTTTATTTTGTTCTTTTCGCACAGGAAGGGGAAAAAAATCCTTTTAGTGAGTGACAAATTTGCACATAATCTCTGGAGTGGGAATATAATGAACTGCATCTCTTAAGATCAGCAGCCTACATACAAGGCAGCACTTGATGTGCTGGCAATTAGATTTGACATTGCAATCAATGTGTTGTGTCATGAGAAGAGTTCCAGCAGGATACTCTTCCTCCACCCAATTCAAAATTTACATTTGTTTCAAAAATACTACTCTTATTATTCATTCTATATCCATCTAAATTATAGAGAGAGATAGATATTTTGCAGCTGGCAGGTCAACTAGCAGACATATTGATAGTCTATATTTTGGGTTATTTTCGCTCAGCTATTTCATGTATTGTTGTAGATTCATACTGTGCACGGGAAATGCCTTGCTCTACTAATTATTATTAATAAAATTTCCATATGCAATATATATATCTTATTATATAAAGCAATATAAGTATTTGGAGGCACACCATAGAACAAACAAGAGCCATTGGATCATGAGAGAAAGCATGAGATGGGGGGAGAGAGTTGGGAGAGAGAGAAGGGAGTGAGAGAAAGAGAGAGGGGAGGAGAGAGAGGGAGAGAGAAAGGGAGAGAGATGACGGAAGGGAGAGGAGAAAGGGGAGAGAGGGGGAGGAGAGAGATGGAGAGAGAAAGGGAGAGAGATGGGGAAGGGAGAGAAAGAAGAGGGAGAAAAAGATTGTGTGAAATTAATGTTTTTACGGCAAAACGTAATTTTTTTATAAAATAAAAATTGTAATATTGATTTATATTTTTTTACAGTCATTTTGAGTACTTATATGTATATATTGCGGGCAATTCCCGTCTTGATGTGGACGCATCGAGCACGGGAGAAGCCCGATCGGAGGCGGGTGAAGCCCGCCTGGATGCGGCCGAAGGCCGCCCGAGAGCATCGAACACGGGCGTAGCCGGTGCGAAGATGCTCGTATGTATGTATGTATGTATGTATATATATATATATATATATATATATATATATATATATATATATATATATACACTAGTGCCCGACACGGGGCTCCGCCCATATGGCTACGCGCCACAGTACCCGGTCCGTGACGGCGGGCTTCACCCGCACCTGACTGCGCCCGGCCCGCGACGGGCTACGCCCGCCCCGCGGCGGGATTAAAAAAATATAATATTTAATTATATTAAAAAATATTTTTAAAATATAATATTTAATTATATATATAATAAAATATAATATTTAAATATATTTTTAAAATATTAAAAAAAGGCGGGATTAAATGTTATAAAAATATTATAAAAAATATAATATTTTTTAAAATCCCGCCTAACTTAATTGGCGGTGTGGGATTTAGTCCCACACCGCCAATTTTGGTTTTATTTTTTGGGTATATAAGGAGTTGTGTCTCTTGAGCTGTAAAGCTGTGATTGCAGGCACAAAGGGGCGGATTCGGCGGGTTATCTAGGCTGGCGGGCGGGCCCGCGTGTTGCGGCCCCTGGGCAGGCGGACGGGCTTGTATTTTGGACTGGGCTGATGAATTGTAGGATGCCCTAAATTTTAGAGGCCCTATATAGGTTTAGGAGACCTAAGAAAAAAATATGAACGACCTTGATTCGTTGCTGTGATCAACGGTTACGATCAAATATTTGGTTTATATTCAACAGTCATGATCTGATTCTGATACTTCTTTATAATAGATAAAGATATATATATATTTATGCATATATTTATACACACTATATTAAAGGGGAAAAAGACCTTTTAGTTAAACATTCTTTTTCTGATTTTATCCCTATGTATAAAAAAATAATCCTATTTTTAAAATATATGTGATTTCCTTTTATTTTAAAAAATGTGCTCTCATATAGACAATGTCTTCTAACTGCAATAAAAAATGTGTTATTCCTGTCGCTCGAAAACCCCCGTGCACACCACAAAAATGAGCAACGAGCGTAGCATAACACACAGGGTGTTGTGAGCGGCGGGAGCGCCGTCGCGCTAGAACAATGTCATATCTGAGATAATGTTGCGTGGAGGTACCGTTGTGGTTGGCCGTATGAGCGGAGCCCCGTGTCTGTCACACGTATGTGTGTGTGTGTGCATGTGTGTGTGTGTGCATGTGTGTGAGTGTGCACGCACATGTGTGAATAATTACCAAAACTTCAAAAACCTCCCCTCTTACTTTTGAAATTACAAAAACCTTCTCTCAAGTTTACATTTCATAACATCCATGCACAAAAATATCCACTCAGCGTAAATTTTCAGGGTGTTCTTTCTCTTCATGGATGTTATGAAATCCTCTTACAGGGGAGGTTTTTGTAATTTCATGTAAGAGAGAGGAGGTTTTTGTAAATTCGAAGCAAGAGAGGAGAGGTTTTTGTAATTTCAAAAGTAAGAGAGGTTCAACGTGTAATTTAGCAAACTTAGAGACGAGTTTTCGGTAATATGTGCATGCAGTAATATGCGTATGTAAATGTGTATGTATACAGTAATATACAACTACGTATAATATAATTTCTCAAGCCTATTGTGAGCGGACCCAATCCAGGTTCATCTTAAATTGTTTGTTGATTGGGCTGCCAAAATTGTGGCTTTGTTATGTTCATCTTGAGTTTTCAATCCTTGACCTAAAACTCTCACCCAGGATCAAAGTTGCCCGATACAATTTTAACACTTCAAACAATTTTGGGGGTACAAGTAGAGAAGAAGAATTCATGAACCATAACTCTTAAACTCATTGCCAAGTAAAAATGCTTACTTAAGTCAGTGATTTTTTTCTTCTCTTCTTGCTAGGACATTTAACCGCAAAAAGCGACGTATATAGCTTCGGAGTCGTCTTGCTTGAGATGCTATCAGGTAGGCGAGCTATTGACAAGAACCGGCCTACCGGCGAGCACAACCTCGTGGAATGGGCAAGGCCTTACCTTACTAACAAGCGCAAGATCTTTAGAGTTCTCGACAGCAGGCTCGAGGGGCAGTACTCTATGGAAGGAGCTCAGAAGGTCGCCTCCCTCGCCTTCCAGTGCCTGCTGAACGAGGGCAGGATGAGGCCGAACATGGATGACGTGGTGGCGATGCTCGAGGAACTTCACGAAAAGAAGAGCAACCCGCCACCGCCGCCGGCGAAGGCGAAGCCCCTGCCAGAGACGATGTTTCACGCGCAGAGCTTCGGAAGCAGGTCCCAGAGGCCTCGGATTAGGATCTTGGAGGACAGTTCCAGTGCAAAGGTGTCCTACCCAAGGCCGCTGGCCTCCCCTCTATACGAGTGAGTAGCCTTTTAGAACCGAGTTTGAGCAGGAGATCTCAGGTCCATTTCTGCCTGTGTTGTTTTTGAAAGAGATGTATAGGTAGTGTTGTCATATTTTCTTCTGGTTATAAACCTCAGAGACTCAGATGTTTTGAAATTTGGGGATGTGATTTTAAGATTGTCTTGTGTTTCTACTGATGATGTTTGTTGTCAATGATTAGAGAAATGTTAAAGGCCTGAATTGAAGTTGTGTGTGATCCTGATCACTTTTTTTTTGTTTGTTTTAGGCTTTTGCTTGTTTGGGTGTTTTTGCTACATCTCCAATTTCCATCCTCACCTCTTCAAGATGTCATTTTTTTATTATTTTTTGAGACCATAGCCACCCTCCTCTGAAACACCGTTTATTTTGGTGTAGAGCTGAGATTAGAGGAAGAGCAATTTTTTTATTACTATTTTTTATTTGCTGTACAACAATGCTTTTTTTTTGTTATTGCTCTATATATATATAATATTTTTTCTTAAGTTATGCATTAGGTTAAATTTTTGGGCCTGTTCCTCCAGAATCATTTTGTCTCCGGGTTTCTTGCCTGAGATCATTTTGGCCGTTCAAGATCAAAATGATCCCGCAAGCTCACTTCAATGATATTCAGCAATTATTAGAATAAATCCAAAACTTTGAAACAATGCATGCACGAAGATCTAAAATGCGCGCCCTGGCTGGCTAGTAATTGTTCCGTACTGGTAGCGTTCCCTCCTCTAGGAGCGGGTGAGATCCAATCCGTCCAGCCTTAAATCCAACGTTTGTGATTTACAATAATAAAAAAATAAAAAAAAAAGAGAGAAGCACACCCGTTTTTTAAAGCTCATCGGACGTCTCCTGCGCTATGTGCGTTCCTTCTTCTGGGAGCGGGTAGCGCAGGAAAAAAATATTTCGCCCTGGCACCGTGCATAAATCAAGACGCTCCTCAAATTTCCAATAAATTTGTAATCAAATTTAATACATTAACAGGAAGTAAATTGATCCCTGACTTCAAAATTCTCCTATTTTCACATGAGGTGCACTCTTAAATGTTCAAAACTCTCACTCAAGCTTTTTCAATGTGATGCACTCCTATTTTTTAATATATTAATAATAACATTCATATATAGAAAATACCCTCAAAGAAGTCATGCATTAGAAAAATAAATCAACTTTTTGGCTGTATTTGCTTGTAATATCCTTATGAAGGGGATATCATACCAAAAAAAATACTCATGGACAAAATTTGTTTGAATATTATTAGCTCCTGTAGTTCCTTCCATAGCTTTACAAACAAGGTGCTCAATAAATTTAGAAGATGTTAAACTCCCAATTACACAATTAAAAAATAGAACACCTCAACCTTATCCCTCGACCGCTGAAACCGTTTTACACGAGGCCGCCAAAACAAAAATTACCTAAAAAGTTTGCAACCACGCCTGTTCTCTTCTGGCAACGAAACAACAAAGGCACCGCCGCACAAAACCTAGGGACAATGCACTGCCCTTATTTGATAGGTACATTGCCCATCTTCTTGTGATCTGCATTTCTCTCTAGTATTTGAGCAAAATGGATGCTACTCATTTTTATGACTCGGATTGATTAATTTTTCATACGACGGGTTAAAAATTTGAGGGCAGCATGCATGCACGGTCTCTCGAACCGGAGTATCTGGACAGCCTTAACTCTCGGGAAGGTCGAGTGCGCACTCAGTAAGTGAAAAAAGCGAATTGACACAAGATGTTTTTACGTGGAAAAACCCCTCAACTGGGTAAAAAACCACGTGACCGGATCTGTGTCGGTCAAAGTCCACTATCTGCTCGTGGTTACAGGGCGTTTGGGGAATCGAGGGCGACATACCGCTCCTCGTTACAACTTAGAGGTGAGAGAATTTCCTGACTTGCAACGGGCAACAGGCTGCGGCGAAGGAGTACTAAATGCTAACTTGGTGGCCGACTTGCACGCGGCGGCGGCGGCGGCCGGCGAGCAGCTTCGGCGGTGGCGGCGGTGGGCGGCCGGCGTGGGGCTGGCGGGCGGCCGACGTCCGGGCCGGCGGCGTCGGGCGGGCGGTGGCCGGCGGGCGGCGGGCGGCGGTGAGCGGCGAGCGGCAGCCGGCGTTCGTCGGTAATTGCTGAATGGGAGGCCACCATGATCTCTCCTATTATGATGGAGATCATGGGGGGAGTGGGTTGACTAGTCAAACTCATGATCTCCACGATAGGAGATCATGAGAGATGGCTAAGTGCGCACCCATTTTTATATAAATAGGGCTCCATCCCATCAGTTAGGAAGGTACTTTTTATTATGTTCTTACCGAGCGAGAAGAACGCAATATTCCCACAATGGAGCACCAAATTCCCTTCTCATACTCCAAGTAGCAGGCCACCTTCTCATCAAAACGCAAGAGAATAGTATCTTGTGAAGGTAGATCAAGTGAATTTTCTGCCTTCCCCCAAGTTGCACTGAAGTTCTATCAAGCAATAAAATAGCATAACACAATATCCTCCCACCTTTTATTTGTTTGTATAGTGTTACAACAAAAATTTCCCGTGAAGTTGATGTTACAAGTTCTGCCTTAAGTCAAACCAAATGTAAGCAAAATTAGGGCATCGGAATAAAACCGATTAAATGACCAAGTGCCGGCGACTTCATGTCAGTGCACCAATATAAACACAGTTTAGTAAAGTCAAATGACAAACATCACTCGGCAAAGATGTGAACTCTCTCTTCTAAGGATATTTTTGTAGCCTCATTGAGGTTGTTTGTGAATGTATAATGGCTCTATAAATCAAAAAGCATTTTGTGTGCTTATTATATTCATTCGCTTGTATTTTTAAATATTTATTCTTCTTTCATCTTTGAAATTTATTCTACAATCTCTTGAGATCACCAATTAAATCAATGTAGAACTTTGATCATTCCATATTCTATTCTTTTTCGCTATATTCAGCTATATTTGCAAAGGGTGCAATTTTTTGTTGGATCTGTTGCACACAAAATCAAGAACTGATTCATATATGCCTTTGGTTCACATTTTTTAGACTTTAAACTTGTTCATATACTCACAACCATGAATCATATCAAGAAATTTAAGGGTTTAGAGTTAGACGTCCTATAAGGAAATAGGGGCTGTGAGAATACGTATAGGGAACTGGGGCGGGGGGGGGGGGGGGATTGTGAAATTGTGACCGGATCCGCGACTACGATAATTCTCGCCGCGGATCTAGCACAAAGCTAGGAGTCAGTAATAAAATAAAATTATCCAAAAACCAAGCAAAAACAGACGACAAAATTATACGTGGTTCGGAGTTGGAGTCCTACTCCACGGGAAGCGCGCCAGAAGATCCACTAACACTTATAGTATTACACATTACAATCAGACCAAACAAATATGGTCGAACCACAAATGAAAGACAAGACCAAAATTCTTAAGAATGATAGCCGGGCGGTGTCGATTCGCCGGGGCGACATATGTTCTTCTTCCTGATGGATACCGCCTGTTGCACCTATAGTCGGCCGCCTGAGCTGTCTTCCGCTGGGAGAGCGCTTCCACCTGAATTCCTCCTGCTATCAGCCAAATCCCGCCGCTGGAGCTGCCTCGCCGCTGGACAAAGCAGCCTCCACCTGAGTGAGCCCGTGCGCCGCCTGCAACGCTGTTGCCGCCAGCCAAAAAGCCGCGCCACATATAATCGCGCTGGTCTGACTGGAGCTTGCCGCCAAGCGACCTGAACACCTCTCGATGCCGCCATGGAGATCCCGCTGCAATGCTTTGCCGCCAAGCCTCTGATCCTCCTGCACTGGCGAGGTCACGTTCGTTGCCGCTTAGACCGCCGGAAAGAAAAACTCCTACAGACCTGCTCCATAAACACCTCTCGGAAAGCTTCTCACTGGTTGGCCGGCCTTGGATCCACTCTCTCTTTCCTTGCCTTATTGTATCATAATTGTAAGCCACCCCCTCCCAAAATATATATAAGAGAAGCACCCCCTCTCATAACAGGAAGAAGAGGCCATCAATGGTTTCCATTGATGGCGCCAGCCAGATGAGGAAGGAAGGCCATGCCGGACCTTAATGGCCCTTGTTCAAAACTGAATGGATTCCAATTAAACGATAGACTTGGATAGGAATAACCCTTAATCCCTCCAAAAAATCAGTCTCCTTTATTGATTTTTATAATAAGAGGTAGCCATGGATCTGCGGACGTGGCGGGATTCGGAAAGGTCTAAGTTCTGCGTGGTGGTCACGATCCTAACAGGGTGGGGGGGGGGGTGCGCATCGATCAAGGAGAAGCAAAAAGGAGAAGCCGAGAAAGAAGAAGTCGGATTTTGTGCTTCTAAACGGACCCTCATAGATTGCTAGAGAATTTCATTATATTAAGTATTAACTATTAACAATATGAATTAAGTACTAAATTCAGCATAAATTATTAATAAGCTATTAATTGTTTATAATTGGGTTTAGGATTTAGTTCTTCCGCACAAAACCCAAGAACTGAAAATAGTCCGAAAGAATTAGTAAAAATAAGTTTATTGGAACAAAAATGAAAGTGAGAACACCGAGAACAAATCCAAATAAATTGGTTCTATTTGGTTCGGCTCGATGTTATTAGCATTTAGCACCCCCAAAACACTGTATTCACTATTTCACGCTTCATAAAATAAACAAAAAGTCCTCATTTTAATCCATTACAATAGGTATAATTTCACCCCATTTCTCTGTAACCCCAAATCCAACATTCCCACGACCTTTTCGACTCCCGCTTTCCTTCGCTCTGTGCATAGACATCCCACTGACGATGGCTTCTTCGCTCAAAGCGCCGTCGCACACCTTCGCTAGAAGCTTCGGCGGCTACTCCGGGCGTGTTGATGCTTCCGTCGGTGGAGGACGATGAAGAAGCCGAGGACTAGCCAGAGGAATCGGTGCTACCGTCCTCGTCGCCACCTCAATGCTTTCAAGATTTTATGATTGAAATGCTGAGTTTCCATGCAGTATTTATGCTAGGCATTTTTTTTTTTCCGGATCATGGCTCCCTGGGGTTTTTCATGTACAAAAATTAAGTGGCCTCTTTTTATGGTTGTTCTACCTTCAGGCACGATTATTCACGAAGTGAGGAGTTTAATGAATCATTCTTATTTGCTCGGTAATCAATCAATTTGCGTCATTGAGAGCAGTGAATTAATTTTGATACTGAGTTTTTAATGAAAAAATTTAGAGTGCTATTATGAACAAGGTGGTGGCAATCATGAACATAGTGACATGAACCCTCTCTCGTATGCATTATGTTAAAAACTAATCATTTTCTTGATAGTGGACATAACCTCTATCTTGCCAAACATACATTCTATGATATTTTTGCCTAAAGAAGCCTAAGAATAGTGTGTTTTGCTCTGTTCTATTTTGATTAATCCAAAATACATTGATTATTAGCTGTTGGCTCAAGCAATAAGATGAGATAAGTATGTAGTCTACTATTCTACTATAAAACAGCTCTTCCGTTGGTTGGGTCGTGTATTAAGAACAGACAAGTATATAGTCTGCCACTCTGCCTACTGGGGTAATCTCTAATCTGCACATGCACTGCTGCTGAGTAAATAGTTAGTGATGGGTCCGTTTGGTAAGCGCACAATGTCTGGGCAAAAATTACAATGGGCGGTGCAGGCATTTAATAGCACATGTGGGCCATAAATACATGCTGGCAGCAAGCAAATAAAACCATGACAAATAATGGCTCTGCTCTTAATAATTCACTTCAATGTTGTCAATCCAAAAAAAATAATAAATAATAACTTGCTAATTTCAAATTGACGGTCACCAATCTTCTTCTCTCAACAATTCCTAGCAAAACCTAAAGAGAAAATATAGATCTTACAATATAAACACAACCATTTTTTTTATTTTTGCTTCACCTGAATCCAACCAAAGCGGAAAACATGGAGTTTTTCACCTTCCCTTGCATATCAATGTTGGACAACTTAATTTTCACCCACTAAATTTTGAAGAGGAAACTAATCTGTCATTGTTAATCAGCTGAGTGACCAGACCATTATTGCTACAATGAGGTTGGAGAAAAACAACCATCACAGAATGTATGCTTGTCATGACAACAATTATGAAAAACTGACTTAGAACATAAAGGAGTATAAAATTCCTTAAGCGTGATCTAACTCAATAAAGATGGCTAAATAACTAACCGGAGTCCCACAAGTTTGCATTCTGGAAGTCAATATATGAAGAAAAAAACTCCAAATTTCAAAACCAGATGGATTTGAAGGCACGGTTTTGCTTAAAGATGAGTCCCTAAAACCATTTTTTTCCTAACAAATCAGATGAAGAACAAGCTATAAAAGGCATGAGAGTTTGCAGTAGGTCTAAATGGACCATGTCTCCCTGCCACAAGTAAATAATGCGCACCTAACAGACCACAATTTCAAAGGGCCGACACAAATGCAGCATTCAAGCTGCAGTGGCATCCCACCACCGACACAAAACGCCATGAGCGCCATCAGCACGACCAAATAATGCCGCACAGTAGTAGTAGTTGTATTACAACAATTTACCAGCAGGCCTTCACAAATCATAAAGGTAAATAATAATACATGTTATCTAAACCTTGAAAAACACGATCCAGCCGTTGTCAGAGACTCAGCCAAGCTTTTTGACCAAGACGCAAATACTTCACCATAGTCGTCATGCTTTCTATATATATAAGAAGCAAAATTATAATAACCTAAAAAAAAGGAGATAATGGGCAGCTGCGGGCTACGAGATCCCTCACCTTTTTTGATCTGCAGCCACTTCAGCCACCTCAAACGCCACATGACAGCCAGTCTCCACACATTAGTCAAAAAAATAACAAGGAGAAACTAGGCAAACTATCAGGGCATCAGACGTGGAAATTCTTGCCAGAGAAAGTCTGGCCGAACTGCCAGTCCGCCGGGACGAAGTTCCATGAGGTGGAGGTTCGCCGGTCGCTGCTGGTGACGCGGAATGAGAGGGATTGGCCGACAAGAACGGCATTCGATTGCCAGTTTTGACCCCAATTGCGTGTCATGGGCATCCACCCGGTCTTCGTCCCCTTCACGCTCACCTTCACGACATCACCCGCGCCCGCCACGTTGGTGATCAGCACCAGGTTGAAGTACCTGAACCCATTGATGGTGAATCGAATCCCGCCGCTCTTCCTGCAAGGCACGCTGTGTGCATCCAGAACGCAGTCGTCAATTTTACGAAGAACGTTAGCATGTGGCACAATGTGGAGAACAAAACAATTTTGTAGCAGCAATCACATGACGAAGCTATCAGAACAAGATCTATAATACTTATTATTAAGGAGGTCATGAACACTTAAAGAACTTCATCCACTTTTATATTCAACGGATGATGTTTGTCAGGTGATCCTTAACAAATGATGGTTTAACCCATGAGTTTACAAGTTACAACCACCACACCATGCCACACTGAGCCTAAAACTGCATCCCTGATCTCAATCATTTTTTTCTATAAAATTCAAGGTTATCAGGATCAAATGGTAGGATTGGATAGAGGATCACTTTACGAAATCTGAATTGTAGATCGTAAGATCCTATGATCCGAATCACGATCATGACTGATAAAATCGGAAACTATTTCAGCTAGTCTACTTGTGCAATTTAGAGTTTAGCCATCAATGCTAAAATTGTTTATACGAATTTAAAATCAAGGTTCAGATTCAGGACCAATTGAGACTTGAAATAGAACGAGAACAGGAACTTAATTGTCATGCAAGGCTATGCTATTAACAAATTAGATCTGAATAGGCGCTCTAGACTCTAATATTATGTATAATTACAATCAATACATATTCACAATATTAATGGTGGTCTTTTTATAGATAATCCAAAACAAGGCACAAGAACTTGTCCGGACATTGAACCGAAAGCAAATGTTGAAGGTTTAATCACAATCAAATCATAAACACAAACAAATCTATACAAATTATTAGTTAATTAAACTGTATTATAACAAAATTATGAGTAGTTTACCGGTTTAGCTGGATTATTCGCCAGTTGTAGCGCTAAAAGCATTTTCAGATTTAAAAGTAAACCTGCTCGGCTATCATCAAGCTGTAACCTAATTAAAGCCTAGCAGGCGAAATTAATGTCGCTGCTGCAAAAGCACATGGACGCAGTAGAAATTGTACGGTAAAAAAAACAAACACCATTGAGTTACAATCAAAAGCATAATTACTATATTTAAATAATTAATTGAAGGCCTCATTAGTCTTTAAAGCGGGACAATGTTTCCAACATGGGCACGATTTGTAATTATTTCATGAACGGTGGGTAATAATTTGTGTCGTTTTTTATTATTATCGCCGATATTTTTAATAATATTTTGATGGTACAGTGGCACGCGAACAAGAAAGACAGCGACGCGGGTTGTGCTTTGTACTGTTTTAACTAACATAAACGAGTTTTATAACGACGAGATTTGAGCAGGATAAACAAAAGAGAGAGAAAGCAAGTGTGCTCACCGGCGGTAGGTCACCGGAACGATTCCGGCACGATACTCTGCGATTTTAAGGAACATGGGCATGGCGAGATCGAAATGAGGGCGCGGGGGATTGCACCATCCGCCATTATCGGATGGCAGAGCATAATTTGGGGGACAAAAATTGGTCGCAGTCACCAAAATGGAGGGGCTCCCAGGGTGGCACCATCTGGGATCCTCAGCGCACTTGATCTCATAGCAAGAACCGCAGCGCTGGCCATTGTCGAACAGCGCGGTGCTCAGCGCCGCCGTCTGGACTCCATATCCCTGGCTGTAAAGGTTCCCGTACCCGCACGCCCCACCTGCAACGAAAAGTCCCCAAAAGCTCTGATCGCATCGACGGAATCCTAGATCTGGAAGTGGAGAGAAATTTATGACAGTATGTTGTCTTACCCATTGTGCCGGAAGCGTCGCTACCACCGTAAAAGGTCGCGTGAGCCTGCTGCCATGTTCCGCCACTGTAGACGCCGGGAATGCGGCTAAACGCAGGCGAAATTAGAGCAACGACTAGGATTCCGATGGAGATCGCTGTGGTAACGACGCTGTTGGGAACCATTTTTACCTTCAGGGAGAGGAGGAGCAAAGGGGAAGAAAACGGCGGTGGAGTGAGTGCGGGAAATGGGGAGGAAGAAGCGCTACTTATAAAGAGCGACCTAGGGCAAGTGAGTAATGGCAGCGGGCGTAATAAACGCAGGTGAAGGGGAAAGGGTAGGCGTTTTAGTCAAGATAAAGCGATGATTGGTCCAAATTCCCGCGAGGTGGCGGGTATTTACGAGAAAGCCTTTATTTCGATCATCGTCCGATCCGGAAACAGCGGCTGGATTCCCTCAAGAATTTTGCTGTGCCCGTATTACCCGGCGACGTGTGGCGGGAAAAGGGTAATTAATTTGGTAAAATTTACTAGAGTGTGGGGGTATTTTCGGTAGTCTTGTCAGCTATTATGACTAGCCGAGATGGGGGGAGGAGTTGCAAATGGGAAAAGGGGTAGAGCGGGATTTGAAATCAAAATCACTTTGCGTCGATCGCAAGTTGTGCCGTGGCCGACGGCTCAGATTTGATCAACTTTAGTTTGTGATTCGATCTCAAGATGTTGATATGGTTGTGCTCGAACCGAATTTTGACTCGGCGCCGACGTCTCGCGCGTCATTGTTCGATCTCCAAATTGTACATAATTTATTTTTATTATTATTATATTTTAATATTTACATTTTTATTAATATATATCCATATATTGATATATATATATACTTCTTTATTATATGTTATGCAGAAAACACGAGCTTATCACATAACATCAGCCGCTGGTCCGGGCAGTGGAAAGAATCTTATCTCTTTTAGATTTTAATCTCTCAGATTTAATAAAATATTTGTACAACAATATAAGTATTTATACTATATTAAAATGAAAAAAAACGATTTGATTAAACAATCCCTTTCTCGTTTTGGCCCTCTTTAAACAATGGAAAAAATTTAGGTGCGTATGCGTACCTATATAAAAGGCCTTTATTTCGGGAAGAGCTCGCGTTTTCCTCCAAAAAATTTTGCATTCACGTGTTTTCAGGGTTTCAAGCGACAAGTAGTCGTCTTCTTTGTTTGAATGTAAAAATAGGGGTGGGGGAGGATTGGTCATCGTTGTTGTTTCTGGGTTGGACTAAAGACTACCTCATCTTTGTCGTTTCGGCAAACGAAAAAACGAGCTCGAAGCTGCCGAAGTACGCATATCTGAAACAGGACCAATTCTCGCGGGCGGAGATCCAATTGTAACTTGTTACTTTCTGATTTATATGTTGTGTTTATGAAATCGAATCGCGAGTACCGCGGTAGCGCAACGGAATTAAATAGAGCAAAGACAATCGCGCAAAATAAAAATAACGGAGCGAGATTTCAAGCACACAGACGACAACCAATATTACGTGGTTCGGAGTTGGGACTCCTACTACACGGGGAGCGCGCCGGAAGGGATCCACTATAAATCAGAAAGTTACAGGTTACAGTGATACATAATATATATATATATCAAAATTCACAACCAGAAACTGCCGGATCTGCAAGATTGAAATGTTGTCTTCATCCTGGTTCTAACGCCGCCGCGTCTGCACTCCTGAGGTTGATTCAAACTGGATCAGCCGCTTGCTGTCGCTGCTGCCGTCTCAGAACCACCGCTGGTAGCCGGCTGCCGAGAGTGAATCCTGGCCTGATGTCGCTCCGCCTGGAGCCGACAGGATGCTGCCGCCGCTGGGAAGCCCGAAACTGCCGCCACCGAACCTGAAGACTGCCGGAA
Organism: Platanthera guangdongensis; assembly: GCA_039583875.1. Taxonomy (NCBI): domain Eukaryota; kingdom Viridiplantae; phylum Streptophyta; class Magnoliopsida; order Asparagales; family Orchidaceae; genus Platanthera; species Platanthera guangdongensis. The sequence goes on from CM077161.1 coordinate 163,570,249, forward strand.
TGAGGACTCCACCAGCAACCCGAGAATAAACTCATTCTGAATTGGATCTCACGATTTTCTCCTCTCAAAGTGTATCTACGGTCAGGGCTGGATCCCCAATTAAATAGCAACAAAACCACCGTCAAATTATGACATAATTCCTAATTTGGGAATGGAAATAACCGGCCATCAAGAATTTCCAAAGGAATAGGATTGCTCAAAAAAAGATGTGTCCGGATTAGGAATGAGGAGCCCCAAAATAAATTCTCCTCTAAATGATATTCCTATATTGAGACAATCCTAAACTAGGAATGAATAACTCTCATGGATCGGTGACATGGCGCGATCCTAATGATCCGGGCGCGATAAGGTGTCATAATCTAACAATCTCCACCTTGACCTCACGCGACAGACTCCACCTGCAGCTGAATCCTCCCTTCGGCGAACTACCCCCTCTCCCTGGGGTTACCACGATCAGCACGCACAGATATGAGTCAAGTAAAGGCAGTGCTTGAACTTGACTTCGGTCAACGGCTTGGTCAACATGTCTGCAATGTTATCCTCAGTGTGCACCTTTAGTAACTGAATATCTCCGCCAGCAACGAACTCTCTCAACTTATGGTACCGCACATCAATGTGTTTTGTCCTGGCATGATAGACCGGGTCTTTGGCCAGACAAATCGCACTCTAACTGTCACAGTGCAGCTTCACCGCTTCCTGAGTAATCCTGAGTTTTTTGGCGAGACCTTTGAGCCAGATAGCTTTCTTCGCGGCTTGCACTGCAGCAATGTACTCAGCCTCTGTCGTAGATAAAGTCACAATATCCTGCAGAGTGGCTTTCCAACTAATGGGGGCCTCACCACAAAGGAAGATGTACCCGGAGGTAGATCTTCTTCGGTCGAGGTCGCCCGCATAGTCGGAATCAATGTAGCCCTCTAGGACTCTAGAAACTCCGCTCTTCTTAAACAGCAAACTGACGTTTTTCGTTCCGTTCAGATATCTTAGAATCCACTTGACTGCTTCCCAGTGTTACGCCCCGGATTCCCCATATATCTGCTGACTACGCTCACAGCCTGAGCGATATCTGGTCTCGTACAGATCATGGCGTACATCAAGCATCCTACCGCACTAGCGTACAGCACCCCGAGCATCTTTTGTCGTTCTCTCCTCTGTGTCTGGACACTGCTGCTATAAAATCTAAACTGTTGTCCGAGAGGGTTGAAACGGGCTTAGATTCAGTCATATTGAACTTATCTAGAGAACCTTCTGAATGTACCCTGTCTGAGAAAGCCAAAGCATGCCCCGCTTCCTATCTTGCTTGATTTCCATGCCAAGGATCTTCTGTGCTTGACCCAGATCCTTCATTTCAAAATTCAGCTTGAAGTTTCTACTTCAAAGACTGGATCTCCTGAGCTGACTTGGACGCAATCAGCATGTCGTCGACGTATAACATCAGAATTAGAACGTCGTCATTTGCCAGTAACTTGTAGTAGGCGCAGCTGTCGTACTGGCTCCTGCTGAATCCTTGTGAAACCATGAACGTATCAAATCTCTTGTTCCACATTCTTGAGCCTGCTTCAGACCGTAGAGGGACCTTCTTAGTTTACACCTTCTTCTCGTCACCGGGTTGTACAAACCCTTCAGGCTGCAAGATGTAGATCTCCTCTTCCAAGTTGCCGTGAAGAAACGCCGTTTTCACGTCCATCTGCTCTAGATCCATGTCGTTCAATTGCCACCATCGCAAGAAGCACCCGTATGGAGCAGTATTTTTTACCACGGGTGAGAATATTTCATCAAAATCGACACCCTTCTTCTGCGCGAACCCCTTGGCAACGAATCTGGCCTTGTATCTCCACTGGTCTTTGCCGGATGTAGATTCCTTCTTATTGAATATTCATTTGGAACTGATTGCCTTCGCCCCTTTGGGCAGACGAACCAAGTCTCAAGTCAGGTTTTTACGAAGGGACTCCATCTCTTCTTCCATAGCTGCTTTCCACTGAGAACTCTCTCTACTCTCTACAGCTTCTTTATAAGATCCAGGATCTGTGGAGATCACCTGGAAAGTGTACGCTACCGTGTCCTGTAGTCTGAGAGGCAGTCTGACCTCTCTCCTTGCCCTTTCTCTAGCAATAAAGTACGGCTCTACTTCCGTAGGTTGCACAACATCAACATTTTATGGGTCAGAGGAATCACCGTGGTCGTCAGCTTGGTCGCTCCCTTCCAGCTCCACCTCTAGGGGTGTGACTGGAGTCTCCTCCACCTCTTTAGACTGAGCCTCAGATTTCTTGAGCATAGAGCCTCATCGAAGATCACATCGCGCCTGACCTCCACCTTCTTTGTGTCCGGGTTCCACAGTTTGAACCCCTTTCGTGCCGGTCTTTCGTCTCAGATAGATGCACCATTTGGACTTAGCATCCAGCTTCGTCTTCTCAGAGTCCTGTACAAGGGTGTACACATGACAACCAAAGATGTGGATGTCAGAGTAGTCAACCGGCCTGCCTAACCAAACTTCCGATGGCGATTTCAGATTCAGTGACATCGATGGGGATCGATTCACTAGATAGCATGTCGTATTAATGGCCTCGACCTAGAAGGACCTTGGTAGGTCTGCAAATAACCGCATGCACCGAGCTCTCTCTAGCAACGTTCGGTTCATCCTTTCTATCACGCCGTTCTGCTGCGGTGTACCAGGAATAATAAGGTGTCGAGTGATGCCCTCCTAATTGCAGTATTCCTGGAACTCCGCTGAGGTGTACTCGCCACCGTTATCAGATCTCAGATATTTGACTCTTTCCCCGGTCTGCTTTTCCACTGTCGTCTTCCAGACTTTGAATTTCTCGAATACTTCGGACTTGTGCTTCAGAAAGTGGATCCAGACTTTTCTCGAAAAATCGTCGATGAAAGTCACGAAGTATATGGCCCCACCAAGAGACGGCTCTGGGGCAGGCCCCCAAACATCTGAGTGTATATATTCCAGTGCCTGCTTGCTCCGCTGCGTAGATGTCACGAACTTCACTCTGTGCTGCTTTCCGAGAACGCAGGTCTCGCAGAAGTCTAACTTGCATGTCTTGACTCCTTTCAGTAGGCCCTTATTGTGAAGCTCCAGCAGTCCTCTCTCGCTCATGTGGCCAAGTCTGGCATGCCACAGCAGAGAGGAATCCTCATCTGTTTTCTCAGAAACCGTCGCGTCGCCAGCGATGGTAGTGCCGATCAGCTTGTAGAGAGTACCAGAGCGCTCTCCTTTCATGACCACCAGAACGCCTTTCTTGACCTTCAGATATCCTCCCTCGCCAGTGTATGAGCACCCAGCCGCCTCTAGAGTGCCTAGGGAAATTAGACACTTCCTCAGATCGGGCACGTATCTTACATCAGTAAGGGTCCTGATTGTTTCGTCGAACATCTTAATTCTGATACTGACAATCCCGAGCGTCTTGCACTCCGAGTCGTTTCCCATCAGAACGCGACCGCCGTCACATTGCCTGAAGCTAGCGAACCATTCTATGTTCGGGCACATGTGATACGAGTATCATGTATCCATGATCCACGTGTCGGTGGTATCCAGGGTGGGTGTACATGGAGTACGTCAACATCGCTCTCGGGGTCAAACGCCACAGCCGCCTGCTGTTGTTCCTGATTCTTTTCTTTCGCCTTTTTCTTCGGACAGTTATTTTTTCAGTGCCCTTCTTCCTTGCAGTAGTGGTACTGGTTCTTCTTGTCCCGAGACTTAGACCTAGCCCGATTGAATTTCTTCCCTCTGTATCTCGATCTCCCTCTGACCGGTTATTTGTTCTTCACAAACAAACCTTCGCTGGTGCTGGGGCCAGGTTTGCTCCGCGATTCGTTCGATAGCAGCGTCGTCATCACCTCCTCCATTTTGAGCGTATCCTTTCCGTAGAGGATCGTGGTGACCAGATGGTCATAGGACTTCGGTAGAGAAGACAGTAGTAGAAACGCCTGGTCTTCCTCTTCGACTTTTACGTCCATGCTCCGTAGCTGGGAGATCAACTTGTTGAACGCATTCATGTGTTCTAGCAGCTTGTTGCTCTCGAGGACATTCTTAAGCTGTATAACTGTCCTCTTCACATAGAGCTTATTTGTGAGAGATTTCGACATATACAGCTCCTCCAATTTCTTCCATAGGTCTACGGTGGTGTCAGCGTCGACCACGTTGTACATGACCTCGTCGGCGAGACTCAACTGGATTGTGCTGATGGCCTTCAGATCCAGTTCCTCTCATTCCTCGTCTTTCTTCACGCCGAACTTCTCCTTGCCGAGTAGCGCCTTGTGGAGTGCTTGCTGAACGAGAACCGATTTGATCCGCTTCTGCCATAAGCCGAAATCGATCTTGTCGTTGTACTTGTAAATCTCGAATTTTGCCGCCATTGATTTGCTCGCAGTGCTATTGAGTGATCAGAAAAATGTTCTCGGATCAGATCTTGAGAAGGTAGGGAGTGGACCTTGTCGTCACCTACCGTTGACCCAGATCTAGAACCAGAACGCCCAGACGATCACCCCCGCGGAACCTGCCTCTGATACCAATTGTTATGAAATCGGATCGAGTACCGCGGTAGCGCAACGGAATTAAATCGAGCAAAGACAATCGCGCAAAATAAAAATAATGGAGCGAGATTTCAAGCACACAGACGACAACCAATATTACGTGGTTCGGAGTTGGGACTCCTACTCCACGGGGAGAGCGCGCCGGAAGGGATCCACTATAAATCAGAAAGTTACAGGTTACAGTGATACAAATATATATATCAAAATTCACAACCAGAAACTGCCGGATCTGCAAGGTTGAATGTTGTCTTCATCCTGGTTCTGCCGCCGCCGCCGCGTCTGCACTCCTGAGGCTGATTCCAACTGGATCAGCTGCTTGCTGTCGCTGCTGCAGTCTCAAAACCACCGCTGGTAGCCGGCTGCCGAGAGTGAATCCCGGCCTGATGTCGCTCCTCCTGGAGCCGACAGGATGCCGCCGCCGCACGGGAAACCCGAAACTGCCGCCGCCACCGAACCTGAAGACCGCCGAATGAGGACTCCACCAGCAACCCGAGAATAAACTCCTGAATTGGATCTCACGATTTTCTCCTCTCAAAGTGTATCTCCGGTCAGGGCTGGATCCCCAATTAAATAGCAACAAAACCACCGTCAAATTAGGACATAATTCCTAATTTGGGAATGAAAAAAACCGGCCATCAAGAATTTCCAAAGAAATAGGATTGCCCAAAAAAAGATCTGCCCAGATTAGGAATGAGGATCTCCAAAATAAATTCTCATCTAAATGATATTCCTATATTGAGACAATCCTAAACTAGGAATGAATAACTCTCATGGATCGGTGACATGGCGCGATCCTAACGATCCGGGCGCGATGAGGTGTCATAATCTAACAGAGTTGTGTCATTTACATATGACTAATACAAAAAAAAAAATCACACAACATATGACTACTACAATACGATCTAATAAGCATGTATTTTCAGATAGGGCACTAATTTCTGGAAATAGAATGACAATACGTATGTATTTACTGCAATACAATAGGAATACAACCATATCTACATGCAATACAATCGTATTATTAAAAAAATGTTTTAGATCCAACAAAAAACCCGTCAATACATAATAATACATATGTATGACAAAAATAAGCACTGTTAAGTTTCAGAGCCGTTTTGCTCGATAAACAAAAACAGAAAATCGCAACTACTCGGTAAATAGCCACGAAATCGGAGTACGATGCTTGAGACTAACCTTTGCCGAAGATATTTCCTTCGATTAGCAGCAAAAGGAGGTGATCGCAACAGTTTCGAAGGCTCTGGCTTCTCGGCGACGGAGGAAACCTCTAGGCTTCTTTGCTTTGTGAAAACGCTGGCCACACCGCAAAAACAAAAACGTCTTTATATGCGTACCTAAAAATAGGCACGCATAACGGACCGAAAACGGATCCTTAAACAATCATGTTCTCTCGGATTTAATAAACTATTTGATTAAACTTTTAAATTTTGTGTTTTTCTTTTATTTAAAAAAATGTGATCTCGTATAAACAATGCTCTCTAACTACAAAAAAATGTGTTCTTCCCGTCATTGCAAAAATATGTGACGAGCGTAGTATAATACTTAAGGAATTGTGAGCGGTGGGAGTGTTGTCATGCCGGAACAATGTTGTGGTAGGTATAATGTCGCACGGAGGTACTGTCGCGACTAGCCATAGGGACGGAGCCCCGTGTCTATCACTCGCATATATGTAAATAAAAAGTATAATATAAGATTGATATTTTTTGCAAATTATAAAAAAAACAAATGTTTTTTATATTTTATATCCTAATTTTTACCCCATGGAGGCCCACTCTTGACCCCGTTAATTTCCTCATCTCTGTTGCGACTCGCCGACGAGCCATAGCAGCTGCTCCCCGCTCCAAACCTCGATCCGCTCCAGCTGAAATAAGCTCGCGAAGGTCTTGTCGATTCCACGATCCTGCCGGTGAATCTCTCATCGATCCCACGAGTACTCTGATCTGGTTGCTCTATTACTTCCTATTTTACTCGACTTTGTCTCTGCCCCATTTATCCTTCCATGTCGCATTGCGAGCCCTGAAAACAGTACTGTTTGAAGGATATCATGCTCACACCTTTTTAGGTTAAAATACTATAATGCCTAAACCTCTTTTTTTTGAACTTTTAAGAGTGTTGATATGCTAGGTCAACAACTATGCAAGTTCAATGTTGTGGATTGTTTGCTTAATCTGTTCTATTGTACATTTTCAACCATTGAGGTTTAGACTTTCCTGTTATTTGAACAAAGGAGCACGTGTAATTTATTAATTTAATTTTTTTAAAAAAGGACTGCACCTAACAAGTTAATAGGTTTGCACTTCACTTTTTTGAATTTGCCCATAACCGTGATTTTCTCGTAGTTATAAATGATTTACACTCATAATCACACAAATATAATGGGCATGCATATGTTCATCTCTTCTCTTAAGTAGTATGTGGCTTAGTAATATTCAATATATGCTCCTGTGATTGTCACAAGGTCCTATCATTTAATCTATTTTAGGTACATTTATATCACTATCTATAATAAATAACTAGGTTTCTAATTTATGTCCAATTTCGTTATTACTTTAAAAACTAAAAGTAAATATTACTATTAAGGGTTATTTATGGGGACGACCTCTAACAGTTTTGTGTAATTATGTAATTATAGCTTGCACTTTTTTAACTTTTGAAATTACAATGACCTCCTTTCAATATTTGCATTTCATAACGTTTATGCACGGAAAGACCTTCATGAAGATTTATGTCAAGTATTTTTGGGAAGCGGGGGGTGTGTTGTACTGCACCGTGCAGTGTAACACATCCAACGACTGCGAGTGCATCCATCTCGCGCATGCATCTCGACGTAAGTGTTGATGCACTGACAACTATTGAATAACACAATGCATGATGCGGCAGAGCACCCCACCCCCCACTGCCGTATTTTTGAACATTAATGTTATGAAATGAAAACATTGAGAAGAGGTTATTGTAATTTTGAAAGTTAGAGGAATGCTAGTTACACAAACTTCAACATGAGATGCTGATAAATAACTAACTATTAATTATTAAGCTTTCTGCCCTATCATCAATTAATTTGACTTTTAATATTGATGGAGTTTTCAATAATTTATAAAAAAATCGGTCGGCCATCAACCAAAATCTCATAACACCCACTAATTTAGAGGGTGGTTACGAGAGTAACCACTCAGCCCGCGATCCGCGCGTTCGATTCATGTGTGATCCGTACACACGATCCCACCGGCATGCCTCCCAGCCGACCGCGTCCCAGGGCACGGCCGACGCACTTGTCGCCGTCCTCCCGGCCCGCCACGGCCGCCGCCGTGCCCGACCTCCCCGGTCGACGAGCCAGAGGCCGACTGCTGCTCTCCCTCCTCCCCCTGGCAGCCACCCGTCGTCGAGGGCTCATCACCCACAAATCGCCAACCGCGGCCCCTCTCTGTCGTCTGATCATCCCTCTTCGATTGTCGTCGTTCGTTTCGCTGGTAACCACCGGCATAATCACCATCATTGGTGGATGCTAATAACCAAAATAATTACGGTCTGCGCGTAGTAAAATTATAAAAAAAAATAATACACGACTTAAACTACATTAAAAATTGTATCCATATAGTAATTTGGGTGGTTAACGTCAGCGCATAATCCTGTAACCATCCATGGGCATATAAATAGGATATCATACCCCCTCTCATTCTAACATTCTCTTCTCAACCTTCTCCTCCTACATGTCAGAGTTACTGCCGAAATTTCCTATGAGCCGTCTCCCTTGAAGATATTTATGCGCTTTGAAGATTCGCCAAAGTCCCTGATGCTCCTACGTGCAATGCGTTATGCCAGCCTTCCTCAGTAATCTGTATACATGTCACCATCCAACACTTAGCATCTGGCTAACAACCACGAGCGTTGTACACCACCAGAGAAGACCAGTATTAAGCTTCGCAAGCAGTGGCCTGTTGTAACACCCTCAATCCGTCACGTAGAATATAACAGAAGGTCTAGTCGGGGCCCCCACGTCGTATTCAACAGATAGTCAGTGAAGTTACATTAACTCAAAGTTGCATTCTAGCGGAAGGATTAACATAACAAAATGAATCGGAATGTCCATAACACTATAGGAATGATTAAACATCAGTTACACTGACAACTTCGGCCTTAGGGCCTTACACGCATGGAATGCTAAAGTTACATGTTTTCCATACATCGGCGCGCAGGACGGCCATACATGAGAAAGCTATTACCAAACTTGGTCCTTCAAGGACAGCACAGTATGGGCTCCTGCACGCTATTTCCCCTCGGCTCGCCAGCACCGGTACTTGTATAAACCACAAAGGTGTGACAACAAAAGAAGGTAACGTGTCAACTTTTGCTAACCATTATCCACGAACGTGCGGTACAACGACCACACCCTATATCCAGGGTAATGGTATCCCTTCCCTACATATTAGTCAACAACAACGATGTATATAGAGATTAAGCAAGTAAGTACAACGACAAACAAGCCAAGCACTAACACAATACGCACAATCATCACAAACGTTGAAACACACGTCCACACGTTTCGTGCTCTAATGCCACACTTTTGATGCACTCCTTGAGTCAAATCACCATCTCTTGTCCCAGACAAAGATAGTCACAACTTGAGCATTCTTCTTGTCCGATCTAAAGTCAAGGACTCTCTCTTATGCCAACGATGAAATTCAAGTGTGTTAGGCACTCTAGTCGAACGACATAGTGTGAGTGCAGTTTAGCTCTTTCCCGTTGCTCAAATCATCATGCCAACAAACAACAACGACGCGGATCAGCCTCCCTTTTCCCGTACAGGACATAACCAACGTTATGTTCCGACGCTGACACTCATGACCAACTTATCTGGGCGCTCCAGGCTCAAACATAATATGCTACCTGCCTTGTCTCATGGGCACGGGCTTCACAACCACAAAAATAGCTCACTGGGAGCTACTGTCGGCGGTAAAGCTACCGTCGGGCGGTAATTGACAGAACTACGATTCTGTCCAATATTCCGTGTATTGCCTGGAGTTCGCCTCCTAGACTCCCTACAACACTCTTTGACACTCAGAATCCTAAAACGACACATATCGCGAAGTCTTCTCTGGCACACAAACATCGACAAAAACATCACCAATCTAGACCATCTTGTCAGGATGGGCTTCACATAACATGTCTATGTTTGTACTTTGATTTCGAACTTTATATGCAATTTATACCGGGGACGGACACAATCAACCCAGAGAAAGTCTAGTCGTATGCTACTTAACGAAAAAGGTACTTTCACATGTGTATATAGAAACAAAAGAGGATATGCACGTCCTAACGAGAGGAGAAAGATCGTTACCCTTGAAGTCCTCTTTGGAGCCATAGATCAAAGATCCAAACGGATGGGAAGAATCGCACCGGGTCGCTCTCCGTAGATCTGGACTTTAACTTGCAATTTAAATGGTTGCAGTCCTAGTATTTTGGATTGGTGGTTTGCACTTGTTTGAGTTCGATTTTACTGATTTTGTTGTCCTTAATCTAGTGATTTAGGTGTAAGTTTGTGTAACATCCCAACTTTTCAGCAGGAAAAATTTTTGGGTGACACGGGCGTGTCTCAGGGCGTGTCTCCTTGTGGTCGACGAACTCAGTTCGACGAAGTTGACTGGGGCGTGTCTGTCGCCGTGTAGGGAACACGCCAGACGACACGGGCGTGTCGGGATGGCGTGTCCCCCCTGCGTTCGACGATCGGCAAAAGCGTTCGACGATCGACAAAAGCTGCTCGACGATTGTCACGTCTCCCTGCGTTCGACGATCGGCGAAAGCGTTTGACGATCGACGAAAGCTGTTCGACGATTGTCACGTCCCCCTGCGTTCAACGATCGGCGAAAGGTGCTCGATGACTGTCGACTGTCCCTCTGTGTTCGACGATCGACGAAAGCTGCTCGACGATTGTCGTGTCCCTGCGTTCGACGATCGACGAAAAGCTGCTCGACGATCGTCGAGTGACCCCTGCGTTCAACGATCAATGAAATTTGCTCGTTCGACGACCGTGAAACCCTGCGTTCGACGATCGTCGAGTGTCAAGTAAGAGGTAGACGCCATGTGACACAGGCGTGTCAAGGGCGTGTCACCAGTCGTGTCCTTCTCGGGCAGTTTCTGGCTTGATGCAGGCAGCTGAATTAAAGAGGCAGAGGCCACTTGGCCTTGGCTCCATCAGCCCAAAAATTGTGTTGGCTGACCTCCTCAGAGAATTTCCAGAGAATGTGACTGCATTGTGCCCACTTGGCATGAAGGGTGAAACCTCCAAAGCACCAAACCGAGCTTGCATTGGTTGTATCTCCCCATATACCCGTCCCAGCCAGAAATAGTGATTCCATTAGCTTCAGAGGGCAAAGGAGAGTAGAAATCGATAGCTAGAGTGAAGGAAACGGTGCAGGAACCATGAATCTGAAAGGTGTCGCCGGAGCAAGGTCGGGAATGGCCACCCGCCTCCATCCTCGCCGCCAGCCACCAACACAGGTTCGTTTCACCGTCCCTCTACCCGTACTAGAATCCTAGACCAACTAAGGGAGATATCAGGCTCAATTGACCGATGCATGGGAGAAATGGGAGAGTTTTCAAGCTTTTTCTTACCGCTCGGGATCGCCGTTGCCACCGTCTTCCGCCGTCTCACCCGACAAAGGATAGCCACACACACCGTGAAGGTGATGACACCGTTGGCCGGGGGTGGCGCCGCCTCAGGTGGCCGGAAATGGCCCCGCAATATCCCCCAGGTCGGCTCAATCTCTGCCATTGAACACTTGGGGAAGATGAAAGGATGCCGTCCAATATAACTTTAAGATTCGTGCTGCATTTTTATTAAAATCAATTTAATTCTGTTATTATTTTAATGGAATGAAATTTCATTTCTGTCACATTAATTCAGTCATCTTGCATGTCAAATATAGGGCTCTTAGAGTCATTTCCAGATGATGACATGAACATGATAAATGTAGCCCTTTGTGTTACTTTAAATTTCCACCCTTAACTCGAGATTTGGTCCAGTGGTCTGACCTGTAGGACCATTTTGCTAGGGTTGGTCCTTAGCTAGGGCAGAACTTCAAAATGATGCCCAAGTCAAACCAGTCATCCAAATGGCCCAACATTTTGGGTGCATGCATGTTTAGGGCTTGGTTAACCCCTGTACAAAAATGAGAATTTTTGGGAACCCTTTTGCTATAGTTTTTACTAAAATACCCAAAATGAAATAAATGACATAATTGGAGTTTTGGGACTCCAAATGGACCCAAATTTTGGTGGCATGTCCTTAGGGACATTATAAGTGTATGTTTTAAATTTTAGCCAATTTGGACCAATGCATGTTGGGTAAACCCACTTGCATGTGTTGACTTGTTATCGGCTTGGTGTGCATTTAGCCTAAAATGAAATAATGTGTATTCAGCAAATTTGGAACATTCAAAAGTCATGATTTTCATTATGGAGACACATGAGGGTGTAATACACCTCTCATAGCAATGATGGGATTTTTGGGAACAAAAATCTCATTAATTTGAATTGTTGAAAATTTGATCCTTTTTAGGAAATAAATTTAAAATAGGTTTACCCTTATCATAAAAAGTTCAATTTCTGTTGAGGACTAAGGAGTGGCATAATAAGTACTAGAAATAAATTATATCTCTGTTGGATGAAGTTTAAGTAGTTTAAGGAGCAAAATGATCATTTTATCCTTATGGAATTTTGTGTGAAAATGATGGGTATATTCCTTTGAAAAATTTGAGAAAATTCATATTGCTGTAATTGTATGTTTTATACCTTGTGCAATTATTTCAAAATTTTTGGAGTGCCAAATAATGTACTTAGGCCCCATAATGACATTTTGGTAAATAACTCAAATTGATCATGGATAAGCCATTTCAACCTAGATGTAAATGGAAATCTGGACATAGCATTATTTCATTTTTATCAAGACTCTGTAATTTAATTATAATTTTGAGATAATATTTTATGTATTCATTTGGAAAATGCTAGATTTGTGGATATAGTATTAAATAGGAATTAATTATAAATCTGAATTGAAAAAGCATGAAATTTTGGTAGGCCCCATTAATTGTCATATTATATACCTGGAGGAATCCCTAGGACAGTAGGTTTAATATTGACAATACTTCATGTGCAAAATGACTAGGGATTACATTTAAAGAAATTAATTTAATGGTGTAAGTAATTTGGAAAAATTATGGAATTCATCATGTTCATCATATATGTCCATACCATCCTAAGATAAATAATTTGAGGCATATGGCCAGAGGAATTAGAAGGTCACATTTGTGGGTGGTATCGAGACATGGGTAAGGGTCTAGCACCGATGTTCGTACTAGTAGGGCCACCAGAGGAGGAATTTGAATAACTAGTAAAGTGAGGATCTTAGTGGAGGAATTAACCCTGGTTGGTCTCCTAGAGAATTCCTTAACCATGTGTGGATGAGTGCAAGTCCCGTGACAGTAACAATAAGGTTTATAATAAATAATATTTGAACATAAGAATCAGTACATGTATCATTTGATGAAACTAACATGTTTTATAAGGAGAAGAATACTTCTACCATAGACTCTTTTCAGGTACCAATTCTGTGTGAGAAGTTAGATGAATTAAACCTTAAGCAAGAGGATACATTGTATCCTTCTCAACAAAATGCTGAAGATAGTGATGAAGAAAATCTAGAAATTTATGCTAATGAAATTCCCCAGAGGAATTAACTACACAAGTTATTGAAGAACCAACTCCACCTGTTGATTTTGTCACACTTAGAGATAACCCTAGATCTCAAGTGATTGGAGACATATCAGTTGGTGGCTAATAAGACATCAAAATCAAGAACATATGACACAGGTTTTCTCTACCAGATTTAACTCAATCAATAAAAGGCGTAGAAAAGATCCTCATTGGATCATTGCAATGCAAGAGACTCAACCAGTTTGAGAGAATTAGAGTTTGGGACTTAGTTCGAAGACCCAAAGACCTATCTAGTAATTGGAACTAAATGGGTCTTTAAAATAAATTGGATGCTCAGGAGTTATAGTGAGAAATAAAGCTAGACTGGTATCTCAAGGATATTCGCAGGAGGAAGGAATAGATTATGATCAAATATTTGCTCCTTTTGCAAGATTAGAAGCTATCAGAATATTTCTTGCTTTTGCTGTATTCAAGAAATTCAAAGTATACCATATTGATGTAAAGTGTGCATTCCTGAATGGAGACAACAATGAGGAAGTATATGTGGAGCAACCTCCAGGTTTTATCTCTTCAACTTACTCTTCTCATGTTTTTAAACTTAATAAAGCTCAGGCACTAATGTGCGTTCTCACCCGTGTAGGGTTGGAGGGATTGTCATAAATGCTCACCCGTGTAGGGTTGCAGGGATTGTGATAATGCTCACCCGTGTAGGGTTTGAGGGATTCAGGACGGGTTGGTCTTGCGAGCTGGAGGCTCGGAATGAAATACTTGCATGTGCATAAATTTAGTGGCGGGGCATGCGGTACTAGCCGTTCGTCACACCGATGGCAGTACGGTGCACCAGGCGAGTGTGAGGGTTAGAGGAGCCAGTGGATTATTTTATACTGCAGTCTGGAGGACGATCCCCGATAACGCACATTCGACCCAACAAGACTGACGGGTTGTCAGCAAAGTACGTACGCAGAGACTCTAGAGTGCACCTTGGACGTGTACAGAGGCGTATGAGAGGGGTCTAAGGTTTGGTAGTGTGCATACCAGCCTAGAAGTGGAGATGCCCGCTCCGCTGTTGCCGAAGCCACAGCGGTGGTACCCGAGAGTGATACTAGCTCTCAAAAAGTGGGAACTAAAGGTCTGTGATCATAGAGTCGTTGTGTGTGAGTTGCACTTGCCTGCACATAGATTGCATCATAACATTAATTCATATTAGGTCAAACGCTTCATAGATCCTTATCATATAAATTAGTATGGGTTCTTTATATGATAAGTTAAATTTCCTGGAAATCTTAACTTATAAATTTGTATGAGTATTTTTATAAGTTAAGGTACTTTTGTGATTGTAGTATAGTGGTAGCCTAGTTTTATTTCTTGCTCTTACTTTCTGTTCTTTACTTCTTTTACTAGTACTGCTGTACAACCTCGTATCCGCCGAGCGGGATCCTCCCAAGTGGGCGCTCTCGGGACGTGCCATGAGCGACGTTTTGGTGCGCCCCGTTCGAGGACGTGCGAGTAGTCATGCGGCGTGCGAAGAATTTTTATTTTAAAGGCATTTTATTGGTATTAAATTAATATTATAATATATTATACTATATTATATATTAATTTCATATTATATATATATATATATATATATATATATTATTATATTCTATATATATATATATATATATATATATATAATATATATTATAATATATAGTTGCACATGGGGAGGCAGGAGATGGGGTAAGCAAAGGCAGATAAAAAAACAAAAGAAAGAATAATGAAAAAAGATAGAGGGGGGTGGCAGTGGGGGGTCGGGAGAGGACAGACAGGGAAAAAGAAATTAAAAGCGGGAAGAAGAAAGAAGGGGGCGGCGGGTACAGCAAGAGAAAGAAAAAAGGGCATCAGGGATTTTTCATTCCCCGGCTACGGCTCGGCCAGGAGACAGTCGCGCCCCTCTCTTCTCCTCTCCCGTCGACCAACAGCAACCCAACCCGGCACTCTTTTTCCGCCGGCCGCCTGGAGCAGCACCCGACCCCGCCCCGGCCCTCTCTTTCTCCGGCCGCGAGGAGCAGCAACACCCCGCCCGACCGCCTCTTTCTCCGGCGCGAGGAGCAGCAACACCCCGCCCGGCCGCCTCTTTCTCCGGCCGCGAGGAGCAGCAGCACACCCCGCCCGGCGCTCTTTCTCGGCCGACGAGGAGCAGCAACACCCCGCCCCGGCCGCCTCTTTCTCCGGCCGCGAGGAGCAGCAACACCCCGCCCCGGCCGCCTCTTTCTCCGGCCACGAGGAGCAACAACACCCCGCCCCGGCCGCCTCTTTCTCCGGCCGCGAGGAGCAGCAACACCCCGCCCCGACCTCTCTTTCTCCGGCCGCCTAGAGCAGCACCCACTCGCTCCCTCTCTCTCTCTCTCAGTTCTTTCTTCGTCATCACCGCCTAGGGCGAAGCGAGGCCGGCCGGGAGCTCCTCTCCCGGCGCCGCCTACAGCGAGGCCGGCCGGGAGCTCCTCTCCCGGCGCCGCCTGCAGCTAGGTCGACCGGGAGCTCCTCTCCCGGCGTCGTTGGAGCTAGGCCAGTCGGGATCAGCTTCCCCGACGCCGCCTGAAGTTTTGGAGGGGGATCGATTCCTCGGTGTTACTTGGGGCCGGGATCGGCCTCGTACAGCAGCGGCCAACCACTTGGAGCACGGTCGGCCATGGAGAGGCTCGACCAGGAAGGGAAAAATCATTCGGAGCTTTAAACTCTCCACGGTGGTCGGATCTGAGCATGGACAACCACCACGGACGCTAGACGTGGAGCCTCGGGCAATGAGCGCGGTTGCGGCCCCGCCAAACACGCGTCAAGGGTAACGAAATTTCTACTTGGGCAGGTGAAGCCCTCAGTTTCCAATTTTTGCATGGAAGCCCCTCTCCACCAACGGGTGGGGGAAGGGAGCTCTCCGACGGGTTGATGTGTATGTCCCCGCAATTAACTGTGTTAGCACCCGGAAGCGTGAGTACGGGTTTAGGCATGCTGTGTGAAGCTCATCCGGACGTGTGAGCGGATGGTGATGTTTTGGGGATCCCGGAGAAGACTCCGAGGATGTTGTATACTTTCCATTTGTAAGGAATGCGCACCATAGCCCGAAAAAGGGGTATGTGCAATGTGTTCGGCCAGCTTATGTTAACCACCTGGCGTTTAGCTGACCGCCGCTTGTCGAGACGTTGGGCGTACAGGTGTTGCAGTACCAGGCGGGGAGTAGCGGGCTTAAGCCAAGCTCGTGCCGGCCCTCGAAGGCCTTTTTTGTTTATATTGCCGGCCTGCGTGCCGAAGTATGAAATTCATATTCCTGTAATATTCTTTTAATATCTGTGATGCTCTGAGAATGTGTAGCTTTCTTCTTCGTATTAGGCGGGGCGGGTGTTCTAGAGAACGCTCGCCCCGTGGGGGCCCCGAGGCATAGTGTCGGGAAGTCCCTCATGGCCTGTTGACAGCCTGTTAGTGTAGCGGAATTACGCTGTTCGTGGCCCATTTTGGGCAGCGTGTCGTGGAATTGCTCTTGCGAGTTTTGCGCCATCATTAGGGCGAGTGAGCAGTATTTTGTGTAGACCCAAGGAGACACATCTGGATAGGAGAGAGTTGGTCTTGAGACCCTCCTTAGATGTTCCAGTCGGCAAGAGCGCCCTCGAAGGTGTCTTAGCTCAGCCTTTGGCTTGGGAGGGGAAGAGTTTGTTAGTCCTTGGTATGCGGTGGGTCCTCCACGCTGAGACCTTGGGTCTGTCCCTTGTGTTCCTAATCTTATGCCTAGATCGTTCGCTTGAGGGTAGTAGGTGCGCGGTCACCCCTCTTTTGGGACCCCGAACTCCACAGAGGTCAAATTTGGCTTCAACAGTTATGGTGCGGTGAGCGTGGAGAGTGACCAGTACAGAAAAACTCAGGCGAACGTCATGGCTATGGAAGAGGAACCAAGTGACGACCAGGGTCATGTGATGAAAGAAGTCCCCTCTCATTTCCCTCTTGTCGCTAGGATGTTCGGTCCTGGAGATCAAAACGTGCCTTAGGGAGAATATTATATGATCGACCCTCGTTCTCAGGAGGGTAGGTGTAGCGGGTAGATGTGCCCCGTAGTGGGTAGAGATTGACCGGGTAGAGCTACCCCGAGCGTGGCTCGGCCCCAGGTAGACCCGCTGCCTGACTCCTACTAGCTGGCAGGTCCGTAGGCTCGCCTGTGGGGGAGAGGTCCTGGTTCTTGGTTCTGCACTACCCCGAGCGCGGCTCGGCCCCAGGTAGACCCGCTGCCTGGCTCCTACTAGCTGGCAGGTCCGTAGGCTCTCCTGTGGGGGAGAGGTCCTGGTTCTTGGTTCTGCACTACCCCGAGCGCGGCTCGGCCCCAGGTAGACCCGTTGTCTGGCTCCTACTAGCTGGCAGGTCCGTAGGCTCGCCTGTGGGGGAGAGGTCCTGGTTCTTGGTTCTGCACTACCCCGAGCGCGGCTCGGCCCCAGGTAGACCCGCTGTCTGGCTCCTACTAGCTGGCAGGTCCGTAGGCTCGCCTGTGGGGGATAGGTTTGGTTTGTGGGTGATAGGTTAGGATAGGTTAGGATATGTTAGGATATGTTAGGTTAGGTTTGTGAAATCGTCATCGGCACCCCGAGCTCGGCTCGGCCCCAGGTAGACCCGCTGCGCAGGCTCTCATCTAGCTGGCAGGTCCGTAGGCTCGCCTGTGGGGATAGGTTTTGTTTGAGATCGTCATCGGCACCGAGCTCGGCTCGGCCCCAGGTAGACCTGCTGCGCAGGCTCTCATCTAGCTGGCAGGTCCGTAGGCTCGCATGTGGGGGATAGGTTTTGGTTTGAGATCGTCATCGGCACCCGAGCTCGGCTCGGCCCCAGGTAGACCCGCTGCGCAGGCTCTCATCTAGCTGGCAGGTCCGTAGGCTCGCCTGTGGGGATAGGTTTTGGTTGTGGAATCGTCATCGGCACCCCGAGCTCGGCTCGGCCCCAGGTAGACCCGCTGCGCAGGCTCTCATTTAGCTGGCAGGTCCGTAGGCTCGCCTGTGGGGGATAGGTTTTGGTTTGAGATCGTCATCGGCACCCCGAGCTTGGCTCGGCCCCAGGTAGACCCGCTGCGCAGGCTCTCATCTAGCTGGCAGGTCCGTAGGCTCGCCTGTGGGGGATAGGTTTTGGTTTGAGATCGTCATCGACACCCCGAGCTCGGCTCGGCCCAGGTAGACCCGCTGCGCAGGCTCTCATCTAGCTGGCAGGTCCGTAGGCTCGCCTGTGGGGGATAGGTTTTGGTTTGAGATCGTCATCGGCACCCCGAGCTCGGCTCGGCCCCAGGTAGACCCGCTGCGCAGGCTCTCATCTAGCTGGTAGGTCCGTAGGCTCGCCTGTGGGGGATAGGTTTTGGTTTGAGATCGTCATCAGCACCCCGAGCTCGGCTCGGCCCCAGGTAGACCTGCTGCGCAGGCTCTCATCTAGCTGGCAGTCTGTAGGCTCGCCTGTGGGGGATAGGTTTTGTTGTGGAATCGTCATCGGCACCCCGAGCTCGGCTCGGCCCCAGGTAGACCCGCTGCGCAGGCTCTCATCTAGCTGGCAGGTCCGTAGGCTCGCCTGTGGGGGATAGGTTTTGGTTTGAGATCGTCATCGGCACCCCGAGCTCGGCTCGGCCCCAGGTAGACCCGCTGCGCAGGCTCTCATCTAGCTGGCAGGTCCGTAGGCTCGCCTGTGGGGGATAGGTTTTGGTTTGAGATCGTCATCGACACCCCGAGCTCGGCTCGGCCCAGGTAGACCCGCTGCGCAGGCTCTCATCTAGCTGGCAGGTCCGTAGGCTCGCCTGTGGGGGATAGGTTTTGGTTTGAGATCGTCATCGGCACCCCGAGCTCGGCTCGGCCCCAGGTAGACCGCTACGCAGGCTCTCATCTAGCTGGCAGGTCCGTAGGCTCGCCTGTGGGGGATAGGTTTTGGTTTGAGATCGTCATCGGCACCCCGAGCTCGGCTCGGCCCCAGGTAGACCAGCTGCGCAGGCTCTCATCTAGCTGGCAGGTCCGTAGGCTCGCATGTGGGGGATAGGTTTTGGTTTGAGATCGTCATCGGCACCCCGAGCTCGGCTCGGCCCCAGGTAGACCCGCTGCGCAGGCTCTCATCTAGCTGGCAGGTCTGTAGGCTCTCCTGTGGGGGATAGGTTTTGGTTTGAGATCGTCATCAGCACCCCGAGCTCGGCTCGGCCCAGGTAGACCCGCTGTGCAGGCTCTCATCTAGCTGGCAGGTCCGTAGGCTCGCCTGCGGGGAGAGGTCCTGGTTCTTGGTTTTGGAATAGGTGTATGTTTATAACAGATGAAGGTTCTTTATGTATTGAAATATAAATATATATACTAGTCAACGAACATGACTCGACCAAAAGTAATTCTCGATATAATATGATATATGACTCAGACTACATGAAACAACAGATAACTATCATAAAATATATTTGTTAGTAATTCTGCCAGCTAATGATTTTAGATGTCCTATCATATGCGGACAATCTTCAAAAACCTACTGATTATAGATACATATGTTGTATTATTTTTCTGCTGCTTAAGGGTTCTTACAAGCTCGTGTGTCTAGATTATGGAATAATGTTTTAAACATTTCATTTACAGATTCTCAGCAGCGCTAGATTCACCTATTATTATCTTTGATAAAGCTGTTGCGTATTCCTCATCATCATCATCTAGTGTTTCAACATCCATATAGAACATATCAGTGAATTCATCTATGAGATTAGCAAAGGTTGCAGTGATGGGAACTATAAGAGTAATTATTGGTCGTGTTAATAAGTCATTATATGATTGATCTCTACCTGTCCATGTTGATCAAGCGGGTATGCTAAGATTTATCGGTCCCTCTATACCTTTACCTGCTCCTGCTTTTAAATCCTCATTCTATGCTAGTTTCTCATCAATTTTGCTACTTGTTATATCACCGTTACAGAAAGAGATTCAAAAAGAATAATTGTGTTTATAAAACGTACGCCATCTGAAGTAATAGCCTCTTGCATTTCAAAACATGTACTGTCGTTGCTTTCCACGTCAATTGCTAATTTGGTTTGATTTTTGATAAATCGGTTGGTTTTACAGCATATTCAAGATAGTGAGTTGTTTCTGATCTAAGCCCTGGAGTGGAGCTCCCTTTATCTCCAAGTGAGTTTTTCTCTAAAATTTTTCTTTGGGTCGGCTCCCACTCGCCGGATACTTGGGGTTGGACATTTCTTTCCGAGCTTGTGCCAACCTCGAAAAGAGCGGAGATTGTGTACAACCCCGTATCCGGCCGAGCGGGATCCTCCCCAAGTGGCGCGCTCGGGACGTGCCATGAGCGACGTTTTGGTGCGCCCCGTTCGAGGACGTGCGAGTAGTCATGCGTGCGTGCGAAGAATTTATATTAAAGGCATTTTATTTGTATTAAATTAATATTATAATATATTACTAATATATTATATATTAATTTCATATTATATATATATATATATATATATATATATATATATATATATATATATATATATATATATATATTATATATATAGTTGCACATGGGGAGGCAGGAGATGGGGTAAGCAAAGGCAGATAAAAAAAACAAAAGAAAGAATAATGAAAAAAGATAATAGGGGGGTGGCAGTGGGGGGTCGGGAGAGGACAGACAGGGAAAAAGAAATTAAAAGCAGGGAAGAGAAGAAGGGGGCGGCGGGTACAGGCAAGAGAAAGAAAAAAGGGCATCAAGGGTTTTTCATCTCCCCGGCTAGGGCTCGGCCAGGAGACAGTCGCGCCCTCCTCTTCTCCTCTCCCGTCGACCAACAGCAGCCCACCCCGGCCCTCTTTTTCCGCCGGCCGCCTGGAGCAGCACCCGACCCCGCCCCGGCCTCTCTTTCTCCGGCCGCGAGGAGCAACAACACCCCCCCCGGCCGCCTCTTTCTCGGCCGCGAGGAGCAGCAACACCCCGCCCCGGCCGCCTCTTTCTCCGGCCGCGAGGAGCAGCAACACCCCGCCCGGCAGCCTCTTTCTCCGGCCGCGAGGAGCAGCAACACCCCGCCCCGGCCGCCTCTTTCTCCGGCCGCGAGGAGCAGCAACACCCCGCCCCGGCCGCCTCTTTCTCCGGCCGCGAGGAGCAGCAACACCCCGCCCCGGCCGCCTCTTTCTCCGGCCACGAGGAGCAGCAACACCCCGCCCCGGCCGCCTCTTTCTCCGGCCGCGAGGAGCAGCAACACCCCGCCCGGCCGCCTCTTTCTCCGGCCGCGAGGAGCAGCAACACCCCGCCCCGGCCCTCTCTTTCTCCGGCCGCCTGGAGCAGCACCCCACCTCGGCTCCCTCTCTCTCTCAGTTCTTTCTTCGTCGTCACCGCCTAGGGCGAAGCGAGGCCGGCGGGAGCTCCTCTCCCGGCGCCGCCTACAGCGAGGCCGGCCGGGAGCTCCTCTCTCGGCGCCGCCTGCAGCTAGGTCGACCGGGAGCTCCTCTCCCGGCGTCGTTTGGAGCTAGGCCAGTCGGGATCAGCTTCCCCGACGCCGCCTGAAGTTTTGGAGGGGGATCGACTTCCTCGGTGTTACTTGGGCCGGGATCGGCCTCGTACAGCAGCGGCCAACCACTTGGAGCACGGTCGGCCATGGAGAGGCTCGACCATGGAAGGGAAAAATCATTCGGAGCTTTCAACTCTCCCACGGTGGTCGGATCTGAGCATGGACAACCACCACGGACGCTAGACGTGGAGCTCGGGCAATGAGCGCGGTTGCGGCCCCGCCAAACACGCGTCAAGGGTAACGAAATTTTTACTTGGGCAGGTGAAGCCCTCAGTTTCCATATTTGCATGGAAGCCCCTCTCCACCAACGGGTGGGGGAAGGGAGCTCTCCGACGGGTTGATGTGTACGTCCCCGCAATTAACTGTGTTAGCACCCGGAAGCGTGAGTACGGGTTTAGGCATGCTGTGTGAAGCTCATCCGGACGTGTGAGCCGGATTGGTGATGTTCTGGGGATCTCGGAGAAGACTCCGAGGATGTTGTATACTTTCCATTTGCAAGGAATGCACACCATAGCCCCGAAAAAGGGGTATGTGCAATGTGTTCGGCCAACTTATGTTAACCAACTGGCGTTTAGCTGACCGCCGCTTGTCGAGACGTTGGCGTACAGGTGTTGCAGTACCAGGCGGGGAGTAGCGGGCTTAAGCCCAAGCTTGTGCCGGCCCTCGAAGGCCTTTTTTGTTTATATTGCCGGCCTGCGTGCCGAAGTATGGAATTCATATTCCTGTAATATTCTTTTAATATCTGTGATGCTCTGAGAATTTGTAGCTTTCTTCTTCGTATTAGGTGGGCGGTGTTCTCGAGAACCGCTCGCCCCGTGGGGGCCCCGAGGCATAGTTGCCGGGAAGTCCCTCATGGCCTGTTGACAGCCTGTTAGTGTAGCGGAATTACGCTGTTCGTGTCCCATTTTGGGCAGCGTGTCGTGGAATTGCTCTGCGAGTTTGCGCCATCATTAGGGCGAGTGAGCAGTATTTTGTGTAGACCCAAGGAGACACATCTGGATAGGAGAGAGTTGGTCTCGAGACCCTCCTTAGATGTTCCGGTCGGCCAAGAGCGCCCTCCGAAGGTGTCTTAGCTCAGCCTTTAGCTTGGGAGGGGAAGAGTTTGTTAGTCTTCCGGGTATGCGGTGGGTCCTCCACGCTGAGACCTTGGGTCTGTCCCTTGTGTTCCTAATCTTATGCCTAGATCGTTCGCTTGAGGGTAGTAGGTGCGCGGTCACCCCTCTTTTGGGACCCCGAACTCCACAGAGGTCAAATTTGGCTTCAACAACTGCACTTTACTTACTTATACTATATACTTAGAACTGCTATAGTAGAATAATAATATCTATTACAACTGTTAGTTAGTTCTTGTCACATGCTTCCACTTTTGCTACCCCTTGTTGTCCTCCGCTTCGTCCTTCCGCTCGGTGCCTAGGAGCTGCGGGGCGAGGTGCAGAGGAAACGACTTAGTCTTTTTGACTAAGGGTCGGTGACCATACTATTTTAGGAGCTCGTGGAGATGGAGCACTAGCACGACGAAGAGGTAGGACTTGAGGAGCAGATACTGCTACCGCAGGCTACTACTGCGCATCCTCAGGTGGGATGAGTTTTGATGCATTAGATGAGCTTCCACTTTGATTAGAGAGAGAGAGAGAGTTGATATGATGTACTGGGCATAAGTCATTATTACTCTTTCATTTGTACTCATTGTGGACTATATTTTTGTACTCTTCATTTATATATATGATATGTACTCTATGACTTGTGGACTAGTGGATTTGATATACTGCTATACTTCTATTTCTCATATTGGCCTACAGGTTATAAGATCGTAATAGCCGGCAGAATCAGCGTGTTGCGGTGTCGACTAACCCGTGTGTTAGTGTCACCGTAAGATGGCGATTCTGGGCATAAGACCTGGTAGCCCTCCTTGGTAAGGGGGAGGGGGGTCTTACAGTTTGGGCATCCGTTGTGACTCCAAATGACAACATTAGTTGGCTAGTTGCTCTCTTTGTAGACAAATGAAGTTGTTTTCTTCAACTTCTAATTATGAATATATATTACATGATTATTTTTTTGTTGTTTTACCTTCTTCTAAGTGCTCAATTTCATGAGGCATTTCTTTTCTTTTTTGCTTTGTTTAAATCAACCGCAATCTACTAGAGAGAGCTTGGTTTGGGACTTGGGAGAAGAAGATCCAATCAACTTAGATCTTTTCATTTACAAAAATTATGGACTTCATATTTAGAATTGATTTATTTTCATACATCAGTTCATCTTCTTCAAACATATTTATGATTCATTATACTTAGGATTTTTTATCACTATAGTTCTCATATTAAAAGATATTTTACTTATATTTTCATTTTTATTTAGGAATTGGATTTGTTATAAATTTATTGTGCCCGGGCGTCCCTAAAATCCTAGTTCTGCCACTGCCCACGATGAAAGCATTGCTGGTGGGAAGCTCCTGCTCCTTCCAAGGGGGAAGGAGGGTGGAAATGGACACGCGATTGACGTCCCGCCCCCACATCAGAACAGGGTCGCCGACGGCGTCTGAAACCACGGAGCCCAAGTTGAAGTTTATATAAGAAGAGGGGGCGGGACGCCTGGATGAAGCGGTTTCGCGAGAGGTGGTGGTAGCTGGTTGATTGGATGTTGCAGCAGGCTGGTCGGGAAGAGCCGTCTAGCGAATAGACGAGACGACCTGATGGGGAGGCGAGCGGGGTGACTGGGACCCCTCTACAGAGATGGGGCTCAAGGACCCCGACATCTCTTTCTTCTCCTTCGGGGCTTTCCTCTTTTCTTTGGAAACGACCACAGCCTTCCTCATCTTCCTCTTGGGATGGTTGGAGCGAGAGGGGGCGTTGTTGCTCGCATGCTTCTTTGGAGGGGCGGGATCCAGGGACCCTCTCGCCGCCTCAGCCGCCGCGCTGGCGAGACTGAGGCCTTTTGTTGGATGGATGTTGCTCTTATAAGGGGGTGGACTGGTACGACTCGCTCCCCTAAAAAACAAGCAAGGGGGTGATGAGAAGTGTTGAGGTAATTTTAACTAGGCTTGTCATTGTTGTACTTCTTGTTTTTAATTTTTTAATAACTATATCCTTTATTTTCAGGAAAAAGAATATGAACAAGTGTTATGTTAACACTTGGAAAGAAGATGATGAGAATCAATTTGCTTCAAACAAATGGTACCGTGAAGGGTACACATCTCCAAGTAGAAAGAAATTCTTCTACTAACCAAAAGCACTTTATGCTCTTTTAAATGTGGTTTTATATTTACTTCTTATGAATGACTTTATCGTTTTTTAACAACATTAGAAAGACAATGTGTGGTTTGATGGTATGAGCACAATAGTTCATGTTCTTATTCAAATGTTAAGTTGGCATATGTCCTTTTATGTTGATGGTGTGTAATGATATGATCAAGTATATGTTAAACATGATGTAGGGTATCTAAGCATTGTTTTGAAAATGATTATATGATGAGAAAGATAATTCATATCATGAAAGGTTATCACATGTAACACTATAATTGTTAACTTAATGCCTAAGTATTACACTTGTCAAACCTTACTTTTATGAAATATTTCGTAAGGTCTTTTATGAGTATTAGGTTTGTTTTTTTTTAATATATTAAGATAAATAATCTCAATTATTTTCGAAATTAAACCAGCCTTTTTATTTAATAAAAACTGTTTTAAATAGGGCCGAATCTCTTGCTACCATTGGCGGTTCCTTTTTAAAAAAAACAAACAAAACACGAAAAGGTAGCACCCTTGATGAAAGGTTGCGGTTTCTTTTTTTTAATAACTAACATCTTATAAATGTTATTGTGATTATTAAGAAGGGGCTTAAGCCGTGTGTTCTAAAATAGAAAAGAAAAAAGGAAACCGTGGAGGTGAAGAAGAAAAACCGTAAAGAACATTGTTGCCAAGACCAATGTCTTCGGTTTTGTTCTCTTGAGGGCAATCTCAAAAAGAATAAAGAATCAAGTCCACGACTTGATTGAAGAAAGGAGAAAGCCGAGCACTTGGATCTCAGATCCAAATCACTTGCATAAGAAGTGGAAGGTTCAGCCATTGAAAAAGTCTTGTTGAAGAAAACCGTGAAGAGGCTTCAAGTTGGATGAGAAGGTTTGATGAGAATTAAGTCTTTATCCCTTCAAATATTGAGAAGAAAACTGAGGTAGTTGTTTTTTAAAATTACTACATATCATCTTCTTCTTTGTGGACAATTAAGGTTTCAAACCTTAAGTAATTACTCCACAAGTTTTAGAGAGACAAATAAAGAAATTATCACACAAATTCTTTATTTGCTCAAAGTTTAAATTCAACTTCAATTCTACTTCTATTAGCATCTTGTCTTTTAAATTTCATTAAGGTTGTTATAATGATATTTAATCATATGTATCTTGTTAGAATGAAGATTTTTATTTAGATAAATTTATAAAAGAAATTCTGTGCTTTGTTGAGTTAATTTATTATGAAATGTTTGAAATTCAAATTGTTATATGTATGTTAATTTCCTTTATGTATTGTCATTAGCACTCAATATTATCAATTGGTATCAGAGCGTTCATATTATAATCTTTACCGATTAGTGTCATAAGTTTCTTTAAAAAATGACTAATGAAAGAGGTGCCATGAATAGAGCTTCATTGTTCAATGGAAAAGATTATAATTATTGGAAGAAAAGAATGGAAATTTATATTAAATCATTAGGAATTGATGTCTGGAATTTTATAGAAAATGAATATGTGCAAACTGTTGGAATAAATATCCTTGAAGATCAAAATGAGATAAGAAGGATAGATAAAAATAATAAAGCAATGCAAGCTTTAATGTCTGGCTTAACTGATTCAGAATTAGTTAAAGTTATGAATTGTTCTACTGCTCATAGTATATGGCTAAAACTTCAAAATTTATATGAAGGAGATAGCAAAATAAAAGAGGCAAAATTACAAATTTATAGGAGTAGATTTGAATCAATAAAAATGAAAAATGATGAAAGAATAGAAAATTTCATGCAAAGAACAAATGAAATCGTAAATTCTATTCGAGGTTTAGGTGAAATTCTAAATGATGCAACAATTATAAAGAAAATATTAAGATCATTACCAGAAAAATTTAATTCCAAGGTCTCTGCAATTGAAGAGGCTAAGGACTTAAACCAGTTATCCTTTGATGAGTTACTTGGATCATTAGTGGCCTATGAAATGAGAACAATGGACATTAATAAAGAATATGAAAAACAACTTGCTTTCAAAACTGAGCTTGCTAAGAACAAAAATAAAGTTGAACATTCAAACTTTGGAAAGAAAAATAACTCTAGATATAATAAGTTTGATAAACCCAAGTTAATAGGAAATTGTTACACTTGTGGAAAACCAGGTCACTATCCAGTGGATTGCTATCACAACAAAAACAAAAACAAAGGAAATACTGAAAGTAAAAATGATAGATATAGCAATGGAAAAATGAAGGTCTACAATCAAAATAAATCAAATTTTGTTAATGAGGAAATTGATAGTAGTGAGGATGAAAATGAAGCTAACAATGACAAGAAAAAACATTCTTTTACATTCATGACAAAGACTAGTTTTATTGAATCTTCTGATGATGACTTAGAAGATAAAAGTGATTTAGAAAAAGAACTAATAGCTTCACTAAAAGGGTAAGAGAACAAGAAGAGTTAATTGAATCACTTGAATTGTCTCTAGAAAATACTCAAACATGGAGTCAAAGCATCACCTTAAAACACATTGAAAATCATGTAGAGAGATCAATGAATATGATTAGTGATTTAAAAGAAGAAATTCTCTTGTTAAAAATCGAAATTAAAAATAAACATTATAAAGTTTCATCTTTATCTGATACTTGTTCCTTTGTTGATGCAGGAGACCAAATGGAAGAGAAGATGAAAAACATATCTGAAAACCTTCATGAAATGAAATTAAATTCAGTAACCAATAATGAATTAACTGACAGTGATGAGCTTTTTGAAGCTACTAATTTAGTGAATAACATAAATCAATTAATGAGAGACAGGGATATTGATAGAAAGCAAATTCAAGAACTAACACTGCAGGTTCAACAACTCAAGGATGATCTTCAAAGGTTGCTCAAGTTTGAAGACTCCACAAATAAGCTGAATAGTCTCATATCCATATAAAGATCTACACATGATAAGAGTGGATTATGCTATCATACAGGAGAATCATCAGAAGGAACAGAGAAGGGTGAAAATCAAATGAATTTCAAATTCAAAGGTGCTGAAAATCTCATGCCAAAAAGGTATACTTGTCAACCACTCTCCAACAAAATTTGTTATATCTGCAATTATTATGGTCATGAATCTATTAACTGTAATTTTTATAATTATTCATCTTTATCATCTTTTAGCACTGTTGATAGTTATTCTTACTGCAAAAAATATGGTCACACTATAAGAACCTGCAATAAGTTAAACTCCTTAAATGTTTTTGAAATAAATAATTGAATCTATCATTGCTATGTTGTTCAATCTGCCCTAAAAGCATTAAAAGAAAGTAGATCCAATAAATGGATAATTGATAGTGGTTGCACTAGTCATATGACAGGAGAATTAAAGAAAATTAATAATCTAAAAAACTATCTAGGAGGCACAGTTAAATTTGGAAATGATCAAGGAGCAGAAATTAAAGGAAAAGGTGAAGTCTCACTTGTTAATGGTAAATTAAAAAATGTCTTATTTGTAGAAGGATTAAAACATAATCTGCTAAGTGTAAGTCAAATTTGTGATCAAGATTATGAAGTTACATTCAATAAAGAAGGTGTAAAAGTTTATGACAAAAATGGCAATGTAGTGGCTTTAGGAAAAAGAAACAAAGAAAATCTATACATCACGAGTGATTCCATCAATCCAAAATGTATGATAACTCAAGAAGAAAATAACTGGTTATGGCATAAGAGAATGTGTCATATTAGTTTTGACAATTTAGTAAAATTATATCAATGTCAAGCTGTACGTGACATTCCTAAAATTAAAAAACCAGTAAATCCTATCTGTGATTCTTGTATGAAAGGAAAAATGGTTAGAGTTAAACATCCTAGCAAAGAAATTAATACCTCTAAACTACTAGATCTTATTCACATGGATCTATGTGGCCCTTTTAGGACTGAGGGGTATAATGGTGAGAGATATTTCATGACAATGATAGATGACTACACAAGGTTAACATGTATCACTCTTTTATGGAGCAAAGATGAGGCATTCAAAAGCTTTTATGATTATAAAATTCATGTAGAAAAACAATCAGGAAAGAGCATAAAAAGTATAAGAACAGATAGAGGTGGGGAATTTATATCAAAAGAATTCAAAGACTTCTGTATTGATAATGGAATTAATAAACAATTAACTGAAGCTAGAACATCACAACAAAATGGTGTTGCAGAACGAAAAAATAGAACTATTCAAGAAATGATTAGGACTATACTTAATGAAAGTAAGCTAAGTGATACCTTCTGGACCTTTGCAGTTCAAACAGCTGTTCATATAATGAACATGTGCTTATTAAAACATGATTCTCAAAAAACACCATATGAATTGTGGTATAATAAAAAACCTTCAGTTAAATATCTAAAGGTATTTGGAAGCAAATGTTGGGTTAAGAAGAAAGAAGCTGATATAGGAAAGTTAGATAACAAAAGTGATGAAGCTATATTTATTGGATACTCTTTGGCCAGTAAAGGGTATAGATGTCTCTTAAAAGAAAATCAAAAAATTGTTGAAAGCTCGGATGTTAAATTTGAAGAATCTAATTTCAGACAAGTAAAAGTAGATTCTGAAAAAGATGATGACCTAATAGAAAATGAACAAATTGAAATTACACCTGAACTAGATAATTCTGATTCATCTAGTGATGCATCCATAAACTCAAACGTTGATGAAAACACAGAAATAATTCCAAGAAAAATCAAAACATGCCACAAAAATCATCCTGAAAGTCAAATTATTGGAAACCCAAGTCAAGGGGTCACTACAAGAAGAAATTCACCAAGAATACTATATTCCATGATAGCCATAGATGAACCAAAAACTGTAAAAGATGCTCTTGTTAATGAATCTTGGCTACATGCTATGACTGAAGAAATTCATCAAATTCTAAAAAATAATACTTGGGAACTTGTAGAAAGACCTAAAAATAAAAATATTATTGGTTCAAAATGGGTGTTTAGAAATAAGCTAAATGAAAAAGGTGACGTCATTCGAAATAAAGCTAGACTAGTATGTAAAGGATATTCCCAAATAGAAGGTATAGACTATGAGGAAACTTTTGCTCCTATCGCAAGAATGGAGTCAATAAGAATGTTTCTTTCAATGTCCATACACTTAAACTTTAAAAATTTTCAAATGGACGTAAAATCGGCCTTCTTAAATGGCTACCTAGAAGAAGAGGTTTACATGGAGAAACCTGAAGGATTTGTTGATCGCACAAATCCCTCACATGTATGTAAATTAAAGAAGGCATTGTATGGATTAAAGCAAGCTCCTCGTGCCTGGTATGAACGGTTAGATGATTTTTTACAAAAAGCTAATTTTGTAAAAAGTCAATTGAACAATACCTTATATATCAAACACACTAAGGATAATCTAACATTTGTTCTCATATATGTTGATGATATATTATTGGGTTCAAGAGACTTAGCTTCATGCAATGACTTTGTGAAAGAAATGAAAAATACTTTCGAAATGTCAATGATAGGTGAACTAACATATTTTCTAGGTTTACAAATACATCAAAAGAAAGAGAAAATCTTTCTAAGTCAAAGTAAATATCTATTAGAAATACTTGACAAATTTGGAATGAAAGATTGTAAACCCATTAGTACTCCCATGAGTACAAATGAGAAGTTATCAAAAGATATGGATGGCCAAGAAATTGACCAAAAACAATATAGATCCTTGATAGGAAGTCTCTTAAACTTAACATCAACTCGACCAGATATAATGCACTCAGTATGTTTAATATCTAGATTTCAAAGTAATCCTAAAGAGAGTCACTGGAGTGCTGGAAAACGAATCTTAAGGTATTTGAAAGGCACTATTGATTTTGAGTTATTCTATTCAAATAAAACAAATGACACTCTTATGGCTTATACAGACGCTGACTGGGCCGGTTGTATCGATGAACGTAAAAGTACAAGTGGAGGAGCCTTCTTTATAGGAAACCATCTTGTGGCATGGCACTCAAAGAAGCAAGATTCAGTTACATTATCGACAGCTGAGTCAGAATTTGTTGCTGCAACGACATGTTGCACACAAATTTTATGGATGAAAGAAGAACTTAAAAACTTTGGGATTCAAATTGACAAACCTTTAGAGATAAAGTGTGATAACACAAGTGCAATTAATATCTCAAAGAATCCTGTTATGCACAATCGAACAAAACATATCTCTATAAAATATTTCTTCCTAAAAGAACATGTCACCAACAAGGATGTTATTCTAACCTATGTTTCTACAAAAGAACAACTAGCCGATATATTTACTAAACCCTTGTCAAAAATTCACTTCATTGACATAAGGAATAGCTTAGGGATCAAATCCCTAGCAGTTATTACCTGATCATCCAGGAAGGGGGCTACTATCCTTTGGCATGGTTGTCAAAGGGGGAGAATGGTAATAGGGGGAGACTGCTATTACTATTATTAAAAAATTAAAAGTTGACAACAATGTCAAAGGGGGAGTTTGTTGAGGTAATTTTAACTAGGATTGTCATTGTTGTACTTCTTGTTTTTAATTTTTTAATAACTATATCCTTTATTTTCAGGAAAAAGAATATGAACAAGTGTTATGTTAACACTTGGAAAGAAGATGATGAGAATCAATTTGCTTCAAACAAATGGTACCGTGAAGGGTACACATCTCCAAGTAGAAAGAAATTCTTCTACTAACCAAAAGCACTTTATGCTCTTTTAAATGTGGTTTTATATTTACTTCTTATGAATGACTTTATCGTTTTTTAACAACATTAGAAAGACAATGTGTGGTTTGATGGTATGAGCACAATAGTTCATGTTCTTATTCAAATGTTAAGTTGGCATGTCCTTTTATGTTGATGGTGTGTAATGATATGATCAAGTCTATGTTAAACATGATGTAGGGTATCTAAGCATTGTTTTGAAAATGATTACATGATGAGAAAGATAATTCATATCATGAAAGGTTATCACATGTAACACTATAATTGTTAACTTAATGCCTAAGTATTACACTTGTCAAACCTTACTTTTATGAAATATTTCGTAAGGTCTTTTATGAGTTTTATTAAGGTTTGTTTTTTTCAATATATTAAGATAAATAATCTCAATTATTTTCGAAATTAAACCAGCCTTTTTATTTAATAAAAACTGTTTAAAATAGGGCCGAATCTCTTGCTACCATTGGCGGTTCCTTTTTAAAAATAAACAAACAAAACACGAAAAGGTAGCACCCCTTGATGAAAGGTTGTTGTTTCTTTTTTTGAATAACTAACATCTTATAAATGCTATTGTGATTATTGAGAAGGGGCTTAAGCCGTGTGTTCTAAAATAGAAAAGAAAAAAGGAAACCGTGAAGGTGAAGAAGAAAAACCGTGAAGAACATTGTTGTCAAGACCAATGTCTTCGGTTTTGTTCTCTTGAGGGCAATCTCAAAAAGAATAAAGAATCAAGTCCACGACTTGATTGAAAAAAGGAGAAAGCCGAGCACTTGGATCTCAGATCCAAATCACTTGCATAAGAAGTGGAAGGTTCGGCCATTGAAAAAGTCTTGTTGAAGAAAACCGTGAAGAGGCTTCAAGTTGGATGACAAGGTTTGATGAGAATTAAGTCTTTATCCCTTCAAATATTGAGAAGAAAACTGAGGTAGTTGTTTGTTTAAAATTACTACATATCATCTTCTTCTTTGTGGACAATTAAGGTTTCAAACCTTAAGTAATTACTCCACAAGTTTTAGAGAGACAAATAAAGAAATTATCACACAAATTCTTTATTTGCTCAAAGTTTAAATTCAACTTCAATTCTACTTCTATTAGCATCTTGTCTTTTAAATTTCATTAAGGTTGTTGTAATGATATTTAATCATATGTATCTTGTTAGAATGAAGATTTTTATTTAGATAAATTTATAAAAGAAATTCTGTGCTTTGTTGAGTTAATTTATTATGAAATGTTTGAAATTCAAATTGTTATATGTATGTTAATTTTCTTTATGTATTGTCATTAGCACTCAATATTATCAATTGGTATCAGAGCGTTCATATTATAATCTTTACCGATTAGTGTCATAAGTTTCTTTAAAAAAATGACTAATGAAGGAGGTGCCATGAATAGAGCACCATTGTTCAATGGAAAAGATTATAATTATTGGAAGAAAAGAATGGAAATTTATATTAAATCATTAGGAATTGATGTCTGGAATTTTATAGAAAATGAATATGTGCAAACTGCTAGAATAAATATCCTTGAAGATCAAAATGAGATAAGAAGGATAGAAAAAAAATAATAAAGCAATGCAAGCTTTAATGTCTGGCTTAACTGATTCAGAATTAGTTAAAGTTATGAACTGTTCTACTGCTCATAGTATATGGCTAAAACTTCAAAATTTATATGAAGGAGATAGCAAAATAAAAGAGGCAAAATTACAAATTTATAGGAGTAGATTTGAATCAATAAAAATGGAAAATGATGAAAGAATAGAAAATTTCATGCAAAGAACAAATGAAATCGTAAATTCTATTCGAGGTTTAGGTGAAATTCTAAATGATGCAACAATTATAAAGAAAATATTAAGATCATTACCAGAAAAATTTAATTCCAAGGTCTATGCAATTGAAGAGGCTAAGGACTTAAACCAGTTATCCTTTGATGAGTTACTTGGATCATTAGTGGCCTATGAAATGAGAACAATGGACATTAATAAAGAATATGAAAAACAACTTGCTTTCAAAACTGAGCTTGCTAAGAACAAAAATAAAGTTGAACATTCAAACTTTGGAAAGAAAAATAACTCTAGATATAATAAGTTTGATAAACCCAAGTTAATAGGAAATTGTTACACTTGTGGAAAACCGGGTCACTATTCAGTGGATTGCTATCACAACAAAAACAAAAACAAAGGAAACACTGAAAGTAAAAATGATAGATATAGCAATGGAAAAATGAAGTTCTACAATCAAAATAAATCAAATTTTGTTAATGAGAAAATTGATAGTAGTGAGGATGAAAATGAAGCTAATAATGACAAGAAAAAACATTCTTTTACATTCATGACAAAGACTAGTTTTATTGAATCTTCTGATGATGACTTAGAAGATAAAAGTGATTTAGAAAAAGAACTAATAGCTTCACTAAAAAGGGTAAGAGAACAAGAAGAGTTAATTGAATCACTTGAATTGTCTCTAGAAAATACTCAAACATGAAGTCAAAGCATCACCTTAAAACACATTGAAAATCATGTAGAGAGATCAATGAATATGATTAGTGATTTAAAAGAAGAAATTCTCTTGTTAAAAACCGAAATTAAAAATAAACATTATAAAGTTTCATCCTTATCTGATACTTGTTCCTTTGTTGATGCAGGAGACCAAATGGAAGAGAAAATGAAAAACATATCTGAAAACCTTCATGAAATGAAATTAAATTCAGTAACCAATAATGAATTAACTGACAGTGATGAGCTTTTTGAAGCTACTGATTTAGTGAATAACATAAATCAATTAATGAGAGGCAGGGATATTGATAGAAAGCAAATTCAAGAACTAACACTGCAGGTTCAACAACTCAAGGATGATCTTCAAAGGTTGCTCAAGTTTGAAGACTCCACAAACAAGCTGAATAGTCTCATATCCATGCAAAGATCTACACATGATAAGAGTGGATTAGGCTATCATACAGGAGAATCATCAGAAGGAACAGAGAAGGGTGAAAATCAAATGAATTTCAAATTCAAAGGTGCTGAAAATCTCATGCCAAAAAGGTATACTTGTCAACCACTCTCCAACAAAATTTGTTATATCTGCAATTATTATGGTCATGAATCTATTAACTGCAATTTTTATAATTATTCATCTTTATCATCTTTTAGCACTGTTGATAGTTGTTCTTACTGCAAAAAATATGGTCACACTATAAGAACCTGCAATAAGTTAAACTCCTCAAATGTTTTTGAAATAAATAATGGAATCTATCATTGCTATGTTGTTCAATCTGCCCTAAAAGCATTAAAAGAAAGTAGATCCAATAAATGGATAATTGACAGTGGTTGCGAGCGGGAAGTCATGGTCAGTGAACCGCTTTCAGCAACGGTTGCGCCCCTCGTCGTCCTCCACTTTCTTCTTCCCCATGTTTGGCGAGACAGATGCAGGCGAGACGGTTGGAGAAAAGAAGTGAGAAAAGAGAATTGGCGAGACAGCCCGGGGAGGAAAAGAGCGAGAGGGAGTGGCGAGATGGAAGGAGCAAGGGGCAAGAGCTTGGGC
This sequence comes from Platanthera guangdongensis, assembly GCA_039583875.1. Classification (NCBI taxonomy): domain Eukaryota; kingdom Viridiplantae; phylum Streptophyta; class Magnoliopsida; order Asparagales; family Orchidaceae; genus Platanthera; species Platanthera guangdongensis. The sequence continues at coordinate 163,605,497 of CM077161.1, forward strand.
ACGACAAGGGTAAAAAGCGCGAATATCTTTCTAATCCGGTGCCGGGGTATTTATAGCGGATATTGACAAACACGAAATGGGCGGGAAAGAAAGATATACAGGAAGGGGAAGAGTCGACCGACGGTTCACTCTCTCTCTCTCCAATCTCGATTCGCATGATGCGGGCACCGTGTTCTCAAACCTCATGTTATGGGCGAGACGAAGACATAATATATTACAAAGTTATTACAGTGCTTAGAGGAAAAGAAGAAAAGGGCGAGACGGTCGGCCTTTAATACGGGAGCCATTTCCAGCGGCGACCGCGAGCTCCCGCGCAGGGGGGGGCCTACTCGACGAGTAGAAGGCGCGAACGGCGTCAAGCCCACGGCGAGCGACACAAAGCTGCGTGTCGACCTCGTTGATAATGGCCCGAGGGTCGGTCCCCTCAACCTATAGCCCAGGGTCAACCTCAGAAGACAGGCGGGCGCACTCGTTATCTAGCCATTCGATGCGCCTATCCACCGCCTGCTTGTTCTGCGCCAGCGAATGGATGATACGTGTGTGCTTCCTGAACAACTCGCTCGTCTTGCGCTTCATCTCCACCGGGTCCGTGGGATCGCCTAGATAGTTTTCAATCCCGTCTATAGGAGGAGGAGGCGAGACAGAGAGTCGCCTGAAGAGTTCCACAGCAGGCGATTCGGCCTGGGCACCTACGCAAGGAGTGGAGGGGCAGGGTGAGAGAGGCTCTCGCTGTAACGCCCCGAAACTCAAAGGAGCAAAGGGGGACGTTTTGGGCCAGTTTTGGTTTCTGGCTGAAGGCACACGGCCTGGGACACGGGCGTGTCCCAGGGCTTGTCAAGCGTGTGCCGACACTTAGCCGCGAAGTCGTCGAGTTATACTCGACGATTCGTCGAGAGTGGGCACACGGCCTGCAACACGGGCGTGTCGCAGGGCGTGTCGACCCGTGTCGACACTTAGCCGTGAAATCGTCGAGTTATACTCGACGATTCGTCGAGAATGGGCACACGGCCCGCGACACGGGCGTGTCGCCGGGCGTGTCGACCCGTGTCGACGATCGTCCCGGGAAAGTCGTCGAGATTCGCTCGACGATCGTCGAGACAAGGCACACGGCCTAGGACACGGGCGTGTCCAAGGCCGTGTCATCCAGTCGTCGAACTGCACGCGACGAAATGTCGAGACCTTGTACACGGCCTGGGGCCCAGGCGTGTCAATGTGATACGGGCAAGGACACGGGTGTGTCCTAGAACCCGTGCAGTGCTCGGGTTGAAAACGGGGGAAAATCATGGGGTACACGGCCGGCTACACGGCTGTGTCAGTTGGAACACGGGCGTGTCAGCTCGAACACGGGCGTGTTCGATACCCGTGTGAGGGTCCAGGAGATTCGATTTTGACGGCGAATGCGGCACACGGCCCTGGACACGGGCGTGTGTCAGGCCGTGTTTGGCCCAGATTGGGCATTTCAGCCCCGAATCAAAGCCGTTCGTTTTCTTAGGTTGAGATCCAATGGCTGGGGATGTTTCCTGAGAGGATATAACCGGGCTTGACTTAGAAAAATCCATTCTTTTCACACCTTTTCATCTCTCCAAACCCTTGAAGAAAGAGGAAAGCCATTGGAGGAAGAAGAGCTAGATCCGCCATTGGAGGAGCTTCGGAGCTCCGAATCGTAAGCCGACTCCGGATCCACGGAGGCAACGCAAGTGCGGTGATTTCTATCCGATTACTTTTCGATGGCGCCAAAGAGGAACTCAACGGTAACGATCCTCATCTTGAGCATGAATAGCTCTCCTTCTTAGCATAGGAAGCCCGCTCTCGCGAGTTTGCGAAGAGTTGGAGGCGTTCCTTCGGGTAGATATGTAAAGTCCCCGTTGTTTAGAGTCCGTATGCGAGAACGGACATAGGCATTTTGGTTGAAGCCTACCCGGACATGTTAGTCTGGATCGGTGATGTTGCATTGCATAAGGCCGGAGAAAACTCCGTGCTATGGTTTTTTTCGGGTTTTCTACGCGGTAGATTGCAGCAGGGAGCCTTGGGGACTAACCCAAAGGTGCACCCGGAAAACTGGGCGGATACGAGATCTTGCCAACTTGGAGGCCTGAGAGCCAACTCGAACATAACTGAGTTATGTGACTTGCGGTAGAATGGGACTCGGTGAAAGTTTGACCCGCGCAAATGGCTTAAATTGTCGTTGCGAAGTGAGCACGGGTTAGATGGAGCCGTACCCGCTTTATGTCGTCCGGTTAGAGCGACCTAAGGTTACGTGGCACTCGCCGTTGGCATAGATGTGAGTCTTCGGGGGTCAATGGCTTAAATTGACGTGACCAATACCAAGGAGACGAATTGCTCATAGGTTTGACCGTCTTAGTGGCGGTGGTGAGTCCGGAATGTTAATGGCTTTAATTGACGTGACATCGACCGGTTCACCGAGAATGTGCCCTGAGTGCACGGGGCGTGTGGCCTTACGAGCCAACGTCTGTGATGTTATGGCTATGGTTTTATATTACTCGCTTATGCTAAGGAAATGCAGGGAAGGAGCATCGCCGCCCCGAGTTGGGGGCGGGATCGTTATAATTTGGTCAGCATTGCTGACCGTTGCCTTGTTTTGCCACCGTGCGGTGGATTGTTGCTTGCAGGTGCAGCTGGACCAAGCGGTCAATAGCGGGCTAAAGCCCTTTTTGCGAAGCTGGCCCTCGAAGGCCCAAGTAGAAGTGTTTACTGCTTTATTCATGTATGACTGGCCTGCGTGCCGTGGTTTGTAAAACATGTAATTTTCAAGTGAAACACTTTGTAAGGCCTTAAGGCCGATTTTGGGTATTTTTGTATAACATTTATTTTGGTATTAGTGGACATTCATGCTCCTATGCTGGGTTCTTGTTTACAACTTTATAAACTGCTTCTGCTAGCATGCTCTGTGTAGGACGTTGAGATTGGTTGGATGGTTTCCATACGTAACCACCCGGTCTGTCTGTGGTATATGGCGTTTAGCCCCGGCCGGACCTACTGCTATATACTATGCGACGGATAGGGGGGTGTTACAATTTGGTATCAGACTCCTGGTTTTGGTCGGACTTAAGCTGAATTCGTGGGCGAATTCTTTTTAAGTGGTGGTGAGCACATTGTGTGCGGCATCGTTATAATGGTAAAAGAACCCATGAATGTCCACTTAGGAATGAAAATACTCGTGTTTGAGGAACCTGCGTGATCCTATAATTGCTGTTTGCAATTTTATTTGGTCGCTTAACGGCGTTTTGTACCACTATAGGTGACCGGAAGCGGTGCTGGACAGCCTGAATGTCCGGTTTCTGAGGAGCAAAGTGCACCTGGTGAGGTGTTTGAGCCCCCTCCTTCGTATGAAACCATTAGAAGGATTGTAGAAGCGGTGTTCGCTGTGACGGGTGCACAGCTAGGAGGAAATGTACAACCCTGCGCCCCTGTTGTGGCTTCAACGCCGGTGGGCGCGACGCAGCAGATGACCTTTGGTAGACCTTTGGGGCAGCAGCTGAATATGCATTTAGTGCAGGGAGCGCACACGGTTGAGGAATATTTGCAAGCATTTCTTCTGATAAGTCGCTACCCATGCTTCGAGTTGGATAACGAGCAAACTACAGTCGATAGATTTTATAATGGCCTGCGCGCCGAGTTACGAGTTCTACTGCTAGGACCAAAGTTATTGGGATTCCGAGCCTTGGTGGAATCAGCTAGATCTTTGGAGGCAGATTTGAGGAAGACCCTCCCGATGCCAGCGACTATGGTATCGAACTATACAAACCCCATAAGAGCTGCATCCGGCAGAATGGTGGAGAAGGGGGCTATGGCATCGACTAGCAATGCTAGTTACACATGTTTTGCTTGTGGAAAGAAAGGGCACTTTGCTCGAGACTGTTGGAAAGGTGCTAGGAAGGCCAAGAAAGTTATGTCAGGAGCAGTCAAGGACTCAAATGCAAAGGAGACGGCATTCAAAGTGTCGAGCATCTCAAAGTCTGTATATCGAAAATGGTGTAAGAAGCATAGGACTTTGGGTCCAGCTCCTTCTGGTGCTTCTGGGGTGACTACGGGTCGAACCCCGAGTGCATGTTTCACTTGTGGAAAACCGGGGCACCTTGCCCGAGACTATTGGAGCGGTCGTCCCAAGTCCGAGAAGAAGCATGCTGTCGTGACGACAGGTATGGTTTAAAGATAGTTTTGTCCTAAATACTTGTCGCCCTTGAGCATGTTGACTTAGAACTACTGGTGCTAAGCCTTGTTATCACTTTACGTTATCTGCAAAAGCACTGTTCGTTTAGGGAGCTTCGCATTCCTTTATTAGGAATTTTATTGTGCCTTGGAGTACCTCCTTCGATGGAAAGAGATAAATTGGATGCGTTATAGTCCAATGGTGCTCATTCGGCGAGGGTAGAATCCATTGCTCTTAGTTTGTGGTTTGGGAATTATGAGTACGATCTGTAAGCGTCGTTACTTCCGTTGGTGGGGTTTGACGTTATATTTGGCATGGACTGGCTCTCGGAGCAGCAAGCCTACATAGACTGCGGTAGCACGGAAGTCAACTTGGGAGCAAGTCGTGAGACGACCCTTATGAGCTCAAAGAGGTCGAGCAAGGCGATGATGGCCGCTCTTCAGGTGGTGAAGGCGGTTTGTGCTAGTGTAGAGCTGTTCTGTACACTAGTGGAGGTTGTAAAGCCAAAGCCCGCGTTGGATTGTATTTCAGTGGTATTGGAATACCCTGATCTGTTCCCCGCAGATCTTCCTGGAGCCCCGCCTCAGCGGGAGATAGATTTTAAGATCGAGCTAGTGCCAGGTGCAAAGCCTGTGTCACGATCTCCGTATCGGCTAACGCATAAGGTAATGGCGGAGCTGAAAGCTCAACTGCAAGAGTTATTGGAGCAAGGGTATGCGCGTCCAAGTCCTTCGCCTTGGAGCGCACCGACCCTCTTTATTAAGAAGAAGGAAGGAAGGTTGAGGCTGCGTATTAATTATCGGGAGGTCAACAAGTTGACGGAAAAGAGCAAGTACCCAATCCCAAGGATCGATAATCTTTGTGATCAGTTGGTAGGGTCAACGACGTACTCTAAATAGATAAGGGAGAGTGATATCCTTAAGATAACGTTCAGTACAGGACACGGGCGCTACGAGGTTACGATCATGCCGTTTGGGCTGACTAATACGCCGTCAGTATTCATGGATTTTATGAACAGGACGTTCAGGGAGTACTTGGACCATTTCGTGATCGTCTTCATCGACGATATTTTGGTGTACTCGCAAAGTGAGGAAGATCACTTCAAGCATCTTCATTTGGTGTTAGAGACGCTAAGGAGAAATCAGTTGTACGCCAAGTTCTCGAAGTGCGAGTTTTGGCTATCCTTAGTGGCGTTTCTCGGGCATATAGTTAGTGGAGAGGGTATTGCTGTGGATCCGGCGAAGATTGTTGCGATACGGGAGTGGCCTGAGCTTGCTACGGAAGCAGAAGTCCGGAGCTTTTTGGGGCTTGCCGGCTATTATAGGTGCTTCGTGGAGAACTTCTCGCGGATAGCGCTACCTCTCACTACGTTGACGAGGAAGGAGCATAAGTTCGTTTGGACGCCGGAGTGCGCGCGAGCTTTTGAGGAATTGAAGTGTCGGTTGACCACGGCGCCTGTGCTGAGTTCGCCGGTTGGGACCGAAGGCTATGAGATATATAGCGATGCTTCGGGCAGTGGTTTGGGTTGCGTGCTACTGCAGTACGGAAGCGTGATAGCTTATGGCTCGAGACAGCTAAAAGTGCACGAGAGGAATTATCCGGTTCATGACTTGGAGTTAGCGGCCGTGATTTTTGCCTTGAAGCTGTGGAGACACTATTTGTACGGTGTGAAGATTGATATCTACACCGATCACAAGAGCCTAAAGTACCTGATAGATCAGAAGGATCTGAATATGCGGCAGCGTAGGTGGATGGAGTTCCTGGGGGACTATACATTCAAGATCCACTACGTGCCTGGCAAAGGGAATGCGGTTGCGGACGCGTTGAGTCGCCAAGCCCCAGCTCGAGCCCATTGGCTATCAGTGCAAGATGAGCGATTGGTGCGAGAGTTGGTGGCGTTGGGGATCGTTTGTATGGACAAGCAATCAAGTGCTGAAGCAGTTCATGGTAGAGGCTCTGGATGAGTCAAATTCCCAATTCGTCGTGTAGGACGTATTGCTTTGGAAAGACGGTCGTCTGTGCGTCCCAAGCGTGGGCAATTTACGGGTGGAGTTGTTGTACGAGGCACACCATACCAAGTACTCGATTCACCCGGGGAGCACGAAGATGTACCGCGACGTCAAGAAACTATTTTGGTGGTCGGGTTTAAAGAAGGATGTGGCGCTATACGTAGCGAAGTTCCAAACTTGCGCCTTGGTAAAGGTGGAGTGTCAAAAGCCAGGAGGATTTCTTAAGTCCTTGCCCATTCCGGAATGGAAATTCGACGACATCTCTATGGACTTTGTGCACGGTTTGCCAAGGTCGCAAAAAGGGAAACGACGCCATTTGGGTGGTTGTCGCTCGAGTAACGAAGGTGTCTCATTTTATTCCGCATAGGAAGGATGTTCTGGTGGAGAAGCTAGCAAAGCTTTATGTGGATAATATAGTGCGGCTTCATGGTGTGCCCCACAGCATCGTGAGTGACCGAGATGGGCGGTTCACGTCCAATGATTGGAGGCTGGTGCAGCAAATGTTGGGAACAAAGCTGAAGTTTAGCACAGCCTTCCATCCACAAACGGATGGGCAGACCGAGAGGGTTAATAGAACCATGGAAGACATGCTTCGCATGTGTGTCTTGGATTTCGGAAAGCAATGGAAAGACCACCTTTATTTGGTGGAGTTCGCATACAACAACAGCTACTAAGCGAGTATTCAGATGGCGCCCTTCGAGGCCCTATATGGTAGGAAATGTCGCACGCCGTTGTCTTGGTTAGAAACGGGTGAGTCAAAGTTGTATAAGCGATCGGAAGTGGAGGATGCTACTTCTTTGGTGAGAACGATTCGGGAGAGGATGCTTATCGCTCAGGACCGGCAAGCAAAATACTATAATGCCAAGCACAGGAACGTGGAGTTCGCTGTGGGTGATTATGTGTACCTAAAGATCAAGCCGTTCAAGGGTGTCTCGCGGGTGCGACGATTGAAAAAGCTAAGCTCGAGGTACCTTGGACCGTTCGAGGTTCTGGAGCGAGTTGGAGAAGCGGCCTATAGGTTGAAGCTTTCAGTGGAGCTAAGTGGTTTACACGATGTATTCCACGTTTCGGTGCTTCGGAAGGCGGTGCAAGAGCCTACGCAAGTGATCGCGGTCGATCAAGTGCCGGTGGATAGTGGGCTAACGACAAAGGTCAAGCCCGTGCGGATTGAGGACTCGGAGGTCAAGCGGCTACGCAATAAAGAGATCAGGATGGTCAAGGTCCGGTGGGACAATTGCGGTCGTGAGGAGCTCTCTTGGGAACGAGAGCAGACTATGCTTGACGAGTATCCGGAGTTGTTCCGCTCAGGTACAAATGTTGTTTTTGTATATCTTTCCTTTATGTAATTTCGTGGGCGAAATTCTTTTAAGAGGGGGAGAGTTGTAACGCCCCGAAACTCAAAGGAGCAAAGGGGGACGTTTTGGGCCAGTTTTGATTTCTGGCTGAAGGCACACGGCCTGGGACACGGGCGTGTCCCAGGGCATGTCAAGCGTGTGCCGACACTTAGCCGCGAAGTCGTCGAGTTATACTCGACGATTCGTCGAGAGTGGGCACACGGCCTGCGACACGGGCGTGTCGCAGGGCGTGTCGACCCGTGTCGACACTTAGCCGTGAAATCGTCGAGTTATACTCGACGATTCGTCGAGAATGGGCACACGGCCCGCGACACGGGCGTGTCGCCGGGCGTGTCGACCCGTGTCGACGATCGTCCCGGGAAAGTCGTCGAGATTCGCTCGACGATCGTCGAGACAAGGCACACGGCCTAGGACACGGGCGTGTCCAAGGCCGTGTCATCCAGTCGTCGAACTGCACGCGACGAAATGTCGAGACCTTGTACACGGCCTGGGGCCCAGGCGTGTCAATGTGACACGGGCAAGGACACGGGCGTGTCCTAGAACCCGTGCAGTGCTCGAGTTGAAAACGGGGGAAAATCATGGGGTACACGGCCGGCTACACGGCCGTGTCAGTTGGAACACGGCGTGTCAGCTCGAACACGGGCGTGTTCGATACCCGTGTGAGGGTCCAGGAGATTCGATTTTGACGGCGAATGCGGCACACGGCCCTGGACACGGGCGTGTGCCAGGCCGTGTTCGGCCCAGATTGGGCATTTCAGCCCCGAATCAAAGCCGTTCGTTTTCTTAGGTTGAGATCCAATGGCTGGGGATGTTTCCTGAGAGGATATAACCGGGTTTGACTTAGAAAAATCCATTCTTTTCACACCTTTTCATCTCTCCAAACCCTTGAAGAAAGAGGAAAGCCATTGGAGGAAGAAGAGCTAGATCCGCCATTGGAGGAGCTTCGGAGCTCCGAATCGTAAGCCGACTCCAGATCCACGGCGGCAACGCAAGTGCGGTGATTTCTATCCGATTACTTTTCGATGGCGCCAAAGAGGAACTCAACGGTAACGATCCTAATCTTGAGCATGAATAGCTCTCCTTCTTAGCATAGGAAGCCCGCTCTCGCGAGTTTGCGGAGAGTTGGAGGCGTTCCTTCGGGTAGATATGTAAAGTCCTCGTTGTTTAGAGTCCGTATGCGAGAACGGACATAGGCATTTTGGTTGAAGCCTACCCGGACATGTTAGTCTGGATCGGTGATGTTGCATTGCATAAGACCGGAGAAAACTCCGTGCTATGGTTTGTTTTTCGGGTTTTCTACGCGGTAGATTGCAGCAGGGAGCCTTGGGGACTAACCCAAAGGTGCACCCGAAAAACTGGGCGGATACGAGATCTTGCCAACTTGGAGGCCTGAGAGCCAACTCGAACATAACTGAGTTATGTGACTTGCGGTAGAATGGGACTCGGTGAAAGTTTGACCCGCGCAAATGGCTTAAATTGTCGTTGCGAAGTGAGCACGGGTTAGATGGAGCCGTACCCGCTTTATGTCGTCCGGTTAGAGCGACCTAAGGTTACGTGGCACTCGCCGTTGGCATAGATGTGAGTCTTCGGGGGTCAATGGCTTAAATTGACGTGACCAATACCAAGAAGACGAATTGCTCATAGGTTTGGCCGTCTTAGTGGCGGTGGTGAGTCCGGAATGTTAATGGCTTTAATTGACGTGACATCGACCGGTTCACCGAGAATGTGCCCTGAGTGCACGGGGCGTGTGGCCTTACGAGCCAACGTCTGTGATGTTATGGCTATGGTTTTATATTACTCGCTTATGCTAAGGAAATGCAGGGAAGGAGCATCGCCGCCCCGAGTTGGGGCGGGATCGTTATAATTTGGTCAGCATTGCTGACCGTTGCCTTGTTTTGCCACCGTGCGGTGGATTGTTGCTTGCAGGTGCAGCTGGACCAAGCGGTCAATAGCGGGCTAAAGCCCTTTTTGCGAAGCTGGCCCTCGAAGGCCCAAGTAGAAGTGTTTACTGCTTTATTCATGTATGACCGGCCTGCGTGCCGTGGTTTGTAAAACATGTAATTTTCAAGTGAAACACTTTGTAAGGCCTTAAGGCCGATTTTGGGTATTTTTGTATAACATTCCTTTTGGTATTAGTGGACATTCATGCTCCTATGCTGGGTTCTTGTTTACAACTTTATAAACTGCTTCCGCTAGCATGCTCTGTGTAGGACGTTGAGATTGGTTGGATGGTTTTCATACGTAATCACCCGGTCTGTCTGTGGTATATGGCGTCGGGCCCCGGCCGGACCTACTGCTATATACTATGCGACGGATAGGGGGGTGTTACACTCGCAGTAGGGTGTGGGAGTAGCGAGTGGGACAGAGAAGCGAGAGGGAAGGTTTTTTACCAGGATGGCGGTAGGTCCCGGCGGCCTGGGAAGGGTCGTCCCTCCTCTCGCTGGGAGGAGTAGATGGAGGAGTGGAAGGTTGTTGAGAGTCAAAATCTTCGCGGCGGACGACGGTGTCGTCTCGCGGACTTCCCTGTTGTTGTAGAGTTGTGGGGGCTCCCTGAAGAAACAAATGATAAAAAGGCAGATACAAATATTGAAGGAGTAACAGAGACAAAAGCGTGAGCTCACCTCCTTCTCTCTAGAAGATGCGGGAGGAGGAGTGGGGCAAGTTTCCAGGACTACGCGAGATGGCTCCTCGGTAGGTGAGGAGGGGCCACCTGTCTTTACCCTCTTCAGGCGAGACAGAGAGGACGGTAGAGGGGGTAGGGGCAAACTAAATTTAAGGTAAAAGCGGTCACGTTGGCCTTGTTCTGTTTACGCACCATTGTGAGGCGCTCGCGAAAACTCTGGCTATGAGATATGGTTGCGTTAGAGTCAAGGAAGGAGGAAGTTTGACAAAGGGGCATCCTCCATTCAGGGTATGAACCCTATATTTATAGGCTTCGGTGGAGGGCCTCACCAAAGATTCCCTCATAAATACGCCTCAAATACGCTTTAATGACACGACCCTCGGTTGGACATTCTTTCCGAGCTTTAAACATACTCGAAAAGAGCGGGAATTGTGTACAACCTCGGGCTTGCAAGAGGCCCTCAAGGTGCGAACAACAGAAGCTGGCGAGATGCCTGCGAGGCGATCGGGACCACGTGGTCCACTTGCAGGAGGCGGGACGGGTGGTCTCTACAGTGGGCGAGATGCCCTTTTGAGATGCGAGTAGGACCTTATCGGCGAGAGGGCCCCATAGTGAAGGATGCCTGCGAGACGACTAGGAGGGCTCGTCTCGCCGTTGGGTGCTTCCCTACTCGCCATACAGAGAGGGCCGTTTTGACAATTCTATACCCATGGAGGATTTTACTCTTCTACCCCGGGTGATTTTTACCCTTTTGCCCTTGGTGGTCTGCATATAACTCCTCATAACAGCGGAGTTTAGCTGTCGGCAGACCCAACCAAAGGTACTTTGGTATTTTCAGGTCAGTTCAGTGTGGTTATTTGCAGATCCAACTTAGAAAACTATAAATAAGCTCATAGGAGTTCTTCAGAAACACTATTTTCCCCGGGATTTGAAGAGTTTTCTTGTGCTTTCTAAGGAGCTCCAAGCACAGCTTTTGGCTTTGGAGGGGAAGCTCTCAGAGATCTTCCGGGTAAGCGGTGGGACCTCCCTGCTGAGGCTTTGGGTCGGTTTCTAGTCTTTCACGACCAGTCGGAGGTCAGAGCTTGGAACAAGCAGGTGTTGGCTACTCCCCTATTTTCGAACTTTCGTCGAAGTCAAATTTTGACTTCAACACCGGCAAGACTCACATGCCTTCAAAACAATGATTTCCAAGTCAAACGGTGTGCGTCAAGACGTTCACAGTACTTACGATGCTATTTACGAAACAAGTATTTTACGTGCTCGAAACGACACGATGATCCAAACGACATGACGGACAACGACTCGACTAACAAACGACACATCAAACAAACGACACAATGAACACACGCTAATGAAATTGAATAATACTCGACGAAATAGACTTACCAAATACCTAACAATCAGAGGTAAACACAAAATAAGAAATACAAGCAAAACCACCACTTGCCTCGATTTTCCCGGAATCGTTTTCTGAATCACTTCACGTCGTATATCGAACCAAGCGAAGGCGCGGGAAGACGAATCTTACGAAGATTTGGCCAAAATGGCGGTTAGGGCCGAAAATCTTAATACTAAAAAGTTCATAAAACGGACAAATCTTACCGTGCACGCGTAGCTCTCGTTGAGAGCTTTCCAGATCTATGCACCGGAGTTCCGACGGCGGCGACCGGAAGAGTTTCCGAAAAGCTCCGGTGAATGAATCGGGGGAAAAACTCGGGCTGCTTTCACTAACTTACAGAAGATGATATAATTTATATATAATCATGAAAAAACTCGTCGGATGCAGGGAGAGTTCGGCCGGTCTTCGTCGAGTGAAGGGGAGGAACACGAATTCGCCGGGTTAAGTGGGGAAAACTCAAAGAAATTCCATTTTTTATAAATTCATGATTAGTTTTTTATAATAATGATATTAATATTATTATTAATAATAGTAATAATAATATATTATTACTAGGGGCTAAACACACACCGATTCAAACGAAATTCACACCCTAGGTAAAAGCCGGTGCTACGAATCCAACTGCGAAATTAACATCAAAATCAGACTCGTTGTTTTGAAGATATAAATTTCTAAAGTTTACGGTGAACATTAAACATACAAAACTTCGAAAATTAGCCGAGGCTCCAATAATGCTCGGATCGCGACGAAACTTGAAAGACAAATTCAAAATTAAACGATTAAATTTTGTATAGTGAAATTTTACAATTGCGATGAGAATTCAAGATTTGGTCGACTCAACGTAACGGACGCGAAAACACACTAATGGAGACACGCCATCAACTCCACCTTAACGTAACACTCTTACGTCATTATGACGTCACCAAGAGAATTTAATATATTTGCCAGAAAATCAGGAGTGTTACGGGTTATCAGTAATTAAAAATGGCTTGCATTTTGTATAAATTATACACATAATATTCGTCCAAAATTAGATTAGATGAGGTTTACAAATAGTGTTTGTGGTGGTTACGGTATGTGGATAGCCGTGTAACCACCTCCTAGAGTCTATAAAAAAGGTCCGAGGATCCCCTTTATTTCTAACTTTTCTCCTCTCATCGTTCTTCTTTCTTTTCAGATTGGAGTTCTGCCGGAATTCTCCTATAAGTCTCCTTCACCAGCCAGACCATCAAAAAATGTGCCCAAGTCCACAACATTCTGATGAAGAAGGCCCTCTGCACGCGACTCTAAAGAGTTTCGTATGTGCGCGATGCCACCCAAATCACAACCAACGCATCTCGACGCGCTCCGCCATGAGGTCTGCTCGCCAAGCAACATCCGAGAATGCTCATCTTCATCCGAGTGTGGGAAAGAAATCAGTTTCAAGTGACGCGGCATGTCGCCCACCGAAAACTCTACACTCTCTCCTCTCAAACTGTAACGAGGAGCGGCATGTTGTCCTCGGTTCTATAAACACTCTGTAAACAGCTGCTAATAGTGAAGTTTGACCGACACCGATCCGATCACATGGTATTTTACTTATTTAAGAATTTTTTTTCACGTTAAAATCGTTTTGTGCGCTTCTGCTTATTGTATGACTGTGTGCGCGCTCGACCGCTTCACGGGCTAAATTGGCCAAGTTTAATCCGGCCTACCGGGATGATTGAATTGGCCCGCAACAGTAATTATAATTATAATTTACCTAAATATATATGATATGTCACATGTTTATAAAAATAAAAAAATATGCTATTGAGTTGGTGTGATTTTTACAGTTTTCAAGATCGGAAATAGCACCATGCTCGTTTTATACGAGTTCAAAATGACATCTCATCAAAACTACGCGCTTGGTTTTAAAAATTGTTGCTCACCCTTAATTTTTTAAGGGGATTGTTAAGTGCATTGTATTTTTGACTACGTGCACCACAATTTTAGAAAATATTAGGATTTTTTTAGGTTTCATCCTTTTCCTAAGTGCACAGCAGGCCAAAGTTTGTTCAGTGCGGCTAGGTGTGCCCACCTTTGAGTCGCTGCCTCCTCTGCCGACCAAGCCACCGCCTCAGGTCGTCTGGTCCGCCAACCGCAACCTACTTGACGGACTCAATGCCACCGTCCTCTTCTCCGCCAACGGAGATCTCATCCTCCTGGACGCTAATGAAATTGCAGTCTGGTCCCCCAGCAGCTCCGGCCATGGTGCCAATACCCTAACCCTAACGGATTCCGAAAATCTCTTGATCCTTTACCCAACCAGGAGTTCCCGACATGTACATCGATTTACCCTCATCTTCCTTCCATCAATACATTAGATTTGAGGACCAATGCCCGTGAACCAATTTCTAATTTTATTCACTATATAATATTTCTTATGGAAAAAAATATAATAAATCAAGAGTTAAAGCAGCCATGTTTCTTACAGCCCACATGTTCGTTAGGGCCCACAATCCGGCCCGGATTCACCGGTGCATGGATCACGGCACGGGACCGTACAGCTACATGAAGCACCCACCAACACCAACCATATCCCGCTGTCCCCACCCGTCCAGCCGGTGCCTCAAATATATACCCGCACCCACAACCGGTAACCCAAATACGAACTCACGTACACAGGAGCTACACGTCATCTACTCGGGTTAAAGATGATGACAGTTGGCGTGTTGTTAGCTCAGGGGAGCGTGCCATGAACTATGTGCTGTAGAAAGGAAGCGATGGGAGCGTGAGTTGCGGTTGGGCCGTCGCCATCGCCGAGTTCTTTACACGTGGCGAGAAAATGAGGTAAAATCGTCAAACGTGTGGGAAAGCGTAAGCACGCGTTGTGTTGTTAGTTTAGTATTTGCACTTTAAACAAGACGTACGGATAATTGTTTTTTTAATAAAAAAAAACGACTGTATTGAAAGAGTAATAGTTAGGTCATCAGTTCTCATGATTCTGCACCAATGAGAAACCTGTAAAGGAGGTGGGGCCCGCACATTTATGGATTGTTCCATATATTTTTGCGGGAGGCCCGCTCATTTTGGGGCTTCTCATTGGCTCTCCGGACCATGCTCATGATCAGACTACTGATCCAAAAAAATTTCGTATTGAAATACTATTAGGACGGACACACATAAGATTCAGTTTGGGCGGCCATCCATATTGATTTTTAAAAATATCATGTATCAATAGCAAAATACACAATTAATTTATTTGGCATATATAAAATATACATATATATTAATATATCATGAATAAATTCAAACAAGTATGTATTTTAGACAAGTTGAGGGAATATCTGATATCTAACTATATGCTCAAGAGTTCAAGTCTTGCACATGGCACATTTTTTTATTACATACATATCTATTTGTCATTTTTTTCTAACATATTTATTTATTATTATCTTTCTTACATATTTTTTATCATTTTTTTGTATGTCACATCTATTTATCATTGTTTTAGATATAATTCAAAATAGTAATATTTTCATTTTATTTTTTTGATATTTTTCATACACCGCTCACACAGAGAAAAATCTTTGCGTCCACCACTGAATCTATCATATTTACTGATATACAATTGTATTTTGATCAATCATAATTTTTTGCAAAAACCCATGGTCTGATAGTACTTAGCGCATGCATGGTGATAGTAGATGAGAGTAATACCCGAAAATATTTCCTGCTTGGGTCCATTTTTTTGCTCGCGTGAGTTTGGACAAAAAAGTAAACAAGTTGTGAGCATAAAAATGAATGAATTTTCTTAGATGAAGTCGGACGGTCACAAACTACAGTTCATAACTATAAGGTTCATGCTTGCCATGCGGCCCATGCCACCACTATGCCAAGCAGAGCCTTAGCCGCTGAAGCGGGCGAGAAACAGTCCTGGCTTGTATTCAAAATTTGGGCCTAATTAATTTAATCGAGGTGCAGCACGAATTCCAAAGCAAGCATGCACGTTAAATTTCCCAGTGTTAGTTAATCAATGGCAAAAGCAAATAGAGTAAGAATGTGGAACACAAGTGTGATGAAGGCTCGCATAATGGGTGATACTGGGTTTCTTTTGTTGAAAATTGTGAAGTGAAAGTGGGTGATTGGTGGACTTGGACAACCTATCCGCGCGGAGTACGCGGACAGGGTTGGCGGACAGTCAGGTCGGCATGGCTGTTGCAGACGACTTGTTCTGTGGTGGCTTGGGCGATCTGTTCGCGCGGACTAAGCGAACAGTAGCGGCGGTTTGACAGGCCGACTTCTGCTCAGCAGGCAGCTGGATCCCAGAAGGTAACCGGGCGGTTAGAGACTCTATCCGCGGAGTCCGGCAAGAAGCGGACTGGACTAGAGCTTGTCAGACCGGCTTGGCAGAAGTCTTGGTCTTACTCTGGTGAAGTGACAAGTGGAAGCCGCGATGGTCGCCAGTCAGTGCGGACAGGTGCTGGAGTTCGCCGGGGCTGGCGGACTGTTTCCAGTGTCCGCCAGTAAGTTCAGACTGGCCCTTGCGGCCAGTGGTGTGGACTTGGTTGGTTCTGAACCAAGTCCAGTTTTGACTCAGTCCGGGGAGATCGCGCAGTGAAGCGCGGACTGCTTCTCAGTCTGTCGAGCTCGGCAGCAGTGTCGTGTGCTTTGGTTGCGAGCTTGGAGATATGCGGGCTGGAGTTGCGTTCGCAAGGGCGTGCAGACTGGAGCTGTGTCCGCTAAGTCCGGCAGCTGCCTTGCTGGCGTGGCTATGGACTCAGGATATGCAGACTGGAGCAGTCTGCAGTGAATGCGGATTGGAGCTGTCTGCAGTGTGTGCAGACTGGAGCTGTGTACGCTGAGTACGGCAGTTGCCTTGGTGGCGAGGTTGTGGGCTCGGGATAAGCGGACTGAACCTGTGTCTGCAGATAGGCGGACAGTTGCTGCGGAGTTCGGCTTTGACGATCTTGGCTTGGCCTTTGGCGACAAGGCAGAATGATGTTGTGTCCGGCCTTGATGAAGCATAGGAGACTGACTATCCTGCACAGGTCGCGGCGGACTAGAGTGTATCCGCGGTTTTGCGGAGACACTTGTTCTTGCTGCGGGATGAGGCGGTGTTCCTATTGACTAGGGCGGTGACCACACTCCTCATCGTGCTTATAAATAGGACTCATGTCACATCAAGAATAGAGAGCGAATGAACAGTAAGTGAGCCCGCGATCAGTTACTGCGGACTGACTTTTGGTATCCGCACGGGTTGATTGAGTTGACTGGTTTGTGTTATGCAGGTTGTGTGGATAGCGCTGGAAAACAGGACTTGGCTCTGATTGCGGTCAGGGACAGTGCGGACTCTGCGGTTAAGCAACAGGTAGTAAACAGCAGGTCGCGGACAGCGACGGTCTTCTCTTTGGCAACTTGTTTCCGGGTTCAATCAGCCGCCTGCTTCAGGCGGCCTGTTCAGTCTGGCTTCGCATCTTGTGCGGTCTGGCAGCTAGGCGACCTCGCGGTTAGGCGGCTTGCAGATCGGCGGACAGAGCTTAGCTTTGGAATAAGGGGTAGTCCGCACGGCTTGGTTGCGGTCTGGCTACCTGGCGGACTGTGCGGACTCCTTAATGCAGCAGTAGAACCGGCGGCTACTTGTTCAGTCCGCGCAGCTTGACTTGTCTTGTATTTGTAGTTGTCTCCGCTTTTCCTGTGCTGTTTTTGGTGAATCATGTCTCGCCATGTATGTCTCGCCTTTTAAAGAAGATTGTTGTTATCAATAAAAACTCTTGTTGTTGCATGTGTTTCTGGTTGTGACTAACTTTAGTTGAGATAACCCCTACTCATTCCAAGATCCGGAAATTTCAACATCTTTAGTGGTTTAGGTGCATGCTCCCATGTAGGGCTACATCGGTCGAATGAAGGCCGCAAGCTCGATCACTTCAAGGAGCATGTTCGTGATGTGGGCCGGGCCCGACTAGGGGACTTTTGAAGGAGGGAGTGAATTTTGTTTCCAGATACATGATCGACGGCTAGCTTGACGCCCTTCTCGGGTTCGCCGAGGTTCCAACTCGCAACCTCTTCGCGGCATTCTTCAATCAATTATTTCAACAAAAAAAACGTCTAAAATGCAATATAAATAATCAAAATCTGATATTAATATAGAGAGTCATGAGTAGATTTATGAACTGGCATAAATTAAGGTGCGGTCCATTCAATCTTAAATAAGTTCTCTCAAACTGAGTGTAAAGCAGTATCGTTAACGTATTTATACAATTTTGTTACCAAGAACTTATAACTCTATAAGTTATAGGGATTGATTTCATAGGTTTGTCATTAACCAGCAACCGGCAGGCATGGTGTTCGGTTGATTATTTCTAATGATGAATATTTTATATTTTCCTGGCATTTATAATTTATAGCTAATTTAATTTTATAAATTTATCTTCTTTATTTTTAAATTTTATTGGTTTTTCATTCAATTATATATCTATATTAATAAGGCTGTTTAGATAGGAGGCGTCCGTCACGCGAAATCCCCGAACAGCCCTCCCGCCGCTTCTCACCTGCGTGCACGCGTGTCCGGCAGCCGAAATCGCGGAACAGCGCCCCCACCGCTCCGCTCCACCTGCGTCCACGCGTCGACGGCGCACCGCTCATCCGCAGCCGCATCGCCCGCAACCTGGCACGCCCCCTTCTTTCCGCGTGCCGCACCCGCCGCGTTCCGCCCCCGCCGCGTGCCGCCCCCGCCGCGTGCCGCACCCGCCCCGTGCCTCTTCCCCCGCGTACGGCGCCTCTGTTCGATGCCTACATTTCCCCCAACCTTCGGATCTCCTCCGTCGCTGCTCTCTCTTCCTCCGTGATCTCCCTCGCCGCACTCCTCTCCCTTGTTACCTGAGGTGCCTCTGTTAGAGCCAAAGCTGCTGTTCCTGCCCCCGCCACCACAGCTCTGTAATTTCCTATACTTCTTCTCTGTTTTGTTGCTGCACCTGCCGTTTTTGCTTCCGTGTGTTATTCCCGTTATTTGCTCCTGCTCGCCTTCATCCTTCATCCATAACTACACCATTTTGACGACGCCTTCGTTTATGCCAAGTTCTTGAATTTGAGTTCCATGTGTAGTGTTTTGGAAATTCAGTGTAGAAGTAGTCGTGTTCCTCTTGGTTACTGTCATTAATGCTGAAGAACTCGGTTAACATTGTACGGGAGTTGCGCTCATTTGCAAGAATGGTAGTAAGTACATCAGTATTGCGAAACTGAACATGATGTTTGTTTGGCAGATGTATTTGTAAACGAATTACCGAAGGATATGTCTGGTACATATTGAACTTGAATATTTTCCAGAATGCTTCTTGAGGACATATCCATCGACCGTTTACATATTGAGATATTTCATTCCGGTCAGCAGTATCATGGATTTGAAATTCAACACAGTTAGTGCCTTTGTGAATGGATTTGTATAAGTATTTAATACTTTTAATACTACTATAGATTTCAACATTTATATGACAGTCATATTTTAACAGCAGATATGGATTGTACGGCACAACCCATTGGTTGGTAATATTAAAATCCGCAGCACGTCATAGACGGAATGAACGTCCATTATTTCGTCGGCGGTAAATCGGGTATGAGTCAGCTCCTTGTATTGTATGTCCAGCAAAATTTTTTGGGTAACCTTTTTTGCAGCTACCATGCTTCATGCATGCTGCGTGAGGATTTACATGTCCACATGGACCATGAATCATATGTCGTACAACGACATTATATAGTTCAGGCTCATGTTCAATATGAGGGAGTTCAGCACGAACAATATGGTCATAATCATCTGGAGTATTCATTTTGTCGCGTGCATCGAAAATGATCAACATATGAACATGAGGTAAACCTCTTTTTTGAAACTCAATGACATGCACATGACTAATTGTCTTCCCCAAAATATGCCGATGGAAAAGATCATGCTTTAATTTTGTGTACTTAGCGTTGAATATTCGACTGACTATATCAGGACGATCTTGAGGGGTTTGTTTAGAGTAGAGCAATTCTGTAATTTCTGGCCATGATGAATTGCATGTCATCGTTAAAAATATATCTGGTCTACCATACTGTTGAACAACAGTCATTGCGTCTTGATAACGTTGGTACATGTCATGCGGACTTCCAACAAAGGATGATGGTAAAATCATACGGTGACCAATATTTGCTGAGTCACAATAATATATTATATGTTAGTAAAACAATGAATATAGAAAATAAGATTATTATATATTGTAATGAAAAAATTGTAATACCTCCACTAAGTTCTCCAGCATTGAGGCAATCTTGTAACCCACAATAGAGTTCAGCACGAAGAGAATTTTGATTTCTTTTAATCCATCTTAATTTTTGAGTTTCTATTTTGATGTAGTTGTCAACAACATATTGTTGTAGAAGGCGACATCCGTGTAACGGTAATGATAAAAGTGGACCACGATCCTATAGTGATATGAATTTCAGCATAAATATATTTGATGTACAATTATAAGGATTATAGTAAAAAAAATACACTGTATACCTGTAGTACGTAGGAGTAGTAGTCGCAGCAGGTAACACGTAGATTATTTAATCATTTATATTCAGCTATCCAACCATATGTTCCGTATGAGAGAAGTAGCAGGTATTGAAGAGGATCGTAGAAAACAGTATATTCTTGCACGGTAACTATATGACCTTCAGTTGTTTCAACAGTTATGTTGCGTTCGTTTGAATCAAAATAATCTTCAGCTCCAACAATTATAGCAGCAACTTGTGAGGCTGTTGGTAATATATATTGTTGTTCACGTGCTGGCCGTTCTTTGATAACTAATTTGCAGTTGATAATGTCTTCACGCTCAGACAGTCGGCGGAACATCAGTACAAATGGATTGTACGCATCTAAAATTGCTCGGATTTTTTGCAATAATGAGCGGTCTAATTCTGAGTTCTCCTGTAAACGATTATCAATTTCATGTTCTGTATCATATATGTATAGTTGTAAATATCTTGGTCTTGTATTTGGAGTAGGAAGAAGTGACCCAATTCGATGGTATATTGCTCCGTGAGCTCGGAAAGTGTAAACACTGTGTTGATCAGCAGCCAAAGTTGGGTCTAAGTTTACACCCATAGATGTGAAAGAGAATACATGATTGTACGAACGAATATATCTTCTGAAATGACGGCTCTGTGCAGAATCACCTGTAAATAAATTATAGAGCTCATCTGGGAATGGTGGAGTTGGTATGCGGACTATTCCATTGTTGCAGCACATTGTTGTTGTTTCACCATCAAACAACTTAGCCTGACAGTAATTACACACTTTTGGTCGTTGTAGTTGTAAGTACGTAATATGTTGCCGTACATTTGAAATACGGGCACTATTATGGCTTCTGGAACAATGATTTGTAGCAGTGGTGTTATCATCAGAGGTGGACTCATTTTCATTGTCAGATTGAGGCGCATGGGATGCGTAAATTTCTATGTAGATGAGAAATGACGGAGGTGTTAACGTACAAAATTAATGAAGTATAAACAGCATTTACATTGTATTGTAGTTACAAAGTACGTACGTTGTAGTAAATGTTCATCTGGCTGTTGCACGAACAATTCTGCTACATGTGCTGGTTGTACAGAGTTTTGTGGGAGGTCATTCTCACTTAATGGTATAACAGATCTGTGAGAAAATGATGATTCTCCAGTGTGAAGTGGTTGCGTAGCATGAGTGAATGTCGACGATACGGTTGTTAAAACGTATCGGTGGACAACAGTAGATGGAGTAGATGTTACTGTGTTTAGAGATTGTATGTGGGGCGCAGTAGTAGTTTGGACAGGGTATTTGTTGGCTGTTGATGTAGGCACAGTGGAGTCACATGGGGGTGTAGAAGTTGAGTGCTCATGGATATTTTCATGTGACAGTTCAACATTGTGCGATTCAAACAGATGCTGCCGTTGAGCACGGTTTCGAGCGGCAGTACGCCAAATGGCTCGTTGATGCTCTTTTTGTGCTTCCGTCAATTGCAACCACCGAGATCTGTGACGGGCTCGATTAGAAGCACGTTCTCGTTCGCGTTGTTCTGCTGTCATCCTGGCTCTCCTAATTCGTGAACGTTCACGATTAGCAGCTCGTTGAGCAGTACGACGTGCTTCAACTGTGTCCATGGTGGTGCGGAGGAGAGATTTTAGTACAACCTGAATTGATATATATTTAGTAAGTAACGTAAAAGCATAGCACTTTGGAAATTTATCGAATGCGTTCTTACTATAGACATAATCAGAGTATTTATAGTAGATGAGGACTTGTAACTGTATTTTTTCAGTAGTAGTGAACCTACGTTTTGTTCAGTGCTAAGAGTGTAGTGTATGAGAACATAGAAGGTTCAATGCAAATGTGTACAGTACTGACACTGTGATAATGCGCGTATGTGGTTATGACATTTTAGGGATTTTAAGTAATAATGTCATGCATCTCTGCTGGCACATGACTGTAATAGTCGAGCACAGTGTGTCGAAAAAGAGGTACTTGTTACGCGCTATGGTTGGTGAAAAGTGTACCTTTCATAAAATTTATTTAGGTGAGTTAAGATGAAAGAGATGAGCAGTAGAAGGAGATGCGATACGCAAAATACATTGTATCCACTTGGGCCCATTCGTGTTGGCGGCTACTGTACGAAATCGCAGTTTTGCCTTCCTCATTGAACGGGAGCTTCAACACAGGTCGTTAAACACAACAATTTTGTCAGGTAATGTGAGAGTTCACAGGGAAGATTTGATTCCTTATGAGAAGTTGGGGTTCATATTAGTATGAGTAGCAACACATCGTTCGATCTAACATTGGGTGGGTGGGGTTGCTATCTGAATGGAGAGACCTTGTGAAATAAGCATGAACCGCTTGTTCTTTAAAAAAATAGAAAAACATGTACGTCTATATTTCGTAGCATGCGCGCAAATACAGCTGGAGTGGAGGTCGCACGGGGTTTTTTTTGGAGTCATGTTATGAGATGCAGGATTACATGAGAGGAGTCTGAAATTTAAGAAGATGAAGAGGCAAACACAGTAATTTGCGAATCCCTACAGACGTTTTCAGTCATTATGAGAGGTTGACATGCGTAGTGGTATGATTATGGGCACAGAAGTGGCATTAGTTGGCGTACTTTTGGTAAGAGTGGAATATAAAAGTACAGTATTTACTGAAAAGTTTGAGATGAGCATAATGGATGTTACAATGAAAAAGTTTTTCAACGGATGGTAGTTTGGATAGAAGAATCAGACGCAGTTATGGCCGTCGAACTTATAGAGCAAAAGTGGTAGTAAAAGTAGCATAACAAATTAACAACGCAGAGGAGGCAGAGACAATTGTCGTAGCAGCAGAGGTGGGAGCAACGTCGAAGTGGAAATGAAATTGGGTAGGGCAGAATTAATAAGGCTGTTTAGGTAGGAGGCGTCGGTCACGCAAAATCCCCGAACAGCCCTCCCGCCGCTTCTCACCTGCGTGCACGCGTGTCCGGCGGCCGAAATCGCGGAACAGCGCCCCCACCGCTCCGCTCCACCTGCGTCCACGCGTCGACGGCGCACCGCTCATCCGCAGCCGCATCGCCCGCAACCTGGCACGCCCCCTTCTTTCCGCGTGCCGCACCCGCCGCGTTCCGCTCCCGCCGCGTGCCGCCCCCGCCGCGTGCCGCACCCGCCCCGTGCCTCTTCCACCGCGTACGGCGCCTCTGTTCGATGCCTACATTTCCCCCAACTTTCGGATCTCCTCCGTCGCTGCTCTCTCTTCCTCCGTGATCTCCCTCGCCGCACTCCTCTCCCCTGTTACCTGAGGTGCCTCTGTTAGAGCCAAAGCTGCTGTTCCTGCCCCCGTCACCACAGCTCTGTAATTTCCTGTACTTCTTCTCTGTTTTGTTGCTGCACCTGCCGTTTTTGCTTCCGTGTGTTATTCCCGTTATTTGCTCCTGCTCACCTTCATCCTTCATCCATAACTACATCGTTTTCTGTAGAAAACACCACCTCATATTCGTCTGTAACTGTAATGAACGCCGACATATCACACTGACACACTGCTTAATTGGGATATCATCTCATTAACATTCATCTTACAGCTCATTATACATACCTCTACCTTTACTATATTGTATCGATGCACTGTTACGTGCTTCCAAGTATAACTGTTTCTCCACCACATCTTCTATAACTATTACGAAGGCCGCCTTATCAAATTGGACAGTTACTGAATTTGTATATCATCTCATTCACATTCAGCTTAGAGCTCATTACAGATAGGTGTACCTTTAATCTATTGTAGCAATTCATTGTTAAGAGCTTCCAATTACAACTGCTTAAACCTTTAGTGCGAAAGGAGATATTTTTTTGTCAACATTATGTGATGATTTCATAAGGGTTTGACTGCACAACATAAAATATAGCCTGAAAGTGCACTGCAGCAAAGTTCACTGCTGCAGCAAACTTCTATGTATATGAAGGAACTTTTTTTCCTGTACATGACTTCCCTTATCAACAACACACAGCTAAGCACAATATTGTCAAATTTCACCTTCAATTTCTTGATAATTAATGATTTGCTTCAAGTGCATAGGTGTAGTTAGAAATAAACAGTAGGTTTAAGCTCCGCAAAATTTCTTAAAATTCACTCAAATTTAGTGATAAATTTTCTTAAAATTCAATCAAATTTAGTGATTTCAGTTTCACATTCTTCACAAAAAAATATCTTAGTGACAAAAAATATATTTTGAGCCAAATGCTTAAACCTTTAGTGTGAAAAGAGATTTTTTTTGTCAAAATTATGTGATGATTTCATAAGGGTTTGACTGCACAACATAAAATAGTTATGATATGAAAAAATACGTCATGTCTGTGTGTAATTTTCAATATGTGAATATGTGAATAGTGGCTGCAATGTGAAATCATCATAATCCGGTCAAAAAATGCTCATTTCAATAGTGGCTGCAGCGTGTATGTGAAATCATCAGAATCAGGTCAGAAAATGCTCATTTCAACCTTGGTTTTACACTGTTTAACTACTGTTTGCTGCAAACTGCATTGCAAACTGCAGCAGCCTGCAGCAAACTGCTCTTCTGCAGTGCATTTTCCACTGCAGCAAACTGCAGCGCACTGCTGCAGTGCAAAGCATCTGCAGATTGCAAAGCCTGAACGTCCTTAGTAGCATTATTGAGCGGTGTGACTTTTTGTGATGACACTATTTACTTGAAATCCATTTCTCTTTCAAAATCACAAAAGGTTTGATATCCCGAGTGGGAGTAATAGGCGCAATATCCATTGACCCCGCTCTTGCAAGCAAAAAAAAAGAAATCCTTGCTGAACTTCACCAAACTTCAGTGCACTGTAGCAAACTGCAGTGCAACCTGCAACACTCTGCATCAAACAGTTTGTTGCAGTGCATTGCACTGCAGTAACGTGCACTGCTACAACAAACTACATTGCTGCTGCAGTGCACTGCACTGCAGTAAACTGTATTGCTGCAGCAATACAGTTTGCTGCAACCTGCACTGCAGCAGCAATGTAGTTTGTTGTAGCAAACTTCTTTGCTGCAGTGCAGTTTCCACTGCAGAAAACTTCTTTGCTGCAGTGCATCTTCCACTACAGTGCACTGCAGACTGAACTGCAGCAAACTGCAGTGCAAGCTGCAGCACACTGCAGCACACTGCATCAACCTGCACTGCAGTTTGTTGTGCATTGCATTAACCTTGCGATTTTGTTTTTTTGGTTTTGGGTTCTGATATCTGAATTTGCTTTTGATTATGTATTTTGATTTCGTTCTTCATTCTTTCTCCCTAACTACGTTCAATTTGTAGGTCACTCGCCATCGTTCTGTTCACAATCCACACACCAGTAACAACACCTACAACTTCGTGTACCACTCCACATCAGGTAGGAATTTTAGCTTACATTTTGTTTTCGCTTTTCATATGCATGTCATACTCTTCTTGATGTATATAGCTGGTATGTTACTGAACTACTCTTGCATCACAAGCATGTATTGTTCACTATAGCACTCTTACTAATTCTTACGATGAATTTCCCTTCTCTCATTACTCTATCATCTTCCAAAGTAATAGAATCATGTCTTGCTTCATTTGCTACCCAAGTAACTCATAGGTCATTGTTAAAGATTTCTCACCGTCCTTTGTCATCAGATAAATTACATACGCGCACATTTATGATGCCTGAGTACAATTCGTCAGCAAACATGACGCGTGAAAACAACCTGTCAACAACATTGGACTCTGTTCACTCATACAACAATGTACCACCACATATGCGAGATTACTACTACTTTGTTGTATTAATCAGCAACCTTAATCATGCTACGACCACTGAGTTATTAGGATCACTATTCCAAACTCTGTCAGGCTTTCTGCATGCCAGCGTAAGGACTACTGCTGAACACTTCAACATAACATACTGCAGCCGCTTTGTTTTAAAAATCGAACCTGCTGAACATTTGATCCATACTCTTGGAGGCGGGTTCTCCTCTGGTAATTCCTTCTACTCATTATGTTTCTGCAGACGGATTCCAATCTTTCTATATGAAATTCAATCTAACTACAGCGCGAAAAAAGTTCAACAGAAAATCCGGAATAGGCTGCTAGGCTCCACAAAAAAATCAGTGAAAGAACATTCTCCACTCTCTCAATTTTTGCACGCCACAAGTTCCTTACTCTGCTTATCCCTCATTAGTCATGCATCGTGCAGCACTGACCGTCGGTCCAGCGACGAACGCCCCGATAATGCACTGCATTGATCTATTTTTAGTTTCAAGACATAAACTTCAGAGTCGAACCCCACTTTCAAGGTTTTTCCCTTTGAACAATTTGCCGTTACAGTGTTGCTTGCACAATCCAGTCAAAATTGACAAATGTGCTTGCTCTTTTTCGAGCGAGCCACAGTTGTGATATTTGAAAAATGCTTTTTTCTCGGGAATAGTTGATGTTGCCCTCCCAATCAACCCCCTGCACAACTTCCTCGACCACAGAACCTCAACATCGACTCCTCAATATCACATCTTCGACGATATAGGCCTCTCGGGCTACTGTTGTTTTAGCTTCCTGCTTTTCCAACCTACCAGTCCATCTCCTTTTTGGTTTCTTCCGCATGTTCTCAAACACATCTTCTCTTTAAATCATGCACTACTTTACTCCACCTCTTCTCATGACTGCAGGTATGCAAACACTGCATTCCGAAATTTGAAAGCTGTTACGACTTATAAATTGGAAATCATAAATCCACAATCACAACCCGATGTGAACACAGATTTTGTTTCCATTGAGCAAAAATTTTCCTGTTATTTCTGATATGCTCTCTGATGTTCATTTACGTATAAATTTCCGTGTGCATTTCCTATTTGACTGCACTTCCATCAACCTGTACACTGGCATTTTCATTGCATGTAAACCACACTCACATTCATACTGGTTCATCTTCCACATCTCACAAGAATAAAAAAAAATAACCCATATTCACATGTGCGTAAGAGTTTGTTATACACTGACACTAATTGAATGTTAGTATACATTACACGTTACCATTGTTCGTAGCCAGGTGTTTCGTCCCTGATACGCACTTTGACTTCAACAGAAAAAATTGAGATGTCTGGGTCAGCATCTTCGTCATCCATAGCGCAGAAGAATAATGTTCTGTTCATGAACAATGAGCTCGAGTACACCGGCGCTGTGCCACCAGAGATGCGTGATTACTACTACTTCGCCCTTTTAATTGGGAACCTTAACTTTTGCACAACTACTGAAGTGTTAAAGTCCGAATTCGAATTACTGCCGGGCTTTCTTTATGCCACTGTACGGAACTACAACTTTGATCATGCATTATATATGTACATCTTTGTTTCATAAATCAATACTACTACATATTTTTACTATTGAAGGCTGACGTGGACACAAAGGGACAGTCAGTTGGCACGGGTGAGGTCATTTTTACTGATGAGAAAACTATGAGGCAAGCTGCGCTAACTATGTCCAACCGCATCATTGACGGGCATAAGATCTCTGTTCGTGAGCTGGCACTATTTGATGTTAGACCTGAATTCTTTAACGGGAAGCCTTAGCCAACTACCTCACCTCTTCTGTGTAGAACCTCCATGAGAGTTGATATTGTGTTTTGTTAATCATAATATATAGAAGTTCATAGTTGTAAATATTGCAAAAAATGTACGCGTTTACTCATGGTTAATACAAACATCTTTGAAAACCATATACATTTCACTTCTTTGGGCATGTTAACATTGCGCACAGAAAATGAATCATTTGTGCTCACTATCCTCAGCTTTTACAATAATTACATGTACCACGATACAAAGATTGCAACCTCAATTGTACGAACGTGGACAACTGCCTCATTTCAAATCATGTTGTCCTCTACAAAACCTTCATTTCATGAGGGTCTGCTTTCAATGCTACGTGGAACAGGTCACGTTCAGTGATGATCCTCTTTGGAAACATAAATACATCTCTGATTAAAATTGCCGGAAAAAAAAACCATAATTACTCTCTCCACTCCACACAGAGTACAAACATGAACATTGTTTTCACTTTGTTTCATCGTCACAATGATGAGTACATTCCTACATCATTACTATATTTGCCACGTGACAATTACTAACGCAAATCTCATGCGGCGCTCCCGATTCCCATATCTCCTACATATAACCTCATAGGTAATAATAGTATGTTGCTTCAATACGTAAACACACATATACAGCAATTTCGAACTTGCACACTTTCCTCATTTGTACTCTCATTTATTGCCTCACCCCTGCTCTTTTACCTCCTCCACTGCTCCTACTTAATGACTGTCATAAATCTTCCCCATTCTCTGTGAATACTTAGCAGTGTAGAACTACCTAAAATATATCGTATCTTACTGTTGAACTACCGTATTAAAAGTAAATAGTAAATTGAGACAGACTCATATACATATTTGTTGCATATTTGTTATACTATTTCTTAACACATATGTACACTTTATGTTATGTTCCTTTTTTTACATGTCCGCTCCACATTTCATCGTATTACATCATATTTCACATTAATGATTTTATTTTTATGTACTCACATTAATTTTTGTACTCTTATGATACGTACATAGAACATAATAAACACGTTTTCATACTATAATCATTATCTGATTAGACAAATACACCATTTGTCATCTCAGTTGTACAAACGTACAGCCTTTTCATATAAAAAATACGTAAAAAAATATTTCCTCAACGTATTAAATTTCACATAATATACATTGATTCTTCATCATAGTACAATGTACGTTTGTCACACTGTGATTCGTTTGTTAATGATTACACTCCTAAAATTTGCATGTACACATTTATAGATATGGAATGCAACAACAACATAGTGGACGTACATGCATCTGCTCAATCTGATGTTTGTGGTGAAGCTCTCTCTATGCCCGCTCACCAGCTTCAACGTCATGGTCATACTCTGTGTCTCTCTATTCACATTGAAGAATGTGGATTTCATTAACTGCATAACTACTCAGACACATCATTACGGAATGCGCATATGCCAGATTCAGAACGTGCTGCTGAACGAGCTTCCAATCGAGAACGTTCACAGAGAAGAAGATCTCTGATGTCTACCGAAGAACGTGCGTCTCAACGAGCACACAATCGTTCTTACCAAAGGGCAAGACGTTCACATATGACAGAAACACAAAGAGCACATGAACGCGCGATGAAACGTGTTGCTGCTCAAAGACGGCGCCATCAATTACCCCGTCAATGTTCCATATTGCCACAACAGTCATCCACGATCCACTGCACTTCTGCATCGCTAGGTCAAAGAAGTACACATCACCCATCTTTGCACAGCAATGCTTCACATGCAAACATGACTTGGGGTAACAATTACATTCTATATATTGTCGTTATGATATGCTCATCAATACATTTACATTGTGTAACATCAATATGTTTTTTTATTTCAAAGTTACAAGTACAGATAACTGTGTTGTACATAGATATTCATTGACATCAATATCATGTTATTCATCGCTTCATGCTGACCGACGCCCTCAACTTGGAGAATCATCGACAGTGCAACCATGCAGTGCACCCCTGTCTGCGTACAACCTCTTAGTCGTGCCCTCCCACTTATCTGAGCATATTACTACACCTATTACTGCTGAGACATCGACGCATCTACCTGTTCCGACGACAGCAGCTGTAAACATAGAACAACCTGCAAGTCATTTAGTACAAGAAAATTCCGTTCATCACATGCGTCCACATGGTAACTTTTCTACTATTATAGTATCGACATATGTCACACGCACATTTTGCTATTACTGTATATATCTGATAATATTAGAATACTATTTGTCTTACAAAAAATTCACCGCCACTGAATTCACAACATGAGGACACAAATGAAAGCTCCTCTGATGTTACTGCTCCTGTGAGGCCGCGCCGTCTTCGAAACCACAATGTTGCACGCATTTGTAATACACCGAACCAAATTGTATACTTACAATTACCACTTCCTCACTTCTGTAAATATTGCAATGCTAAGTTGTTCGATGGTGAAACACAAACGATGTGTTGCAACAATGGAAGGATTCAAATTCCAGCTATACCTGTTCCACCAGAGCTTTATAGTTTATTCATTAGTAACTCTGCTGAAAGTCGTCACTTCCAAAGATATATTCGATCATATAACCATGTTTTCTCTTTCACTTCGATGGGCGTGCTTTTAGATGCGTCTTTGGCATCTGATCAACATGCAGTATATACATTTCGCGCTCATGGATCAATATATCACTGAATTGGTTCTCTTTTGCCTGCTGCGAACTCACGTCCTAGGTGCATTCAACTATATATATATGATACTGAACATGAGATAGATTATCGTTTGCAAGAAAATACCGAGCTAGACGCAATCAAGCAGGCTTCGCTCGATTGACCCCCCGGCTGGCTTCGCCCGCCCCCCGACGGGCTTAAAATTATTTAAAAGCATTTTAATAACTTTATTAATTATAAAATCATATTAATTATTAAAGTAATTATTAAATTTAAAAAAAAAAGAAAAAAAACCCCTCCCGCATCCCGTCCCCCACGGCCGCACCCCGCCGCCGCCCACATGCGGGGCCACCGCCGGCGGTGGCCCTGCCCGCTCGCCGCCGGACAACCCCCGGCGGGTTCGCCGGCGGGCAGCGAACCCGCCGTGGGCGGCGGGCAGGCCGGCGGCGACGGCGGGGTGAGGCCGATTTAAACGGGATGTGGGAGGGGGGGGGGGGTATCGGGGATGAAAGGGAATGAACAGTAAGTTTTTTAGGATCAGGATAATGGCAGACCACCATGTATAGATCCAACGACCAGAAGCAATTGTTTGAAGATCGGACTGTCCAGATGCGTTTCATGGTGTGATCCAAATATGCATATTGTATTATATAATAAAGATATATATATATATATATATAATATTTATTTAATTTTAATTTACTCTAGTTTATATATATGGCTCTGAGTGTTGGGCATTGAATTGTGTACGTACATAAGTAAAAAATGGGAGTTGCGGAAATGAGAATGTTTAGGTGGATATATGGACACACGAGACTGAATAGAATTAGAAATGAATGTATCAGGGATAAGACACGAGTAACACCAATTGCAGAGAAGATGCGAAAAGTTCGACTATTAGAGGCAGCCGATAGGCGTTATGAGAGTCTAGTCACTAAGCATGTTAAACGAGGGAGGGGTAGACCAATAAAACTTGGAATGAAACTATAAGGAAAGAAATGATGCACTTAGGCATTAGTGAGATTATAACACAAGATAGGGCACAATGACGACAAAGAATCTATATAGCCGACACCACTATGGGGATAAAGGCTTGAATGTTGTCCTTGCTCTAGTTTATTTTTATTTTGAAACTTTATAAAAGATATAATAAAAAATAAAATATATTAGACAAGATTAATAAAATTATGTAGCAGAGCATCTCTCATTAATATACTAATCATTATAATTTATGTCATTTGATTATTTAGTGGGCATTATCATTGGCCAATCAGAAGATTTTATGTTAATATTACAATTTATTATGCAACTTAGGCTCTGTTTGGCAAAGCGGTAACAGTCATGAACACGATGATTATGAACTATCATTTGTAAACGTCTTACCTCGCACGAGTAATTTCAATAACCTTTTATGTTCAAAACTCGTTTTCTTTCTTGATGGTGCTCATAATCATTGTCCTACAAACACGCATTGTGTGTTAATGACGTTTTTATCCAAATTTACTAGAGCAATAAAGCCGCATCAGACGGAGCTCCTAACAATCAATTAAAAGAAATCGTGAGTTCAAAATCATGTGAGCTTTCTTTCTAAATATAATGTTGAAGTCGTGCTTCGTAGAGTCATGTTGAAAATACAGTGCAAACTACAGGCCTACCGCACAAAACTATACAAGCCTACCTTAAACCCTAAACTTTTAATCCTAAACCCTGACCAAATTACAATCTTTTTTTGTTCATTCAAGTGGCTGCATATTGCATTCCCCATTGACTTTCTTTGACTTTAAAATTCAAAGAAAGTCAATGAAGAACGCAATATGCACACTTGAATGAACGAAAATGATTGTAATTTGGTCAGCTATGCAGACAATTGTCAATTGGAGCCGGTTCCATATCCGGTCACGAGTAAATACGTACACAGTTGCAATTTGCATTATACCAGTTTTGCCCCTGCGGTGACAACGACTGCTATCCGGTCACTCTATTTTCTGCTATTTCCAATCTGTTTCCTCCGGGAATTTTTGGGTCCGGGATTCCGGTTGGAACGGGAACCAATAGAAAACGTGAATGCATGGGCCCCGCGCAAAAATATATGTCAGACTCCCAAAATATGTGGGCCCCACATGCCTTTTAACGGTAGATCCGAGCTCCCGGCTCCAGATTTGAAACCGGGAGTCGGACCCAATAATTTGCCGTTTCCTTCTCCCATGTGCAGTTTCATAAACTTCCACATGGTGTGTTTTACAATTTTAACCTTCCATTTAGATTTCCCTGAAAGAAATTTTAGTCTATTATAGCATTTTCCCTGCATTTATTTTAAAATCAAGTGCCAGACCAAAATCCCAACTGAAATTATAAATACATGATTCCCTTTCAATTCCAAAAGTGCCTATTTGGGGCATGTTTTACAATTTAAAAGGACGATTTATATACGCATAGATCAAATATAATACCCTAACTCATTATAACCGCAGTCTGTCGGCCCCGTCCTTTATATTTTCCGACACAACCGTTCTTCTCCTTTTCCGCTCAGAACCTCGCTTCTTTGCGGAAATCCCCACGGGCCCCTAAGAGGTTGCTTCGCCCTCTCCCCATTCCGCTGCCAACATCAGAGATATCTCGTGGGAAGTATATCTCATTGGAAGTCGTTTTTCCATCTCCTTTGATTTAATACAAACATGCGTAGCTGATATTTGAAATGAATTTTGCGTTAGCTTTTATATTAATAAAGTATTTAGTGCATGAATGTGTGGCTAAATTTCGAAATCTAAATGATTTTTCGTGGGGTCGGCTGCACCAGAGAATCAATGGTGAAAAATTACGATCGAAAAATTGATAAAACTATTTGTAGAAACTCCTGCATTGATGTTTTGAATAGAGAAAACAGGTTTACCTGCTTGGCAGAACAATGTGTGATGACTATTTCTTAAAAAAACTTGTGTATTTAACTAATGCAAATATATGATGTAGCAGAATCAGCAGATCAAATGCCTACCATCACAAGAACTAAGCTAACATCATTTTCTGAAAAAATTCTGCTTAAAAAACATATATCAAGCACAGTTTGATGTACAATTCTCCTAGGAATAGAGTAATCAATCTGCTTACAAAAACAAACACGCAAAAAGTGGAAGGATGAGCACGTGAAGAATTCACATAATGACAAAACATCCAACCTGAGCAGCCGATTTACCGAGAGAAGAATAACCGCTTGATGGTCACAGAAGGGCCAGAGGTCTTAGGTTAACGGTAGGGACGAAGGCTTACCACTTGCATAAGGGACGTAAATGTTCCCTCCGACGGCGAAAGAAGCAATGAGAGGTCGATTTGCTCGCATGGCCGTAGAGAGAAAAATTATGGGAAAGGGACGGCTATAACGGTGCTCAACCCGTGGAGATGTTGACGATAAATACGACGACAAACATGCAGGAGTCATGCCGCCCAGCATAAATTAAGGGTAGAACCAATTCAAATCAATCAAAGTTGCATATTTACACATTTATGAAGACACAAGTTATATTCAGTGACAGCAGTATTAAATTCATCACATATAATTCATATTTATGGAAGTACTTATGTGCTTAAAATATACATTATCATTATCCTGGAATTAATAATTATACATAATTGATTTTAAATATGAATTTCAATTAAAAAAATTTAAAAAAAGTTGCAAGAAATAATTACCGAAAATCCGGAAAAATTTATGAATTTAAAAACATAATGCTGTCTAACAAATATTCAACCAAATAACTACAATTTGTTTAATATAAAAACCCTAAACCCTATAACACACTAATTTTCTAACTTAAGGATATAAAATATGAACCACATTATATACATAAAAGGCACAACAGAACAACATCTAACAGCACAAAGAAAACAAACAAACAGAGCCTCTCCAAATGATCAATCAGGTCTAATTAAATACCACTAACAAATTTATAATAATGCATATATATATAACATCTGCATCAAAGACCAGACATACTAATCTCTCGGCCGAAACAAATAAAACGTGGACCATATCTTTCGTTGTGCAGGCAGTAGACATCAAAAGAAGAACAAGGAAACAGCCGTAGAAATCTTTCAGAGGAAGAAGGGGGGATAAAAAGCAGTGTTAAAGAGTGCATAACTCCTCTTACAGAAAATTTAAATGCTAAGGCAAGTAGTCTAAGAGGCTCCCAGCCATCTCTCTCATTCAGTAAAGGTACCTAGGCGGCGAACGTGGTTGGCGAAGTTGGGCATATCCAGGAGTGTAAGCTGGGAGATACGCCGGCTCGCGATATCGAGCGGGTTCCCTGTAGAGGGCGTAGGGATCCTGGTACTCCGCAGGTTCTAGCACTCTGGGAAGGTCTCTCCTGTAATGGTCACCCGCGGACTGCTCGTAAGCATAAGATGGCGGCAGTAGACGCGGTGCCGCGTGAGGAAGCGCTTGCAATGGAAAAGCGTGAGGCGGCGGAGATAGATAGCGCACACGAGGCGGAGATTGATAGCGCGCCCGAGGAGGAGATTGGTAGCGCACCCGAGGCGGAGATAGGTAAGCTTCTCTCATGTATGTCCCGACCACCCGTCTTCTCTTCGGCTCACGTGCCCCGGAGATCGGTAAGGGCGCTGCTCTAACAGCAGCGGCCCGATGAGCAGGCTTTGAGGTTCCACCAGTCGCATTCGCAAACAGCTTGCATAAATTTTTTACCTGCACGAAAATATTTCGGAATAGAAACAAAATGTAGAGGGTGTGATAGATAGCGCAGGCGAGCCGGAGTTACCTGCTCCGACGAAAGCTGGCAGTCGAACATGTTCCTTTTGAAGTAGTTATCCTTTATAGCGGCTCTAAAGGTTTCCTCTGGCAGGGGCAAACAATCCTTTAAAACGTTGAAACGAACCTGGAGGGATCAAAGAAGCCAATTGAAACATTTGTGCTTCAAATAATCTTATCTGAAAGACATGTGAGAAATGGAAACAGAAAGAGATCCAGCGCAAGACCCAAAAGCTTCCAACCGTGAGAACTAGGAATTGACGAATGTCTTCTCCTGCAAATTATTAGCATACAGAAACAATTTCTACGAGCAAGAATCACAACACATACATTTATTCACCAATGAAAATGTCATATCAAATAATCCAATACCACGAAATAAACTCACAAAGTAGCGGGTTGAACCGAGACACTGAAGAATTAGGGTCCTGATGTGTAAATCGGCGATTGGAGGTGAAACCGGCGGTGTGAAAATGATGACGGTGGCTGTCCTCGGCAGTAAATGGTGAGATTAGACGTGAAATGGATAGATCCGGACACATACAAGTAGATCCGGGCTGGGGAAGGGTGGATCCGCTATTTAGGATCGAATATGGGTGGAGGGGTGATGAACGAAAGGTGGAAATAATGGATTGGGGCTAAAATTCCTAGATCTGAATTGAACCAAGAAATTAGAGCTAAAGGAGGGGTGGATCCACGAGAGGGAAGTGGAGGGTTGGCGTGAACAGTGATAGTCGTGAACAGTATCGTTGTGAACAGTAACCCGTGAGCAATGCCCGTGAACGGTGTTCGGGCTCCCTGGACAGCGGTAGGGAGTTGGGATTTGGGGTTGTAGGGGCTGCAGATGAGGATGAGGATTTCAGAGGGGGAAGAAAAAGGCTATGGATGGGTAGTACCTTGGGGGGAAGTTTGAGCGCCTAGGAGTCGCCACCTAGGGTTCCACGGCGTCGGAACCAGGAAGTGATCGCTGGAATCCAGGAATAGAAGTCTCCAAATTCTGCAATGATCTAATTGCAGCCCCTACCACTCTTATTTATAATAAAAGAAGCACAAGGGCATCCATTCGACGACTATGATTGGCCGGCAGGTGATGTCTCAAAATACATGAAATAAAAGTCCAAAAAAATAAAGTAATATAAGATTTTGTCTCGAGGCGACGCTCCGGACGCAATCGCGGAGTCCGATCGTCGATCCGGGCACAACATATACGGAAAGTTGCCAAATCAGCCCCAAACGGACTCAAAACACGTCCTCGTCTCTGCTCCGCATCAACTGTCCGAGCGTCGATCCGGGGAGGCCATATATGGAAAGTTGTCAAATCAGCCCAGAATGGGTCCAAAGCGCATCCTCGTCTCTGCTCCGCATCACAACTACATCATCATCACCTTCAGCTCATATCTCTAGAAATTTGCCCATCCCAACTCATTTCCAAATAGATTAGTCACTCAGCATTCATTATCATCGGTCTCTTATCCATACTTAAGGGGCTCGCTTTTGTAAGTGTTAACATCATGTGTTTTTGACAGTTTTTTTGGCATAATGTTTTTCATGTTATCTTTGGGGTCTTATATCCATCAATTTCAATTGTGAAGCTCACTGCATAGGTGAGAGGTAAATACTCATTATTATACTAGCTCGTTTTACCATCACTATTATAAGCAAAAACAGCAGGTATTCATCTTGTGTACTACTTTCCCTGATTATCAAGAGCTATGAAATACTACACCCCATAAAGTGTCCATATCTAATGTCACATCAGAGACTTGAATAATCAAGGAAACCACATTGACAAAATCAATTATCCAAGTTCGCTGTGTCGAAACCATATGAGGAAATGCCATACTTGAGCTAAAATGCTCAACAAGAAAGGCTCACTATCTATGCTATATATAATAAAGAAAAAATAATATTAAATTACATTAAAATAAAAAAATGGGGAGACAGTAAAGTAGCATTAAAAAACAAAGCACAATTTTAAAATGTGCATGAGGAAGATTGTGCACAGAGAACACGGCACAATCTGAGTCCTAACACTGTCAAAGACTATGCACGGAGAATGCATGCTACAATCATAGTCCTTCCACGTTTGATCCAGATTTTCCTACTTGAGGGAATTTAGGGTTTCTCACAAGATAGAGTGGGGGAGAGGGAATGGGAGAGATCTGAGATTCATTTGTTTCCAACCCAAGGCTCGAAAATCTTCATTCTTCTCAGATAAGAATCAATACATGCAGCTAGGGAGGGTATTTAAGCCAGGCCGCAAAAGATTATGGACACGACCTTAAGTGACGTCGCTCATTGGTGCAACTAGTAAGGAATAAACCCTACAAGTACTCGTCGCGGTCTCGCGATCTCCAAAGTCGATGTCGATGTTTGCCCTGGTCTCGCGATCTCCAAAGTCGATGTCAATGTTTGCCCGGCCACAAAAAATATTTTCTTGGAGACGCCCAAGGATGACACAAAAATCCTTAAAAAAAGTTGTCAGACTGGAGAAAAAATAACAATGGCAACTGCATGAGCCGGGCCCTCGTGAATATATGCAATTAGCTTTCCAAGATGAAGGATTGTCGATTGGGCCCATTTGATATGGGCGACAACAAGTGTCTTGAGCTATATGAAGTCCAAAGTGATCGTGCAGTGGAAAAACATAAATATTTGTCATGACATGGCAAGGAATCAGTTGAAGCTAAAGATGGTGATAAATGCGGACTAGAAATGGTAGATCCCCAGGAATATGTTGAATTTCAAAGACAGTACAATCAGAAGAAGTCAGTCACTTTGTTGTCTATCAAAATTTTGAGGGAGTGGTCATAAAACTCTAATGTTAGTGGGATAGGGGGCAGGGGGATGGTTGCATGCATAGATGGGCATGTCAAGTGGAGCTGGTAGCCAGCACAGATAAATGGATTGGTTCTCTAAACAACAGAGGCCACAAAATCAGTGAGCGTGACCTCAAGTTCGTCGTCCCAAATTATTGCATGCATTTCTTCCATGGGATTGTCATAAGCGGGATAATACAGTTGTTTATAACAAAAATAGAGTGCCTTACGAGGAAAATTATGGTATTTCGGGTTGGAGAGGCGATCGGTCGACGTTGGACAAGGTGGTCAGTTGGGGAATTATGATTTGGGTGGCGGAGGTTGGTTCGGGATGGTGTTTGTGTTGTGTTTGCATCAACGACGACTGTGTGGGGTGCAAAAGTGTGGTGGTAAGTCAAACGGAGACTGAATGGAGTGAAGGAGGTGGATGAAAATTGAACACTTTTGGGATTTCTTGACAATAAAATTTGCTTCAACCATACAAGCGGCCCCTACAGCATTGGAAATATCCAAATAGTGATAAGTACAATATGAAAGCAAATAAACAAATGCAAGCCGTGCATGAAAAACCTGAGGCAGTGATCAAAAGCAAATCCAGGGGCATGATTGACAAGCTCAATGAACTCATGAATGAAATAGTTGATTGTAATCGTGTAGCGTTTATCCACCGTTCTCCACGTCATTCGAGTAGTCATCATACCGCTTTATGACACCTACTTAAGTTCCCCAATGTGAGGCCAGCCGCAGTAACACAAAGCCATTGCACACAATGCAATGTGAAGCAGAGCCCCCATTCCAAAAAGCATGAAATTTGCTTGATTGATTGGCCGTGTATCTACAAATTGACAATGAAATTTGCTTGAACCACCCTCGCGGCCATGACATTGGAAATATCCTATTAGTAATGGATACATGAAAGCAAATAAAAATATGAAAGCAAATATAAATATGTAATCAGTGCATGAAAAAACAGAGGTAGTGATCCGAAGGAAGTCTCGGGGCATGATTGACGAGCTCAATGAACTCGTGAATGAAATTGTCGAACATCGGCATGTAACATAATCCACGGCTCTCCACCACATCCCTCGTGTAATGATCATACCGCTTTATGACGACTGCTTGTGTTCCCCCATGTGAGGCCGACCGCAATAACACAAAGCCAATGCACAAAATGCAAGCAAAAATGAAGCCCTCCATTACAAGAATCGTGACTGAAACCTTTTGTCCATCAATCGTGCATTGAATATCAAAGAATTGATCGGCTTTGGCGATTCATCCCACTGGGTTGTTGCCAAGGAAGATCAAGTGCACGAGGGGTGTAGGTAGATGCAAGGGTCGCCAAAGATTCTCATCATGTTGGCTGGCTGGTTGGCCATGAATGGACAAGGGGTCATCAAAAGATCCTTGAGTTATGAACTGGTCGGAGCAGGTATCCCGAACTTTGATGAATTGGAACGAATAAAAAACAAGTCATGTATACAAACGAATAAAGTATAAGAGTATCAAAAATAAAATATTAATAGCACATTCAAACTATTGCTAACATATTTGGTACAAATAGATAAACTCTGTAAATATTAACATTGTAGCAAGCAAACAAGATTTAAAAGTTAAATGCCTTTGATTCATAATAAATTTTCTTGTGCTTTATAAAATTGAATTTTAGGTATTAGTAGTCATTCACAAATATTGTATTTTAGTCAACTATTGCTTGATATTTATTTTAGGTTTTGTTAATGCATGCTTAAACACCAACGTATTACACTATATATGCAAAAATCAATTCGACTTATTCTTTTGTGCTCTTTCATAAGTGTGCATGATCGTAAATGTTCAACTTTGTGGACCATGATGGATACACAACTGAAGAGGAATATTACCCTTCACCTCCAAATGAATGGCAGACAGAATTGATCAATAGAACTACAAATATTGCAATATTGAGGATAAAGCTTATTGGGCTTAAAGTTTGTTTTCAATACAAACACCAACTCAACATAGAAGATGTCATTCAAGGTTAGTCTAGAATAACTTCCACGAAGCTCATTCACCCTATTTTCCACCACCCCACCATTGGTGGATTAATGGTGAGTAGAGAGAGGAATACAGAAAGACTCTCAAAAGGCATTAGCAAGATTTACTTGAAAATCAAGTAACAATTGCAGAGGACAAACATAAATACAAAGAAGCGCACAAAGATTCAAATAAACATCAAGAAAACCCACTTTGAAGGATCAAGCGCATACCCAACTGCACCAAAAGCCAGGACTGTTGGAGAGGGAGCTACTTAATTTCTTAAATAAGTAGCAAAGCGCCACGGGTCAAGTGAAGGAACGCCGGACCAAACAACCCCCCCCCCCCCCCCCCGGCGTCCAGCACAACCCGTCGGGTCAGAGGTGGAGTTACCACATGGCCCACCTGGCTCAGAGGTGGGGTTACCACATGTCCACGTTTGCCTGACCCATCGGACCCACACAGATAGAAGGGAAAAATCAGGATTTAATAGCGCCCTCCCGGTCTTGAACCCGTGACCTCCTCTGATACCAATTGAAGGATCAAGCGCATACCCAACTGCACCAAAAGCACGGACTGTTGGAGAGGGCGCTACTTAATTTCTTAAATAAGTAGCAAAGCGCCACGGGTCAAGTGAAGGAACGCCGGACCCAACACACTTGTAGTTAAGCAACAATGTAATAACAAAAATACGAGAAGAACGATACTCATGTCAAAATTAACTTCAAAGAAGGGAAACTCTTTTAGTTTGTTTTGTCCAAGGGCTGCCTCAAGGGCAAAAGAAAGAAGCTAAACCCAAAATGATATTGTCAATTTCGGATTAGGAAGAACATTATAGGATACCTAGATTGGGACATCGTTTGTGGCCGTGGGAGAAGGAAATTGAGGAGATTGAAGTTCCCCTTCTTAGAACTGCGGGAACCTATGGTAGAAGCCTGGAGGGGAGGAATCCGACGAGTGAGGAAATGCGATGGACGAGCAAGGGGGTGCAGCGTGCGATCGAGCGACGCGCGCTTTAGGACAAGACAAACTTAGTCTTTCCTCTGTGTGGAGGGCCAAAGCAAGAGCGCGCAGCGAATTAAGCCTGCAAATCACAATATTTATCCAAACAAACAACTACCATACAAAAGATCCAAAATAAGTATAAGATCCAATCCAATATAAATATGTTGAAAATAATAATCCAATACAACAAAAACTCACCAAGTAGTGGGCTAACCAATGCACAAAAGAATCTGGAGTCGGAGATGCGTGTACGGCGACCCGACGTGGAACTGGAGGCATGGAAAACGATGTAGGTGGTTGTCCTCGGCGGTGGAAGGTGGAATCAGACCGGAAATGGATAGATTCGGGCAAGAAGAGTAGATCCGAAGATATGAGGTCGGATTCGGGTTGAAAATTTCAGATCGGGGTTGATCCGGTAGGAGAGCTTTGGGCAGTGGTTCCATGTGAAATGGAGCTGCGACATGGAGTTGTGGGGGGATTTAAAATGGGGTGGCGGCTGCAGAACCTGAAAGGGGAGGCTGGCGGTGGTTGCATGGGTCAAAGGGCGAGGGGGTGGTTTTGGGGGAAGTGGATCAGGGCGGCGACGGCTTCAGGAAGTGGAGGTGTTGGAGGCAGTGCACCCGGTGGTAGGGAGCGATTCAGGCGGCGGTGGTAGGGAACTGGGTGGTCGGCTTTGAAGGGAACGGGGACTGCTTGGTCGGTGGCTTCAGTAAAGGAAAAACGGTGGACAGGGGAATGGGAACTTTAGGGATGAATAGTTCATTTCATTAAACAGTGCAATTGAAGTTATCAGAGAATGAAATCTGGACAGAACCTGGCGGCTGCATTTGGGAGGAATTGGGTGGTTGTGGGAGGGGGAAAAGAGGGCTAGGGTTAGGGGAAGTCTTGGGGAGGAAGATACACACCTAGGAGTCGTCACCTAGGGTTCCACAGAGTCAGCACTGTGGAGGGATCGCGGGAATGTTCTCCAAATTCTGCAATGCTCCAAAACCAGCCACTACATGTCTATTCATAATAAAACAAAAGCTAGGGCATCACACCTTCGAGGGCTATGATTGGCCGGAGGTGGGGCCACTCAAATTAATAAAGTAATATATGAATTTGACTCGCAACACGAATCCGGACGCATCTGCGGAGTCCGATCATTGATCTGGGCACACTATATATGGAAAGTCGCCAATCAGCCCCGAACAGGCCCAAAACTCGTGGTTCACTGCAGGTTCTCGTCTCTTCTCTGCGTCAATCTCTACAGATTGAGAGAATTCATATTTCATCTCCTGATGAATAGGGATCGGGATTCTCTCGATGTATGTCAGGTACGACTAGAAGAGGCCCGTCAGAGGCCCAGAGGTCGTCCAAGTGTCGTTGATGGAAGAGTGTCGTCCAATCAACTCCCCCCTGACTGAAAAGTTATCTCCGGTGAATGGAGACGATCGTACTAAAGTCGAAGTCATCGGGTAAATCGATCAAGCTCGGTTGCAAGTACTCAGGTGTCATCAACGTCTGTAGTAGGAATGTACTGGTGGAGTCTGGTCTCCGTGATTCTCTAAACGCTCAACTCACGAGTGGTGGATCCTGGTGCGATAGGCGACGTCGTGGTAGAACCAAAGAAGACGAGTCCCCGGGTGGCTGGGTGTCAAAAGTGGGGGAGAAGTGGTGTCGTAGTGGCCATCAAACGTAGGTGAACTATGAAGGTGGTAAGGCAACGAGTGGGGGCGTGGGCGGCTGGAATTCCCCACTGCTTGGGTCCACATACTCGCGAGGCTCGTAATACAGCGTCATATCTTCAACACTAAATACCAGGTGGATACCCAAAATTGTAGGGATATCAACATCATAGGTGTTTGCTTCGATCTGTCTCATGATTATATAGGGATCCATTCGTCTAATGCTCGAGCAAGCCTCGCACGGAGCATCACAACGCAGATTCTCACTATCATCTGCACGCCTTCAAAAAGTACATGTTCTTGCCAGTGAACATATGCATGTGACTTACAAAATTTTTTATCATTATGGATTCTCCATCGAACCGACTCATGGCACACACGCAAATGATGGACAAACAAATTAATAGACACATGCAAATGATGAAGAAACGACTCAATAAACTTGTGCAAATGATGCAAATGAAACAAGACCGACACAACATGCTCTCTATGGAAAAATCTAATAATTACCTGTAAAATCTATCACAAGAGGTGACTTATCAGGAGGCTCTATTGGGGAAGTGTAAAAAACTCATCTTGTGTATTCTGAGTGTTCTTGTGACTGTGCGAGACATCTACACTCAAATACGAGCTTGTAACGAGCCAAATGTCTCTCCGAGAACGTAACACATCAGGAGGCTCACCCGGAGGTGTACGAAAAGTCATCACGGATGAGAGGACCACCTGGGTGAAAATCACGTACACATGCTAGAAAGCGTCACTTTCTAGTGTGGGGAGTATCCCCGAAAATAAAGAATTCGTCTGATGGGTCAGCAGGTGGTGCATTCCAAAACTTGTCGAGAGTGCGATATGTCAGCAGGTGGTGCCCAAAATATTGGATGCTACACACAATATCCATCCTCTGGGGCGCGGTCAGAAACAATAATAGAAGAGGCATCAATAAATCGATAATCATAAATGCGGGGCTCGCCTAAATCTCATCCTCACCAGGATGTGGTGGATCATCAGGAGGCTCAACTGGGGGGTTCGTCATAAAACTCATCACTAGGTTCAAGGTCCTCAATGAGTACCATTGTAAGAGGCAGTGTTCTCGCGAATGGGTGAGCCATTACGAGATCAACACCAGACTCTGGGCTCTCGGTGGTGATTTGACTCTGGGTAATGACAATGGGAGAGCGACATAGACCTATACTCAAGAATGGATCTGTGGGTGTGATGTAAGGAAATGGGTTTGTGGTTGGGGTGCTAACTAACCCGAGGTATGACAGAGAAAGAGGTGTGGGTGAGGGACACAACACGACAAACTCAATAGGTCTCTCAG
This sequence comes from Platanthera guangdongensis, assembly GCA_039583875.1. Taxonomy (NCBI): domain Eukaryota; kingdom Viridiplantae; phylum Streptophyta; class Magnoliopsida; order Asparagales; family Orchidaceae; genus Platanthera; species Platanthera guangdongensis. Next base: position 163,649,395 of record CM077161.1, read on the forward strand.
GCTCGCTCTCAGTCGGGGTCACAAAAGACGGATCAAAAACAAGAGATAGGTCACTCATTAGGCTAAGTACCTCATTAGGGGGAGAGCAATCCGCATCAGGTATCACTTCTGTTGTGGCTGACAAGACAATGGTGGGCATCGTGGTGAGAGGGACTCATACTGCGGAGGTTGAGGAGAGAATCTCATCAACCAGCTCTTGTGGATCTCAAATATTGTTCATAACAAAGGGCGAGCTGATATGTCTGCTCGAGGGACTTCGAGCTATGATAAACTACCTTAGTATGAATGTCAGACCGAAATCGGGAAATGGTCATGGTCGGGTACTCACGGATATCACTTCTCATCACTAACACATCAAAACGCTCCTTGTACTCGGCAATAGACATGGATCCTTTCTGAAGGAAAAATAATAAGTCGAGCAAGCAACTCTGATACGACGAAAGCAGAAACCACTGACACAAAATACACTGTGTCCACCCAACTGATATCATTTCTACTTTAAGCATTATAATTTTATATTTAGATTTGGAGCGTCTTAAGATGCGCTAATTTCATCGGTATCAAGAGAGGTTTCTAGGGTTCACCCTCCCCCTCCACCAGCCCCCATTGTTCCCACACCAACCGATAGGCCGCCAGCCCATTCTTGCGGGCCTCTCTAACATCTATAGTCGTTGCACTACAACATCCCATGCGCCTGTCTCCCACGCATTGTGGGCACTGTTCACAGTGCAGGTTCAACAATCCACCAAATTCGACGAGCTGTTGTGGGCCTACCCAGCTCTGCCTCCACAATGGTCAATGCCCCACCTTGGACGCAACAAAAATGTTCCAATCTCCTACCACAACATATTTTGGTATCAAGCATTGGTGGGGGGGGGGGGGGGGGGGGAACTGTCTACGCCCATATCATTCGCCACCTTTGGCGCATCCGGTCGTGTGACTTGATCCTACACAAAGGCATGTGACAGTTACAATAAATGGAAGCTTATTTTATCAAGTTGACCATTATATGCATTAATAAAAATGCTTTAGGTTTACAAATTTATTTGATTATTATGGAGTTCAATCCTTCGTCAAGATTTGAAAAATCTTGAGAAAGCATCTTATACAAGCTTGAGGAACGCATATATGTGCTCTCTGCTTTATTGTCGTCAGTTGAAAGGGTAAATTATTAGCCTCAATTCTACTGCAATTCAATTTGTCTTCGGTAGAAAATGCCAATAACTTGTGTAGCTTTCATCTGGTTGAAAGTGCACTTTATTTTACACAATTTAGCTCCAATTGAAATTAAGGCTCCGTTTGGGGGAACTTATTTTCACCGGTCAAGCGGTCACAACCGCATGAACCGAATCGTAATTAAGTCCTGGTTCATGCGGTCGTGAGTGCTTGACCGGTGAAAATAAATCCTCCCAAACGGAGCCTAAATCTTTGACATGAAACTTCAATCACTTCTGTATTCATCTAGTTGAAAATGCAACTTATTTATCAATGCTACTACGATTCAGTTTCTCTTTTGTACAAAGCTTCAACCACTTGTGTAAATTCCATGATCTTAATTTCTTCTAAGTTTACATACACGAGAAAAAGCGCAAAACCATTTATAATCTTCACTGGAATTTTAGAAGAACAGATTAATATAAATTGCTTTCCTGCTAAAATTGAAGTTCGCGGCATCAACTGATGGCATCTAAATGTAATACAGATTTGCATTAGAAACCATAAACCTTGCATCAACATAAAAACATTTCACTAATGGAATTTGTTTTGCAAGTGATAATTTTAGAGTTTTATACTTGGCGACATGGCGTAGACAAGTCCCCGCAATGTCACACTTTTATTTTACTTGTGCAAGAGTTTTTTTATTTCGTGCACTTTTCCACACATTTATTTTTTCTGCTTTGTTATCTCGGAGAAACTGCAGAGGTGCATTTACTTTGATATGCTAAATAGCGCTAAATTAATTTAGGATAGGCAGAGGGATAATACATTGATTTCGCCAGATTATCCTTGTTTCCCCTCCTAATCCCCTCTTAGTCCACATATTTTATTCTCGTTAGAAATTATTTTGTTTTTGTTGGAAGTTTTAAAGCAAAAGATTTTAAAAAAATTCTAAAAAAGGAAAACACAAATTACTAAAAATCTTGGAAGTTTTTCAAGTCTTCACATGAAGATCTAGTATTATTACCGAGGAAAAAAATCTTTCACAAAACCCAATTTGAGAGTTGTTGGAACAAGAAACCTACAACCCCCCATAAATCCTTTGACTTTCCTCTCCCATCCCATCATCTGTCTCAGATTCCTCTTCCTCTATGTTTCCACAGATTTCGACGTCATCCTCCTCCTATCTCGACATAGAGCCATGCTCTGTATAATCCGCTACCGCCTTTGGAGCGTTTGAGAAGACACATGTCTTCCTTTGGATCTTCTTTCCACCACTTTCCCTTGTCTTTCTATGACCAATAAGATCTTTCTTATATTTTTGGTTCGCCTTTGCCTAGCGTATATTATTTTAACTGAGTTTTATCCAAGGGAAACTTTTTTTGTTTGTATTTTTATTACAGTTGGACAATACATTGCACATTTTGTTATTACTTTAATGATTATTGATTATTGCATATTACTTTTTGATGGATTGTGCTGTGCTAATAAATTGATTTAAGTTATTGATCCCGTCACATGTTGCTTTAAATTGTGACTTAAGTGCAGCATCATTTTCTTTTATTGGCATTTTAATCTCATCGCATTGCATACAAACACACCGATTTACAACCGTGAGGACATCAATACTTCTTTGTTCATGTCATTTTGTGCTCAAACAAAAGTTTCCAACTCATGCATAGATCAGATAAAATCAAATTACACCAACAAATTCAATCTAAGAGATGAAGATAGGATGAATCACTACCAGAAAAACAAAAACAGCACTATTTCTAAATGAAAAGTAACGTGTTAGTAGTCCAGAATTTGAACGTGTAGAACCATAAAAAGAGAGAGGGATGTATATGCTAACCTGAGAAGGAAATTTTGAATCAAATGCCTTTGATTCAATATTGTAGCCTCCAGGACCAGCAGCTTTGTAAATTCCGTACATCAGCTTAAGATCGATATCAAATAAAAATAGTCTCATACCCTTATAAATCTTTGCTACTAGCTCCTTCTTGCTTTCGGGTAAACCCAATATATGGTATTTGAAACAATCTTTCTTAGTTTTAGCATTACACATAAATACCAAACCCATACCATCTACCTTCTTTAGTTGTTTCTCTCCATCATCAGCCTTCTTTAATTGCTTTTTTGCATCCTTGGCTTTCTTTGAAGGTTTCTTTGTAGCTGAAGGACTTGGTTTATCTTTATTATTCAATTTACCAGCATCAATGGAAGTATTGCCTTCTGTGCCTTCAATATCCTTCTTCTCAACTGCAGGACTTGTTGACGTGGGTGCTACCGCGGTCGCTTCTGCTTTGGTTGGAGCTGAGTCAGAATTGGAGGTCAAACTTTTGGCCTTTGGATCATTTTTCTTCTTCACTACCTTCTTAGCAGCTTTTTTATCTTTTCCGCCTGATTTCTCCTCCTCATCTACACAAATAGCACCAGGTTCTAATTTTTCATCAGTGTTTAGGTCTTTGTCCCCGTTGCCTTCAATGGTTTTATCACTGGTAGGTGCTTCTTTAGGCTTCACAGCACTCGTGTCATTCAATTTCTCATTCAACACCTTGGAAGAAGATGATACAGCCTGAGGAGAGACCTCTTCAGCATTTTTCTTCCTTTTCCTTAGAATCTTCTTTGTTCCCTTGTTGGAAGAACTATTTGTAACTTCAATCTTCTTGTCATTCCCAACATCTTCTTTCTCACCTCCCTCATTTGCCTTCTCATGTCCAACCACGGTGCTCAAATTTTCAACTGTAACACCAGACAAAGTTGGTACGGCAGTGGTTGCATAAACTTCTCCAGCCACCTTGTCAGTTTTGGCTTCTTCATTCTCAGCCCGATCATCTATTTTGTCATTTTCAACTGCAATCAGAAAATCTTCTCCTTGCTTTTCACGTGGAGGTAAAATCACCTCAGTTTCAACATTTTCAGGTTGATTAGCACTGGAAAGTTGCTCCTTACAATCTTTTGATGCCATATTTGCTAAAAGTTGGAAAAAGTTACCATGTAAGAATAGCTAAGGCCATAAAAAGTAACAGAAAGATGCTCATCACATCTTGGATAGGAAAATTTAAAATCAACATAGCAAACCCTGGAAAAGGGTTTACTAAATGAAGCACAAAATACATTTCCCAGAGCTATGGAAATCAATGAAAAATCCAACCTATATCACACATTTTTTTTGCTTTCAAAATGATTGGAAAATTTATGGAATAAGAGCCAAGGAAACTGATCATGTAACATTATCTACATTAAATTTCTCAGAAAGAGGCATTACTAAAAGCATTGATATCAAAGTGAAAATAACAAAATGTAAAATCCTTTAATTTCACAATAGTCTATTTATTTAACTAATTCAGCACTTGTTTCACGGGTGAGTATAAGCACTGCAATATGCAGAACTGAGAAGTATCGCAAAATCAAAACCAAAACTCATATGGTAATAAAAAAATAAAGTAAAGTTACACAAATAGTATATTTGATCGTTAAATAACTGCAATATGTGTATACAGTAATGCACTCTTAGATGCACCTCAGGGGATAAATGCAATGCAACATAATTCTAGATGTAATTTAAAAATAAAGAACGCAGCAACATTAATAGAGCATTCGACGATCGGCAATCCTGCAACAATCAATATGAACCAAAATAACAAGTTGTGCGAAAATAAATCAAATTTGTAGGAAAGGAAAGAAAAAATTCCATCAGAAACTAGGTTGCATACCCTAACTAGACAGAGAAGAATAAAAAGATTAGGAAAGATCTGACTAGTAATGAAAAGGTAGGGTGGGATGGCCGGTGGAAGGCCCGGTGGAATCCTCATGCAAACGGTGTAACGACAGGGGCTGCTTGCAAGGAGGACATTGCAGTGGCAAGGTAGAAGTATGGTGGCATCAAAACCCAGGTAGAAGTTTATGGGGAATTTTTTTCTTTCCTTTCATGGAGAGAAAGGAGGGAGGGAACCACGGTTCTCGTGGAGAGGTTGTTGCTTCGTCCGAAAGAGATTAAGGTTTTGCGTGTCGCTTCTTTTTTTCCTCCTGTAACATTATATGTCCCCGATTTTCGTGGACAGCTGGCTTCCGGAAGAACATAGTAATGAGTACATTACTAATATTTCAACCCTTCCCCTGTTTCTTTTCTTTTTTTGATTGTGTTTTTTGTAAATACGGTTTTTTTAAAAACAACTTTTTTTGCAGACTTGGCTAATCAAAATAAGAATAGCTCTTAATGCAAATTATGCATGTGTAGGATCAAATGGCTAAGGCTCAAAATTAGGATTAAGAAAAAACACGGGAGTAAGAGAGGAAACAAAGTTTGACCTGACCAAATCAAAGGATTACGCCTCCGACTAACCTGGAGTAACAAAATGTACGACCTAGTTAATTGCATCATAGAAAATACACCACAACTTTTAAAATACAAAAAAAAATGCAAAAAAATAAAAGCTCTCAACAAGTGTGGCATAAAAGAAAATGCTCGGCACAACTAAAAAGAATGAAATGCATGCACAAAAATAAACTTCGGCGATGCGAGCGTCTGTCTACATCAATCCCCCCCTGACGAGAAAGCCTCAATGATATGTTGTAATATGTCAGGGTGACGTCTGGATAACTCTTCGAACTCGAACCAAAAACAATCTGTCAATGATCTCCCTCACCATCGTACTAAGAATCGTCGATGCACCCCATGCCGAATCTAAGAGGTGTGAATATCCATGATTCATCGATCACTCTAGTCTTAAGCTGCTCCATAGATGTAAATGGCAGTATCTCTAGGTTCACCTCATCTGTCATGTCTCTTATATAGGATGTCAGGTCGACAATGTTGAACATGAGGAAATTGGACACTGTGGGCAGGAGATCTAATAAATAAGTGTTAGTCCCCAATCTACAGAGTATTTGAAATGGGTGAAACTTTCTCCAGCTCAATTTGTCGTGAGCACCAACTAGGAATTTCTACCGTCGGAAGTACACCATCGCCATATTTCCCTCATGAAATTTTGATCTCCTATGCATGTCAGTAATTGCCTTTGTACCATGCATTTGAGACACGTAGTTTCTCAAGTACTCCCCTTTGAACCTTTAGGATATGATCGCTAAGCTTACTAGACTTTGTACTAATCCTAACATTAAAAGGTAAAGGAGTCTTATCTAGTAGGTGGAGAATAGGTTGATCGTAAAGAATCTCAAAGGTTTTTTTCCCATGGGACGATTCACAAAATTATTGTATGCAAACTCAGCTTATTGAAATATCAAATCCCACAAAGTTGGTATCTCTCCTGAATGACATCTACGTAACCTAGGCTCCTATTGACTACTTCATTTTGCCCATCGGTCTGGGGATGATATGCAATGCTAAAATGAAGTTTGGTTCCTACTTTGCACATAATGATCTCCAAAAATGAATGAGGAACCTAATGTTGCGATCAGATGTGAATGTCCTAGGTATGTCATGCAGACGAACAACTTCCGTAAAATATCAATAAGCTACATGTGATGAATTAAATGTTTACCTACATGAAATGAAATGTGGCATCTTGTTAAACCTATAAACAACGACAAAAACAAAATCGACCTTCCTAGTAGTTATAGGAAGTCTTAAAACAAAGTCAATGGTGACATTTTCCAAAGATTTGCTCGGGTTCAGAAGATGTGAATACAATCTATTGTTTAGTGTAGTGCCTTTGAAGGATTGGAACGAAGGTCGTTGTTTAATAAGACGGCACATTTCCTCACATGGTTAATCAAAAATATTTATCCTAAACATAAGTTATGGTCTTGAGTGGGATAAAGGCTTGAGTGTTGTTGTTGTGTATAAGTTATGATCTTGGTCTCACCAAAGTGATCACCTAATCATCCATTGTGAATTTCTGGAATAAGCCACTCCCTAAGTGACCCAGCAATGATACATAAGCATGACCCCTTAAATAAAAATAAATCCCGAATAAAAAAATATGTAATGTCTGTGTCAGTACCTAAGCAGAATTCTCAAATATGACTAAAGTATGGATAAGTTAAATATTGGTCCTTAAGAGAACCTAGTGATACTAACGTGGGTCAAAGAGTGCCTAATAAGTGTGCCCACCTACTTAAAGCATCCGGCACCCAATTCGCAGATTCTGCTTCATGTTTAAGATGGAGGATGTATTCATGCAAAAATGATGACCACTCAGCATGCCTCTTATTTAAATTTCATTCGGATCCCAAATAATGCAATGCTTCGTGATCAATGTTCAACATGAATTCTCGTTGAATCGAATAAAGCATCCAGAATTTGAGAGCTGAAACAATCGCATAAAATTCTGCATCATAAGTAGAGTATTGAGACCATGCAACATTCAACTTTTCACTAAAAAATGCAACGAGGCATCCCTCTTGACAAAGAATAGCTCTTATACCCAAGGTTGTCAGGATCGAGATTCTAGATGAGATCGTTTTGAGGTTGGATTGGATCTGATGGTAGGATTGGATTCAGGATCGATTTACAAAATTTGGATTGTATTATCGTAAGATCCTATGATCCGGATCGCGATCCTGACAACCATGCTTACCAACATGGAATGCATCATAATCAACTTCAAAGACTTGATCAAAATTGAGTAACACCAAAATTAGTGTTTGTGTAATTTTGATTTGTATTATCTTAAAATCTTGTTCAGCTTCTTGGGTCCACTTGAATATACCCTTCTTGAGATAATCAGGGATGGGTGCAATCATGATGCAAAAGTTATGAATGAATTGGCGGTAAACAAACACTATCCCATGAACCCCTCTCATCTCGCTAATAGTCCTGAGGGTAGGCCGACCTTTGATGACTTCCACTTTTATAGGATCAACCCTAATCCCTTCAACTAATACAATATAACCAAGGAATATCAAGTTATCGATCATGAATAAGCATTTCTTAAAGTTGATGTATAAATGGTGACCTCCTAGTATCTATAATACTTCGGGTTCTCCCTGGAGGTCGCGACGATTTAGGGTGGGCGGACAGGCTATTCTGTCCGCTCAGGCCGCACGGCTTGGGCGGCCACAGCGGTCTAACCGCCCAGGTCGCTCGGCTTTCTTTGCGCTGCAGGGGTCGCGGATTGCTTCCTCAGTCCGGCCCTGCAGACCACGCGCCTTGTTCAGCTAACCGCTCCCAGTTCCATCTCAACAAGTGTCGGCCAGCTTCGGCGGACTCGGATACTTATCCGCCCAGACCGGCAATAAGTCGTGCATCATGTGCAGGTCATTCAGCCCGCTCCTGCAAGTCGCACATCAAGGGGACCAGACCGCCAAACCGTCAAGCGACCTGCCTCCAGGCCGCAACGCCTGTTTCCACCTCGCCAGCACGCGCGACCTGTCAAGTCGCCAAGCCCAGGCCGCCCAGGGAAGGCGGCAGGTCGTCATATTCAACAGGACTTCAGCAGATCTGTCGACCTGACTCCTCAGTCCGCCAGGTCGCCCCGGTCGACAAGTGCGGACACCGACAGCGCACGGACTCTATCTCAGTCCGTGCAAGAATCTGGACTTGCTCCAGCTCTCCAACCCTAAATCTCCTCTAATGCGGGCTGGGCGGACTCGCCTCTCGGTCCAATCCTTCAGTCCGCAAGCATTGATGACCCCCGCTCCAGCTTCCAAGCAGCATGCGTCCTTGTCTTCGTTCAACAGCATAGGCGGACTCTGCTTATCAGTCGCGGACTCAGCGGATTCGCTATGCAGCCCGCCATTCCTCAACCTCCAGCACCCGCTTCCCACCAGCGGGCGGATATCCCTCAGCTCGCACCCCTGGCGCCTTCTCGCTCAACTCAGCAGGGGCGGAGTCATTGCGCAGTCCGCCACTCAGCTTCCAGCACCCGCTTCCCAGCAGCGGGCGGGTAGTCCCTCAGCCCGCACAATCTTGGCGCGGGCTCGATCAGCAGTTCGGGTAGACTCCTCTCAGTCCGCCAGCAGCAGGGGCGGACTCCTCCAAGTCCGTCATCAGCAGAACAAGCTCCAGAAGCAAGTCCCTATCCGTGCGGCCTGTTGCGGACTCGGCGGACTCCGTTCTCTACTCGCTCCAGTTACCATCTCACCGGGGGTAACGTCACCGAAAGTCGTTACCTCCTCGGGCCTATAAATAGACCCCGCATGCCTCTCATTCGGACAGCCCCGCAGGCTCAGGACCCTCACGCTCGAGGGCAATCAACGGCAAGCTCAAGCCATCAACCCCTGTGGACTCCATTTCTCAGTCCGCCATCTCTCTTCACTTAGTCGTGCGGCCTCCTTTCTGGCACACTCTTTTCTTAGCCGCCAGCTTCCCCAGTGTACCCTTTATTTGCTTTCTAGTAAAGGTGTAATACAAGCTGTAACTCTCAATATTAATTAAATGAAAGCTCGTCGCAAGAGTGGCAATTAAGCCGCGGCGGACGAAGTCTGTTGTTGCCGCTGCTAGCGGCCCTTATCTTTTCTTAGCTCAGCTCAGCTCCCTCGACATCAACCTGTAAGCACAGCCGTCAAAGTAACCGTCTGCTCGACAGCTCCTGATCAATCTTCCCAACTAACTCCGCACTCGGATCAACACCCTTCTCTCCTCTATCCCCGCGACCCCTGAACAAGTGTTTGCTCCACTCTCGAGCACACAGAAGCTTCCTCCTCACCTCTATCCCCGCAACCCTTGAACAAGCGTTTGCTCCACTCTCGAGCACACAGAAGCTTCCTCCTCTCCTCTATCCCCGTAACCATGAATCATCGACCTCATCACCTTGCCTGTGAGACCGAACACACCCCGTTAGTTGCTGGTGCCCGCGACATCCTACTCCCCCTCCGTTTTCGCGCATCAACAGTTAACACGCGACCTTCAGATTCGAACAGACGGTGAACGCCGACAGTTAGCCATGTCAGATCATCAATCAGCCGAGAACTTTGCTCTAAGTCATAGTGAGGACTCACTCTGGGAGGCTTTGAGCAATCACTTCGTGAATCTGCTCAGCAATTTCAAGCAATCAACCAAATTCTTGTTGTAATCACGCAGCGATTAGACACGCAATCTGCAACAGCTCCAGTTGCTCCAGATGCTCCAGTTCTACCCTCCTCCTTACACAACAACCTTTCCGCAAGGGCCTGCAGCCCCTTTGCGGTCTCAGAATGATGAGTTTGCCGCTCGTCAAAACTTTTTCCAGGAAGCAGCCCGGGGAAGCCCAGCAAGATTTCTGAACTTTCAGGGAAGTCATCCTTACCCATCAGCTCCTGCCTTTGCTCCTCCAGCAGCATCTTTTCCCTTCTATCCTCCTGTTTCTTTTGCAGCTACAACTTACGCTCTGTTCTATCCTTATATTGTAGTGGAACAGGAAGAGCTGTCGCCGTTCTCAGAGAACGTTCGTCATGAACCGACTCCAGCTAACTTCAGAGAGCCACGGTTACCAATCTACACTGGAGAGACTGATCCAGTGAAGCATCTTCAAGCCTTCGAATCGGTCGTTGCTCTCAAAACTCTTTCAGATGCTACCAAGTGCAAGCTCCTTGTAACAACATTGATGGACAAATGAGGGATTGGTTCTATGGTCTTCGCCCTCACTCCATCACTTCCTTTGCTGATCTGCGAAGGGAGTTCTTGCTCAGATCCTCTACTTCAACAAAAAGAAAGGGAGGACTTGAAGCCCTCTTTGAGATTAGGCAGCGTCAGAATGAAACTTGGTCTCAGTTCGTTGATCGATTCCAAAGAGAAATCTTGGACATCGAGATTGTTGATCAAGAAATGTACCGAGTGGCTCTTATCCACGCTTTCCGTGAAGGGCCGCTCAAGTTTGAAGTCAATGTTCGTGCACCAAGAACATACCAAGAGTTGATCGGCCTAGCCAACTCATACGTCTGAGGCGAAAAGAGCAACCCAGGCTTCGTCTCCAGGCTTTTATCAGAGAAAGATCCTTCTCACAGACAGCCTCTGAGGTCTCCTCACAAAGATTTCCCAACTCACTCAAGGAAGGAAAGAAGATTTCAGCGCCATCGATACTCCTTCCCGAGTCGTGATCATGCTCAAGATCAACTGCTACTACCACCAGCTCCATCTTCACAAACAGCTGCGGTTCATCAACAGCAAGATGATGACTTGCAAGAGTATGAACTCGAAAAGGCCATGCAGCAAGTAAGCCAAATCATGAAAGATAAGGTTAACTACAAGAGACCTTATCGACCAGCTGATCAAAGATCTAAAGACTCAGATCCATATTGTGAATTCCACAAAGAGCCAGGCCACCTGACTGAGAACTGCAGAGCACTCCACCAACTAGTGCAAAAGATGTCGTGGCAGGGTAAGATGCGTGACCTGCTTCCCAAAGATGATCGCCCTGATCCAACAACCTCAAAGGGCAAAGAAGTTGCGGACATTCCTTGTTGTTCAAGAGGAGTGAGCTTAGTCGACGAACACCCTCTCCTCGTTGTTAATAATACTGTTGAATGCTTCGATGCCGATGATGAGGGCTCCAAAGGAAGACTCTTCTGAAGATAAAAGGGATATCACCAAATCCTCAAAACTCGCAGTCATTATCGGTTACTCTTACTCTACTCTTCATATTTCAAACACTTTCTTTACAAAGCACTTCTAAGTGTTCATGCATTTCAATAAAATTTACATCAGGGATCCCGTACTGACACATTTCCCTTTTTGGAGTGCTTCCTCCTTTATTTTCTCTTTGCCAAAGAGATCACTGAACCACTGAGATATCGCCGAGTCTTGCTATAGGCCCCCTCGAGATTGGATTCCGGCGTAAGGCCACAATGACCACATATCGCGGGGAGTGTTCGCATATGTGTAGTGGGAGCTATCCAACTCTCATGTGGAGGCATACGGGACTTCGGATGCTAGCCAGTATCTGACACAAAGTGTGCGTCAGGAAGGCCCATGTGTTAGCTCTGTTGTGTTTCGTTAAGGATAAATTACAGCTACGGTGATCTTTGCTTGACAAGCAATGGCGACCAAGCGTGGCCTTGTCTCTTCGATCATCTCACAACTGTGATGGCCGAACACTCTATGGTACTCTCAATCCGTGCTTTTGCGGGGCCCACAACTCCACTGATCTTTCCACAAACAAGCAATGCTTTAGTCCATTTGGCGCAACTAGTCTCATTGACCAGTGACGTTGTAACCCGAGGCAAGAGAGCAGTGTATCTAGCGATCCTTCTCAGGATTTCCTTTGCTTTTCTTTTTTGTGCCCTTCTAAAGGATGTGTGGCCAACCCTCCCTAAGTAGGACTATACACTTGATGACCTTTCTTGGACAAGCGATGCATAAGGCCCACAAGTGATCTCATGTGGCAGTATCCGGCCATTTCTTGATCATCTCTGAGTATAGACCTCTTTGTTATCAACTGCCTTTTTCACAGGTGAACAGGTTAAATCTGATCTATCAAAAAGGATTGGCAACAATTATTTTGGTGCTCATCTTATATGCATTGCTTGCTCAAAGCTCTATCAGATGACGACTTCAAAGCTCTTCATTACTCTTATCAAGTGTTAATGGCATCAATCATTGATCAAAGAATCTGACTCTCCTTGATCATCAAGCCATGCTATTGGAATCTAGTCCAGATTGGCGGAACTCATCAAATTTCTTCTCTGCTGATCTGATCATATTCATCATATCATGTCAACAGTCAACGCGACTTATTGATCTGGACTTCATGTTAAAGATGTCATCTCTAATCTAGCAAGAGAATCGCTATTCTGGTTTGATCTTCATTCAATTATCATCAGAGTTCGTCAGACATTTCCTGTCATATGATCATATTCATCTTATCAACAGTTAGCACCTGCAAGTCTCATCCAGGTACTTGCAGCTTAGCTCATTATATCATATTTGCTGCTCACTCTTCTCTTTGCAGTGACTAGCAGGCATCTGCAAGTCTCATCCAGGTACTTGCAGTTTAGTCTTTTTATCATACATGCTGCTCACTCTCCTTTTTTGCAGCGATTAGCAGGCACCCGCAAGTCTCCATCCAGGTACTTGCGGTTTAAACTTTACTTCATATCTGTTTCTAACTCTCTTCTTGAAGAGATCAGCAGATACTTGCAAGTTTCCTTCAGGTACTTGCAGCTTACTTTACTTTCATATCTGCTTCCAACTTCTCTTTTGCAGAAACCAGCAAACGCTTGCAAGTCCCCTTCAGGTACTTGCAACTTATTTTTCTCTTCACGCATACTGCTTACTCTTCTTTTTGCAGAGGATAGCATGTGCTTGCAAGCCTCCATCAGGTACTTGCAAGTTATTATGCTTCCAAGTTTTCATCTCACCTTCGTTTTGCAGAACTCAGTAGAAGACACGTCTTCTTTGTTTTGCAAAGGAAAACTCAGATACACGCAAGATGTAACTTCCATACATGCCTATACTAACATTTCTTTTGCAGGAAAAAGACAGGCATTAGCAAACTCCTAAGGAGAGACATCAATTTATATCCCTCCTTTCCCCCTTCTTTCTCTTTGGGGTGGATCACGATTTTTGTGGGTCTCCAACTTTTTCGAAGTTCCCTTCTAAACTTAAAAAAGTGTGGGGATTATGTTAACCCAGAAATCAGCGATCCTTCCCAAAATAGCCAGCTCGCTAGTCGCGACCTGCTCCGGGTTCTCCCGGGAGGTCGCGACGTTTTAGGGTGGGCGGACCGGCTTTTCTGTCCGCTCAGGCCGCACGGCTTGGGCGGCCTCAGCGGTCTGACCGCCCAGGTCGCTCAGCTTTCTTTGGCTCTGCAGGGGTCAGGACTGCTTCCTCAGTCCGCCCCTGCAGACCGCGCGCCTTGTTCAGCTAATCGCTCCAAGTTCCATCTCAACAGGTGTCGGCTAGCTTCGGAGGACTCGGATACTTATCCGCCCAGACCGACAATAAGTCGTGCGTCATGTGCAGGTCATTCAGCCCGCTCATGCAAGTCGCACATCAAGGGGACCAGACCGCCAAACCGTCAAGCGACCTGCCTCCAGGCCTCCAGCCGCCAGCCCGCAACGCCTCTTTCCACCTAGCCAGCACGCGCGACCTGTCAGGTCGCCAAGCCCAGGCCGCCCAGGGAAGGCGGCAGGCCGTCCCATTCAACAGGCGAACTTCAGCAGATCTGCCGACCTGACTCCTCAGTCCGCCAGGTCACCCCGGTCGACAAGTGCGGACACTGACAGCGCACGGACTCTATCTCAGTCCGCCCAAGAGTGTGGACTTGCTCCAGCTCTCCAACCCTAAATCTCCTCTAATGCGGGCTGGGCGGACTCGCCTCTCGATCCAATCCTTCAGTCCGCAAGTATTGATGACCCCCGCTCCAGCTTCCCAACAGCAAGAGGCCTCGTCTTCATTCAACAGCATAGGGGGACTCTGCTTATCAGCCGCGGACTCAGCGGATTAGCTATGCAGCCCGCCATTCCTCAACCTCCAGCACCCGCTTCCCAGCACCGGGCGGATATCCCTCATCTCACACCCCTGGCGCGTGGTCGCTCAACCCAGCGGGACTCGCCTCTCGATCCAATCCTTCAGTCCGCAAGTATTGATGACCCCCGCTCCAGCTTCCCAACAGCAAGAGGCCTCGTCTTCATTCAACAGCATAGGGGGACTCTGCTTATCAGCCGCGGACTCAGCGGATTAGCTATGCAGCCTGCCATTCCTCAACCTCCAGCACCCGCTTCCCAGCACCGGGCGGATATCCCTCATCTCACACCCCTGGCGCGTGGTCGCTCAACCCAGCAGGGGCGGAGTCATTGCGCAGTCCGCCACTCAGCTTCCAGCACCCGCTTCCCAGCAACAGGCGGGTAGTCCCTCAGCCCGCACAATCTTGGCGCGGGCTCGATCAGCAGTTCGGGCGGACTCCTCTCAGTCCGCCAGCAGCAGGGGCGGACTCCTCCAAGTCCATCATCAGCAGAACCAGCTCCAGAAGCAAGTCCCCGTCTGCGCGGCCTGTTGCGAACTCGGCGGACTCCATTCTCTACTCGCTCCAGTTACCGTATCACCGGGGGTAACGTCACCGCAAGCCGTTACCTCCTCGGGCCTATAAATAGACCCCCATGCCTCTCATTCGGGCATGACCGCAGGCTCAAGACCCTCACGCTCGAGGGCAATCAACGGCAAACTCAAGCCATCAACCCCTGCGAACTCCATTTCTCAGTCTGCTATCTCTCTTCACTTAGTCGCGTGGCCTGCCGACCTTGCTCTTCAGTCTGCGCGGCCTCCTTTCTGGCACACTCTTTTCTTAGCCGGCAGCTTCCCCAGTGTACCCTTTATTTGCTTTCTAGTAAAGGTGTAATACAAGCTGTAACTCTCAATATTAATTAAAGGAAAGCTCGTCGCAAGAGTGGCATTTAAGCCGCGGCGGGCGAAGTCTGTTGTTGCCGCTACTAGCAGCTCTTCTCTTTTCTTAGCTCAGCTCAGCTCCCTCGGCATCAACCTGCAAGCACAGCCGTCAAAGTAACCGTCTGCTCGACAGCTCCTGATCAACCTTCCCAACTAACTCCGCACTCGGATCAACACCCTTCTCTCCTCTATCCCCGCAACCCTTGAACAAGCGTTTGCTCCACTCTCGAGCACACAGAAGTTTCCTCCTCTCCTCTATCCCTGCAACCCTTGAACAAGCGTTTGTTCCACTCTCGAGCGCACAGAAGCTTCCTCCTCTCCTCTATCCCCGCAACCGTCAGCCATCGACCTCATCACCTTGCCTGTGAGACCGAACACAACCCGTTAGCTGCTGGTGCCCGCGACAGCCTTCTCCCCCTCCGTTTTCGCGCATCAACACTGATAGTGAAGAACAAACTTCTTATCATATCTAAAAACATGTATGTATTTAACTCTTCATCATGATGTGTCTTCCAATAATATTATCATGGTAGTCTAAAAAGAACATGACAAACCACTATCAGCATAACGTCACACCAAATATCATTGTGATATGATTTCCCTAAGGAAAATTTCACTAGACAACGCCAAAAGATTGGGACCTCACCTCCTTTAAACCATCATATCTTATAAGGGATTACAAAAGGTTAAGTCTTTCATTTTAGTTTAGTTACCATCTCCTGGGGCACAATTTCTAGTACTATCATTATTGATCAGTAGGGTGCATCCCTCCAGATGTGCAGGTGGTGAAAAAAATGTTACACCTTAGCCACCTATCTCTGGTGTCTACCTTTCTCGTGGTTAAGACACAATTGATAACTAAGAAGTTACCATTAATGTCTCACTTAAGGAGACGCTGTCATCCTCATCTTTTGCTACCTCTTCTCGAAGCTCTTCCTCAACTTCCTTCAAATTTTTTTACATCATCTCCTTCATGTTCTATCAAATTCGCTTTAGGTGGGTTGTTCCTTCTAAACGGTAGAAAGGTGGACATACTGACCACATTTGCAGAAAAGGATCAATTGGTCTTACTTCAATTACATATTTACCCTTAGCAATTGGGTTCGCCCCTTGAATGGGAGACGAGTATTATCATGTTCAGTAGGCCTAGAAGGATTGACAAGGTGTGGGGCATTATTTTGAAGTGCATGGTTAGGTGTCCCTCTAAGAGTCTGGGTTCGTACTATCGTACTCATGACAGACCCAACTGCCCCAGCTCGTTGATTGGCAGATCTTTGTAATTGTTTTTCTACTTGTTTTGTCATGCAATATGTTTGATCAACATTTCCATCATTGTGTAGGGCAATTTGATTCAGAATAGATCATTTTAATCTGTTCAAGTACCAATATATAGCTTTCCCTTTGGACTCCTCCAACCCATTCATAGCTTTCAGGGTATAAACTCCTCAGTATGCTCATCAACAAATAGTGCAATAAGAAGGTTGGGAAGTTAACTTATTTTTATTTAGAATTGAAGTGGATCAAGTAAAAAATGGGGACCCATGATGTAAGGGTAAGCTCGGGTAAAAATGGGTACCCATGATGTAAGGGTAAGCTCATGAATACTAATAGATAATGGTCAATGATCTTTTAGGGGTGCATTTTAAAAAATGAAAGTCTACAATGGTGTTGATGATCAAAAAAAACATCTACATTGAAGATCAAATGATTATGAGTTCGTAATTATGATGGCCAAACACACACCAGAGAACTGAGATTAGATCTACAGCAAGTGAAAGGATGAATCATGAAGACAAAAATGAGAGACTTTATCTATGATGTAGAATGAAATCAGTGCGCACTCTTATCCTAATAATGTAATGAAGACAAAAAAAACTACGGAATGCCAACATAACTTCACTAAGCATTCTGAGGAGTTCGACTTTCGGAGCAATAACTACTATTAAATATGGAGGCAATTCAATAACAATTTCAGAGATAATTCTGTATAATGCAAAAGCTAAGTTAAGATGAAGAGAGCAAAAGGTGGTTACATGGTTTACAAAGAATGGAACAATCTAACTCGATAATTCTTCTCGAGGATTACACCATTTGAGTATTTTTGAGAAGAAGAATAATACATGATATAAAAAATTGCATGATTATCTAAAAATGGATGATCTTGCACTGTTTTATTTGAGAAAAATATCGATTCAAAGAGGTCAGAAGAAAACGAAAATTTGGAATGATACATTATAAATTAGCAAAGAGAATAAGGCAATATGGAGGTGAAAGACACACAAAACATGGGTAAAAGGGACTTATGAGCTACATTCACAAATTACCTATTGTAATTTGAAATTAAAGCGATATCATGTAAAAATGAGGACCCATGATGTAAAGGTAAGCTCATGAATAAATTAAGGACCGATTTGGCGGCGTTTATTTCCCACATAAGGCATCCGCGCAGAGGAAACCGCGATCATGGGTGCCTTTGTGCGGATATTAAAGAGGCAAGGCTGATCCTGCCATGTGACTGCGGCCATAGTTGTCAAGGCGCGCGCCTAGGCGCGCCTGAGGCGTCGAACGCAACAGGCGCAGCCCGCCGCGCCTCAGCACAGCTGAGGCGGGCGACGTGCCCCAGGCGCGCGCCTTACAGGCTCCCAGGAGCGCCCGGGCCTTTCAAGGTATTGTTTTTAAAAATTTTTGATATGGGCAAAAACAAAATCTTAGACGCACCCGAGGCACCTCCTAGGCGCACTTGGCTGCCCAATTCGCTGAAATTCCGCGAATTGGGCGCCAAATTCGCTGAAATTCCGCAAATTGGGCGCCCAATTCGCACAATTTCAGCGAATTGGGCGCCCAATTCGCACCATTTCAGCGAATTGGGCGCCCAATTAGCTGACAATTCAGCGAATTGAATTCACACAATTTCAGCGAATTGGGCGCCCAATTCGCACAATTTCAGCGAATTGGGCGCCCAATTCGCACAATTTCAGCGAATTGGGCGCCCAATTCGCACAATTTCAGCGAATTGGGCGCCCAATTCGCACAATTTCAGCGAATTGGGCGCCAATTCGCTCAATTTCCTTTGCCCCCTATTTTTGCGCCTCACGTGCCTCGGGGCGCGCCTGCGCCTTGCGCCTAGGCTCCAGGAGCCCTTTGCGCCTCGGAGCGCCTTGCGCCTTTCATAACTTAGACTGCGGCCCCGCCAAACGAGCGGCAACATTGAACGTGCGGGTCCGCCCTATCAAACAAGTCCTAAATAGATCGTGTTTGTTGATTATTTATGTCCCGTCTTGATGCGGTGTCCTTTTTAGTCGCATTTTCAAATTTATCTTTTATTCCATTAGCGGTCTGTTGTAAGCCCTATTTAAAGGACATTGAGGGTCTTGCATAAGTACGCAATGAAATAATTCTATTTTCATAAACTCTAAAAGAGATTTTGGAAGCTCTCACTCTAGAGCACGCACCGCTTAGGCAACCGTGCTCAAGGCTCCGCAGTATATCCTGCATCGTCATCTACTCATTTCCATCTTCGGGCACTCCTCTGACACCCTCCGAGTAGGCCCATAACAGAGTTAGAAAATAGTATAAAGGCATCAATGTATCATACATTGACATAATCAAATATATGTATACAAATTCAGTGATGAAATTGAGGACATCTAGAGGATTAACACGAGAATTCTCTATCACCGTTGGATTACATCAAGGTTTAGGCTTTAAGCCCTTATCTCTTTATCCTTATCTTAGATGAGCTCACCGAACATATCCAACAAGCAATACATTAGTGTATTGTCTGTTGATGATATCATTTTGGTTGTTGAGACGCACAAGAGTGTAAACATGAAACTTGAATCTTGGTGAGACACTTTAGAAAAGAAGGGTTTTAGGTTGAGCAAGGCAAAAATGGAGTATATAGAGCTTAAATTTAGCAGTGTAAGAAGGAAGGTTAACTTCGCTATTAAGTTGATCAATTAAGTTGGATGATCAGGATATTTCCTACAGTGAGTGCTTTAAATATCTTGGATCAATAGTTCAAAAAAATTGAGGTGTGGATAAATATGTGATGCATAGAATCCAAGCAGGTTGGTTGAAATGGAGAGGCATGTCAGGATCTTATGTGATCATAAAGTATCATTAAAACTTTAAGGCAAGTTTTATCGTACTGCAAATAGACCATCGATGTTCTATGGTTCTGAGTGTCGAGCAGTGAATTGGGTACATGAGCATAAGATGGGAGTTGCGAAGATGAGAATGTTTAGGTGGATGTGTGGACACGCGAAATTGGATAAAATTAGAAATTGTGAGAATCTAAATAACAGGGTTTTCATTCACCAAAAAGTTAATTTGCATGGGTATGATTCCCTATTTACAGGGGAAAGAAGAAAGAGAGAATACAACAGACGATGTGGGACTAAAATACAACATGCGGACTGGGCGTACTGACGCTTTCAGACCGCTCGAACTTAGTGGTTAAGGTATGCTATCCGCTGTAAAACAAGAATCCGCCGGGTTTGCTCCTCAGACCGCTCGAGCTGAGTGATTCAGGTATGTTATCCGCTGTGAAACAATAGTCTGCCTGGTTTGCTCCTCAGACCGCAGTTGACCACCAGAAGCACCATAAGCGGTCAGCCGTCTGTAAACGTCAGACTTCAGCAGCTCCAGCCACCTGTCCGCCAAATCTCAACAGTGTTCAGAACACCATGCTCCAACTATTCGTAGAGGCCTCAGACTCCTGAGCATCAGTCTGCAACTGTGGATAGAACGGGCCTCCTCGTCTATCAAGGAGGCGATTTCAATGATCTAACGATCATCTAGATGCAGACCACCATACTGCTAGAACCAGTCCGCCAAGGTTGATTGTCCTCAAGACAGCCTGTCAGACCGTTGAACCACAATGCAAACCGCCAGATCATTAGTCCGCCAAAACATCATTCTGCTAAGACCAAACCACCAGTCCGTCATGTTCAATCTGTCAGATCGCTAAATCTCCAAACCGCCAAGATCAGTCTGCTAGATCGCCAGGTTTGGTCTGCCAGACCGCCAGACCGCCAAACCGCCAGGTTTAATCTGCCAGACCGCCAAGTTCTAACACTCCCCTCAAGCTAGAGTATATATGACAACCATGCCTAGCCTGTCAAAAACATCTGAAAGAGAAGCGAAAACTGATTTTGAGAAGACATCTGCTAGTTTTTTGTCGGAAGTGACAAATGTAATGCAGATTTGATAATTCAATATTTCTTCTCTAATAAATTGGCAGTCAACTTCAATGTGCTTCGTTCTCTCATGAAAAACATGATTTCTTGGAGATGCAAATAGCGGCTTTGTTATCACAGAACATAGGAAGATGATGATCATAGACTTCCCCCAAGTCAAGCATAAGAGCTCATAATCATTTCAACTTGCAAGTCATTGAAGTCATGCTTTATGTACTCAGCTTCAGCAATTGACCTGCATACCACAGACAGTGCTTCTTGTTTTTTCAGCTAACCAAATTTCCTTTTACAAATGTGCAAAATCAGATGTAGATTTTTTATCTTCTTTATTATTATCAGCATAGCTGGCATCAAAATATGCTTCTATCTTCAGATGGATATGTTTTTGAAACTATACCCTTTTCTGGAGACCCTTTCACATACTCCAGAGTTTCTCACAGTTGAACGAAGATAACACTTTTTTGGATTTTGCAAAAACTGACTGACCTTCCCTAATGCATAACAAATATCTGGTCTGGTAACAGTCAAGATTGATGAATTTTTTCACTAGTCGTCTGTACACAGTACTACCTGGAAGAAGAAGAAAATCCCCAATCCAACCCTTGTCATCACCAATGACCATCAGACAACGAACAAGTCTCACCCCAAGAAGACCAGTTTCTTTCAAGAGATCCATCACATATTTCTGTTGTTAGAGTACTATAGAGTTGTGTTTTTATGAGATCTTTATTCTCAGAAAGTACTTAGGAGTTCACATATCCTTTGAAACAAAATGTTGTCGAATGTGTCTTTTTGCTAGATCAATTCTCTCTTTATCATCACCGGTAAAGAAGATATCATCCACATACACAGCAAGAACCACGAGGCCTCTAATAGTCTTGCATATGAAAAGAGAGTGATCAGCAGAACTTCAAGTAAACCCAACAAGAGAGACAACTTTGCTGAATTTGTCAAACCAAGTCCGTAGACTTTGCTTGAGGTCGTAGTTCGCCTTCCGTAGCTTGCACACCTGAGACTCCTACTAAGCAACATACCCATCAGGTTGCTCCATGTATACCACCTATTGCAGATCATCATACAGAAAGACATTTTTGACATTTAACCGATACATCTCCCAACTTTTGTTAATCACAGCAAAAAAAAGAACGCGGATTGTGCTGATGCGAGCAATCAGGGAGAAGGTATCAAAGAAGTCCACATTATATGTTTAATTAAAGCCTTTGGCAACCAGCCTAGCCTTATAGCGGTCAATAGTGTCATCCAAATGAAACTTGATGACAAAAACCCAACGGCAACCAACCACATCCGCACATAGAGGAATAGGAACAAGAGTCCAAGTACCTCTTTTGATCAAGGTCTTCATTTCTTCATTCATTGTCGATTTCCAATACGGAATAGCAAGAGCCTCCTGATAGTTAACCGGGACAGCATTAGCCGAGAGAGCAAGAGCAAATCTCATTCCAGCTGGGAAAAGACGAGCATAGGAGATAACATCATGAATTGAATGTTTAATGCACATTCTGACCCTCTTTTGTAGAGCAATGGGAAGGTCAAGATCTAACTTGTCTTCTGTATTAGATCCATCCATCGGATAGATTACTAGCCTGGGAACTGTCAGCAATGGTTCTGAAGGCAGAGGAGTAGAAGACAGAAACGTGTTGGAGTCTATGGTTCGCATCTCTTTAGTTTGAGAATATCAAATTCGGCGTTGTATTTGATCATACAAGGTTTGGGTATAGTGTGCAGGTTTACAAGTTCAAAAGAATCAAAGAACTCAAGTTATGGAACCTACTGCCACGCGTTAGCTCTATCGCCGAGCGTTAGCTCTATCGCCGAGCGTTAGCTCTATCGCCGAGCGTTAGCTCTATCGCCGAGCGTTAGCTCTATCGCCGAGCGTTAGCTCTATCGCCGAGCGTTAGCTCTATCGCCGAGCGCTAGCCCTAAATTAAATGATCTAGCGCTCGGGGACCTACCACGTGGCGATAAGCTTTTATCGCGGGAGACTAGTGCTCTCAACGAGCATTGAGACGATTCATCAAGAAGAATGAACTACCGCCATACGATAGTTGGGCACCGCGCCGCGGTAGCATTAAAAAGAGGAAAAATATTTTCTGGGTTATTTTTGCATTTTTGCTGGCCAGCTGACGGCGAAAACGTAGAAAGAGACCTACTGACGCGTAGTAACCCTACCGTCGTCGGTAGCTTACTTAAGTCGTATAAAAGGATTTCGTTTTTCGTTCCTTGTAAGGAGACAGACACACTTTTCGATGCTAGGGCGGCTGTGACGTCTCAGAGCATTGTTCTACCGTCTCAGTCGAAGGAAGAGAAAGTTGCCTCCCTCCGTTTGCGAACGAAGATCTCCGGCGCGCAAATCACTAAAACGACAACAATGAGTTGATCGGTTGCAATAGAACAAAGATCTTTAGCACCGGTCACGCACCGCTCGACGGAGGAATCGTCTTGAGGGAGAATCACTTCAAATCATCTTTATTTCTGTTAATATACTTTTCTCTTTTTCTAATTGTTTGTGCGTGAAGAAAATACACCGGTGAAGGTCGTCGGAAATCCGGGAGGATTCCGTGAAAAATCGTCTCAGGGAAGGGACGTCTAGATCGGGGGATCTAGTAGAGCTCTAAGACACTTCCTTGTGTGAAGCTGAAGAGCCGGCTCGAAGACCTTTCCGGGAAAGGAAAGCGAGAGAGCCAACCGGTCCGGGGATAGGGTCGGAATAGAAACAAAAAATAAATCTTTCTCAATCATCGCTTCGGATCTCCGTCGTCATGGAGATCTAGTTGTTTGTTATTGTAAATCATTGTTCTATTGAATAAAATTATTACTTGTTCTTCATTCGTATTGTAATTTCGAGGTTGTGTGCTGGTAGCTCTCAGAAGGGCGTGTGCGTCTCCAAGGCAAAATTTACTGGAGAAAACGAGTTATGTGACCTATCGCCGCGCACTAGCAAGCTCGCGCCCCGCGGTAGCATCCAAAACCTGTATGGATAAAATTAATTTGAATTTTCAATTAACTCTAAAAACCTTATTCCCCCCCCCCCCCCCAAAGGTTGGTCACACGATCCAACAAGACGAAGACAGAGGATCTGGTATGGGAAGAGGAGAAAGACGCGTGGGAGGAGAAGGTTAGGTGCAGGTGTGGAAATAATATGTGAAGAAGAAGAATCATCAGGTGGCGAGAGAGTAGAAGCTCGAGAAAAATAAGGTGCATTTTCAAAGAAGGTAACATCAGAAGAAACATATTGTTTCCTAAGAAGAGGATCAAAACATCGATACCCTTTTGGGTTGGCCAGTAGCCCAGGAAGATGCACTTTACTAAGCAAGGAGAAAGTTTGTCACAACTGGTGAAGGAGAGTGCACAAACGTTGTGCAGCCAAAAACACAGAGAGATAAATCTGGTAGGAGCTGGTAGATGAGAGTATGAGACGAGGGAGAGGATGACCGGGGAGAAGATGCCACTGTAGAAGAGAAGCAAAGAAAGCAACAACATTGTCAAGGAAAAAAACCAATTGCTTTCAGTCCCAGTAGCAATCTTCTCCTTGGAATGAAGATCCTGAAAAAGAACAAGTATTGGATGTAAAGGCAATTGTGCAGTTCAAATGTTTGCAAAGAGCGGGAACCGATAGTAACTTGCACGGAAAGGATGGGACGTAGAGCATGTCCTCAAGTTGCAGAGTCGAGGTGACGTGAACTGTACAAGTCCCGCACACGGGAGACAGAGTATCATCCGCCACAAAAACCGGATGAGACCGATTATGCTTGTTCAAAAAGGAGAACAAATGAGGATTGTCGATAATGTGATTAGTGGCTTGTGATCACATTAGCACTTCTCAAAGAAGAGGCAAGGGACGTGGACTTCGTGGTGTCAGCCGCAGACGGGCGAAGATAAGGATACTTGGTCCAACAACAATCAACCAGATGTCTTGTTTTTCCACAATGAGAACAGAGATGGCGAAACTGACCACGCCCACCAGAGTGACTCCCACGACCACTAGAATTACCAGATCAAATCAGATGAGCAAAGGTGTCGGAATGGGGTGGGGAGGCAAGTAGGGGGCGCTGAAGAAGAGTGGTAACAGCTGCAATGCGAGCAGCAGTTGCATCAATGGTGGGAGAGTCAACTTCGCCAAGAATTTGTTTCACTATCATGTCATAAGACTCTGGAAGGCGAAAAAGATAACAAACAATCAGGAGTTCCTGGAAGTGTGTGTTGTTCTGCAAAGTCAGCGGAATATGGGCGATGATGTAGAACTTCAACTCCAAGAGCTTGCATCTCCTGGCAAGCAGTGGCATGAGTCAAAGTAGGACGGGCAAATAGACCACCATATAACGTGTATATGAGTGAAGTTTGAGTGCCCTAAGAGTACAGAGCAGTAAGATGAGTCCAAGCAGCTTTAATTGTCTCATCATGGCGAATGATAGACATACACTCATCAGAGAGACTATTAGCAAGTCACGTCCTGACCAAAGCAACTAGCATCCTAATCATCAAAAGCAGTTGAACCTCAAACTGGAGGGTCATCGGTAAGATGATGGCGTTTGCGTTGAGACCTCAACAAAAACACAAACAAAACACTCCAGTCCGGATAATTTGGGTCTGTCTGCTTGGAAGGAATTCCAAGATTGCAAGAAGAAGTATTAGCAGAGATTATTGTCTGAAGAGAAGGCGCGGATAGAGTAGAAGAAGAGAGAGGTGAAGTGTCCATAGAGAAAACGGTCAGCGAAGCAAACCGCGCGGACAGAGAAGAAAACTGCGCGGATAGAGAAAGAAATCGCGCAGACAGAAAAGCAAACTGCGCCGATAGAGAAGGCAACTGTGTGGATAGAGGAAGAAGCCGCAGGAGTTTGCAAGATGTGAACAGGAGACCGCAAGAGGCGAACAGCACATCAAAGAACAAGGGCATCAAAGAACAAGGGACTCATGGGGCGGTTAGAAAACCGAAGTCCGCAGAGACCGCGCAAGAGCTCTGTAGGTGGTTAGGAAAAATGAAACCGCAAGGATCGAGTTGTCCTCTGATACAATGTGAGAAAATCTAAATAACAAGGTTTTTCATTCTCCAAAAAGTTAATTTACATGAGTATGACCCTCTATTTATAGGGGAGAGAAAAAAGAGAGAATACATCAGACAATGTAAGACTAAAATATAACATGTGAACTGGGCAGATTGACACTTTTAGACCGCATGAACTAAGCAGTTAAGGTATGTTATCCGCTGTGAAACAAGAGTCCGCCTGGTTTGCTCCTCAGACCGTAGCTAACCACCAGAAGCACCATTAGCGGTTAGCAATCTATATCCGCCAGACTTCAACAGCTCCAACCACCTGTCCGCCAAACCTCAACAGTGGTCAGAGCACCATGCTCCCTCTATTCGCAGAGGCCTCAGAATCCTGAGCATCAGTCCGCAATTGCGGATAGAACAGGCCTCCTCGTCCTATCAAGAAAGCAATCTCAATGATCTAAAGGCCATATAGATGCAAACTGTCACACTACTGGAACCAATCCGCCAAGGTTGACTATCCTCAAGACAGACTGTCAGACCGCTGAACCACAATGCAGATCGCCAGACCATAGCCCGCCAAGTTCAATCTGCCAGATCGCTAAATCTCAAGACCGCCAAACCGTCGGCTTTGGTCTGTCAGACCACCAGGTTTGATCTGCCAGACCGCCAAGTTTTAACAGGAATGAATGTATCAGGGATAAGACAGGAGTGACACCAATTGCAGAGAAGATGTGAGAAGCTCGACTAAGATGGTTCGGGAATGCACAAAGGACGCCATTAAAGGCATTTGCCAGGCGTTGTGAGAGTTTAGTCATTAGTAATGTTAAACGAGGGAAGGGCAGACAAATAAAGACTTGAAATGAAACTATAAGGAAATACATGTTGTACTTAGGCATTAGTGAGATTATGACTAAAGATAGGGTACAACGGCGACAAAGGATCCATATAGCCTACCCCATTATAGTGGCATAAAGGCTTGAGTGTGGATGTTGTTATATTATTTTTATTGGAGGACATAAAATAGAAACAATTTTCAAAATTGAAACATCACAAATTATTAAGATATTTGCTTACCTACAGAAAGATAAACATCACAAATTATTAAGGAAAAGTTGGTTGAGTGGTTAGCGGGTCCTACTGATGATGTTGTAGATGATGATGGCGACGAAGTGTTTCCCGGAGAAGGGCTGACTTGGACTCAGATAGAAGAAGTGTGACATTGTCGATGTTGACGTGGGTTCTATTTCTAGGAGAAGTGTCAAGCTGAATTTAAAGCCGGTATGTATGGCAAAAGCAAAAGGAAAATGGCCTACGTCAGAGAGGGATGAGGACGAGAGTTCTGAGGAGGGCATTATAGATGCATTAATGATTTACACTTCCGATGATTATCAAACAGATCAAGAATCCCGATATTATTTATGTGAGTTTTATTAAGTTAATTCTTTTTGTCATGTTCAAATCTTTAATATAGTTCTTAATTCTTACTCAAATGTTCGTTCATTGATTGCAAGAAAATAATATTAAAAATTTATATTAGAGCAGAAGATTTTGTGGAGCAGTGCACTCACATTTTGATATTAAATTAAGGTACGAATATATTCTTAGTTTAATATGATTTTGTGATGTTGTAGGTTTGTATTACATGATTGAAAGTATGTAACATTTCTTATTTAATATAAATTGGTTAGACATTTGTTAGTAGTTTATTTTTTTCATATGAATTTTAGTTTATACTTAATTACATAAAATAATTATTGTTTAATTAATAAATGAAAAATATTATGAAACATATATATATAATTACAATCCGACATTTTGAAATGTCCGCAATATATTCCCCGTAATCTGACATCCAACAAAAAAATCAAACCGACATGAGTCTGACATTCGACATCTGCAATCTCGAGTATGATTATGAAGCAAGGTAAGAAAATATCCCATTAATGCAAAGAATGTGAGTGTTCCAAACATTATTTATTGAGTTTGCTTCTTCCGCATCCAAAGGTTTTAAACTTAATCGAAACTATATCACGCCATTTTTTCAATAAGCTTATTAGTTCTCTTCTCTCCTCCGTTACTCACTCCTAATTTTTTGATTTCATTCAATTTATTTGCTCTAATCTCGGGCCGCAAAAATTCTACTCCAACCTCAAGACGAAGCAGACACCTAAGGTGGTATTGTTTACTTCAAATTTTCAATTCGTCCTCCATTAGCTTACGAAATTATATTATTTGGTTTTGTTTTGTATTTTTATATTTCAACTCTAAATCAACTAAATTTTACATTGAGGAAATAATTATGAAAAAAGTATTCTCGTTCACTCTACTGTACTATTAAACTTAGGGTATTTTGTAAGTTTTTAGATGCAAGTTTTAGTTAATTGAAGCACAAAATTTGCTTGTGCTTTACACTATAAAGAAAAAAGACTCATTTGCGGGTCTAATTGTAATTTGCTGACAACCTTGTGAAGAATTTATTATTTAAGAGTGGAAATGTGATTTGTGATTCAATATGGAACCAAAGAAGACAATCAGGATGCTCCAATTACTTAGCTCAAGGTCTCCAAATCATCACTACTGACTAAACAACAAGATTTTCGTAGGGAAGTCATAATTAAATTAGTCAAGGGTACAATGTTTTCAAACCCATTGGAGGTCGAGTAGGCTTAGCTATCAAATCAAGGGTCAATTTATTGGACTGCTCAGACTGATCCAACAAAATTGATGATAAATGTATAAATATAAACAACTACATTCAAAAGTAGATAATACAATAAATATTACATGCAGTAACTATTCACAATTATTTCTCCATAATTAAAATAATCATGGGATCTAAAATAAAAAATTTCTAAGTATAAATCTAGTGTAAAAGCTCAAAATCAGTTTGACAGGTCGCAAGTTAAACCAGGCACAACCGCACCAACAGTTCTGATTAGAAACGAGTCCCAATCATGATTCGCAAATGTGGGCTTCACAAACAATAGAAGGGTATGAAAACGACCTCTTCAAGAATGGATATGAGTCTCTTCAAGAATGGATATGAGTATGTCAGGAACATATCATTCATGTTCAGATTTCATACTATGCAAGGAGAAATGACAAATAACCGTCTAAATTAATCTTTCCACTACAATAATGTATGATGGAAAATTGCATCAACTGCATAGTCACACAAGTTTACACACGAGTGAAGGATTACTTAACACAGAACTTGTGATTAGTCAGAAAAACTAGAGAGTCTCTCATAGAGTCATACTGTCATAGTGATACCGATTAATTTTTTTCTCGATAGAAGAGAAAGTTAGAAACAAAAGCTTTATCACTTTTTATAGAATAAGGAAAGAAGTTGCCTTCTAAATTAGGGAAGTGATGTAGGGTAGGTTGTGTAGTGGACTCCTAAAATGCAAACTAGTGACGTGAGGGGCGGACTGACCCTAACTGTGGGCTATATGTGAGACAATATTATTCAGGCGAGTTAATCAACATAAGCAACATGACAAAATAATAACCATTGCATTCATTCATAAAGGAAAACAATTTTCTTTGAGCGATTTAGACAATAGCTTTCCTCCGCATGGAGGGCTAAATTGAGCGCGCGGCGAATCAAGCGTCCTGCAAGGTAAGAAGTTCACGGGCGAATACAACGTACTATATTTCCTGCCAATCACAAGGATCCACAACGTGCATAATGTTTTATACCAACAATAATAAATCCACACAATACGAGTACAAAATCTGAAATGTAAAACTAGGGCTGCTGCGAAATCAATCAAAACTGAAATCTTGGAGGAAATGGGGGCTCCCGGGTGGTACGAGGAGGGACCGGGTAAGGGAGGGTGGTTCCACGGAAGGGGGGGAAGTTGGAGAGTGGCTACGGGGAGCGAAACGGGGGCTGGTGGGCGCAGGGCTGGATCCGGCAAGGTCCGGCTCCGGACTGGACAGATCTAGTCGGATCTGTCCAGATCCGGCTGTAGGGTGCAAGGGGGGTGCGGCTGGACTTGGCGCGGCTGTTCGGTGGCCACACGGGAGGGCTGGAGGTTGGCGGCCCGTGGGGAGCAGCGGGGGGAAAGAGGAATGGGCAGTGGGGGGTTCCGGCAGCCCAAACTGGACGGACAGGGGAGGGTGCGGCTGTTAGGAGGGGCGGGCGGCTAGGGGCTGTAGGCGGCACAAGGATTAGGGGAAGGAGGGAGGGAAAACAAGGAAACTTACCACAAGGCGTCGGCACCAAGGGCTCCACGGCGTCAGCACCGTGGAACGATCACCGGAAGCAAGGAAGAAGAACCTCTCCAAACTTTCAACAATCCCCTTCCAGCAGCCCTAATAGATCTATTTATAAGAAAATGGGATTTGGGCAACCGGAATCGACGGCTATGATTGGCCGGCGGTTCCGACCCCATAATTACATGAAATAAAATCCAAAATACATAATGTCATATATGAAACTGAATCTAAACGACGAGCCGGACGCATCCGCGGTAACGGATCGCCGGTCCGATCAAGTCTGTCGGCGCGAGTATACAAAGTTGGGGTCCGCCTTGCGCCGAGATGCACCCGATGGTCCCCCATCAACTCCCCCCGACTGAAAAGCCTTCATCTCCGATGAATGGAGATGATCGTACTGTAGTCGAAGCCCGGGGGCGAGTTGATCAAGCTCAGCAGCAGCAATCCAAGTGTCGTCGGAAGAGGAACGTCCACGCCAGCGAACCAAGTAGCGGCACACGACTCCATCCGTAGAGGGGACGAACTCGTGCGTAATGATCTCCGTAATCTGCTCGACCCTCTGCTCTCGGGAAAAGTGGTCCGGCGATGGTGGTGGTGCACCAGGTGAAGCCAATGGTGGGGAACTCCTGGGGAAGTGGGAATCAACTGGAGGCTGGGAGGTGGGGAAAAGGGATGGTGGTGGAGGGTCGGGAGGGCCGCCAAGGTGGGGATCGGGGTACTCGTGAGGTGGGAAATAGGATGTCAGGTCCTCAACATTGAACACAGGGTGGATACCCATGCTGGCAGGAATGTCCAGCTCGTAGGCATTCAACCCGATCCGCCTCAAAACCGTGTAGGGCCCAATTCGTCTGGCGCTTAACTTCCTAGCAGGCCCCTGAGGGAGCCGCTCCGCACGAACTCGTACCATCACCTGTTCTTTATAATGTTCGTTGCTTAAATTGATTTTACGCCTGATAGACTCATGCAACTCATGCAAGTGACGTGTGAAGGACTCAGCAGACTCACTAGGGCGTGACTCAGTCGGGACGGGTATAAGATCAATAGGCTTCCTCGGGTCATAACCTGATACTACCTGAAACGGACTCAGGCCAGTCGACCTATTGACAGAACTGTTGTATGCAAACTCAGCTACATGGAGCACCAAGTCCCAGCTAGAAGCATGCTCACCAACTAGACACCTCAGCAGGTTACCTAAAATTCTATTCATCACCTCAGTCTGACTGTCCGTCTGAGGGTGGTAGGCGGACGAGAACTTAAGAGTAGTCCCTGTTTTCCGCCATAACGTCTTCCAAAAGTAACTAACGAACCGCACGTCCCGATCGGACACGATGGACTTTGGGAGACCTTGTAACCTGAAGACCTCGCTCATAAATAAGGCCGCGACGCGGGGGGCATCGACGGTTTTGCTACACGCAATAAAGTGCGCCATCTTAGAGAACCGGTCGACCACAACAAAGATAGAGTCATGCTTCCGCAGGGTGCGCGGAAGCCCCAGCACGAAGTCCATACTAATGTCCTCCCAAGGACGATGGGGAACGGGAAGAGGGGTATATAAGCCGGTGTTCTGTTTCGACCCCTTGGCCGTCTGACAGATCCGACAGTGTCGTACAATGCGAGCCACATCCTTCTTTAGGCTCGGCCAATAGAAGCGATCCTCGACAATAGCGATCGACTTATCCCGCCCAAAGTGGCCGGCGGCACCCCCCGCGTGTAATTCCCAAACTAAGTAGTCGCGGTACGACGTGCTGGGTTCACACAAGCGGGAGCCTCGGAATAGATAGCCTTCACTAAGCCTATACCCCTCAATATCGTCAGGCGGATCCCTCGACAGCGCGGCATACACATCAGAGAAGTCACGACATGTGGGGTAGTCCGCGATCAATCTCTCAAAACCATCCACCTGGGCCCTCAAGGTGTGGAGGAACGAGACTCGACGACTGAGTGCGTCAGCGGGTTTGTTCTCAACACCGGCGCGGTGTTTGAGAACATAGTGGAAGTCTTGTAGATACTCAACCCACTTCGCATGCCGATGACTCAACTTCCTTTGGGAATCAAGGTATCGTAGGGCCTGGTGGTCCGAATAGAGGACGAACTCCCGGGGCAAAAGGTAGTGCCTCCAATATCGTAAGGACTGGACAATAGCATAAAATTCTCGATCGTAGTTCGAGTATTTCTGCTTAGCTTCGTTCAATTTCTCACTGAAGTAAGAGACCGGGTGTCCCTCCTGACTCAGCACGCCCCCAATACCAACACCAGATGCGTCACAGGCGACCTCGAAAGCTCTACTGAAATCGGGAAGTCGCAGAACAGGGGCGGACGTCAGCTTGTCCTTTATCTCCTCAAATGCGCGGGTGGCCTTGGCGGTCCACTGAAAGTCTCCCTTGCGTAAGCAGCTAGTAAACGGGGTCATAATCGAACTAAACCTCCTAACGAATCTCCTATAAAAGGTCGCAAGTCCATGAAAACTACGGGCCTCACGAATGTTCGAGGGTGTGGGCCACTCGCGAATGGACTGGACCTTCTCAGGGTCAACGGACACGCCTGAAGAGGAGATAATGAATCCCAGAAAGTGTACTGACTCAGATAAGAAGGAGCACTTCTTCAAATTGATAAATAATTTCTCCCTGCGGAGAATGTCAAACAGGAGTCTCAAGTGCTCGAGGTGATCCGACTCGGTAAGGCTATAAATCAGAATGTCGTCAAAGTAAACGACTAGGAATTTACCCATATAGGGTCGTAGGACCTGGGTCATGACTCGCATGAATGTACTCGGGGCATTCGAAAGCCCAAATGGCATGACCAGCCACTCATACAGGCCGTCTTTCGTCTTAAACGCCGTTTTCCACTCATCCCCTTCTCGAATTCTGATCTGGTGATACCCGCTTGGAAGATCAATCTTCGAGAAGATCTGGGCTCCTGACATCGTGTCTAACAAGTCATCAAGACGAGGAATCGGGAAACGATACTTCACGGTAATCTTATTGATAGCTCTACTATCAATACACATGCGCCAGCTGCCGTCCTTCTTAGGGGTAAGAAGGGCGGGGACGGCACAAGGGATCAAGCTCTCGCGAATAAATAGCTTCCGGAGAAGCTCATCAACCTGCCTCTTGAGCTCAGTGTGCTCAACAAAATTCATGCGATGATGTGGCAGATTGGGGAGCGAGGCCCCCGGGACTAAATCTATAGCGTGTCGGATGTCCCGCAGAGGGGGTAACTCATCAGGGAGCTCCTCTGGCATAATATCCGCGAACTCACCTAGTAAGGGTCGAACGGCAGGATGAACCTCAGGTGTAGGGCAGTCAGATGCCATCGTGGCTGCCACCACATACATGATACCGGCATCAGTGCTATCTCTCAGAAACGCACCACGCCTCAGGATATGCACGGGCCTCGAGGCAATCGTGCTAGTGTAAGGCTCAATCCGGCCCTTAGGTCGCTCTCTGGGCTGGGTGGGAGATAATGTGATCTTCCGCCCCTTGTCGTAAAAGACACACGTGTTCGACCGACCGAAGCACGTGACATCGCGATCGAAAAGCCAAGGGCGGCCTAACAGAACGTGGGCGACGTCCATAGGTATGACATCGCACCAGACTCGGTCCTCGAAGGATGCGATGGTGATCAGGACGAGACAGCGCTGGGTAACCTGGATCGCTGTCTTGTCGACCCAGATGACACGATAGGGGTGAGGGTGAGGCTCCGCCCTCACCTGCATGCGGTCTAGACCTCTCTGGGCCACGATATTTACGCAGCTCCCACTATCGATAGCTAGTTTGCAGGTACCGCCTGCACTCGGGAAATACGTATAGAAAATGGTAGTGCGGCGTCAATCCTCATCAGCACGAGGGGTATGCAGGAAGCGTCTGACCACTCCCACCTCTAACGAACGCTCAGCATCTCTCTCCCAGCCCTCCTCCACGGTGGCAGTGATCTCCTTAGTAATCTCCTCATCTCCCTCTACATCGTGCTCCTCGTCCTCAATCAACAGATTCCGCGTCGGGCAGTGGGCCGCTATGTGTCCTCTGCCCGAGCACCTAAAACACTGAATACCCCCAGGCCTCTGGCCCTCAGTAGCGATAGCCTTCCCCTTCATGTCAGGAGTGATCCGAGGGGGTGGGGTGGCTGTAGCAGTCTGGGCCGGAGCGGGCTTCCTAAACGTTGACGAATCCGTCCGGGAAGGAAATTGCTTTGTACTAGAGGTGCGAAGGTAGTGCTCATACTCGAGAGCGAGCTGGAATATCTGGTCGACCGTCTCCAAGCGGTGGGGAATCAGCTCTCTCCGGAGATCCGAACGGAGGCCCGCCTTGATTCGAGACAGTAGCGATGAGTTCCTCTGAAATATCGCTCCTAACAACTAACTCGTCGAATCGAGCCATATACTCGGCCACCGTGAGCATTCCCTGACGCAAGTTGTGTAATTGCTCGAATAACTGATCCCGGTAGGACGCAGGGAGGTACTTCTTGCTCAGCCTCTGCTTCATCTCTCCCCATCTGGTGATAGGGTAATAACCGTCACGCTCTAAGGATCTCTCGACACTAATCCAATATACCTTGGCCTGCCCGACTAACTTCATCTTGGCGAACCGGACACAACGTTCATCACTCATGTCGTACCAATCAAAATAGTGGTCCATGTCAAGGAGCCAATCGCTAAATGCCTTCGGATCCAGGCGGCTGTCGAACGTCGGGGCATCGAGGCGGATCCGACGGGTGATGCCAAAGGCCCGGTCGCCTCTCCGCGGGTCAGGATAATCATCCTCCATAATCGTGTCGAGCGGGCGGGGGCCCCCGCTCACGTCGACCCGGTGGATAATACTCGTCTCGACGCTGGTCATGGCGACCGTATAGCGGTACACGGTTCCTAGGGCCAGGCTGGGGTGGCATGCGGTAATCCTCGCACGGGGGTGGGGGTCGGCCACGTGGTGGCTCTGGGTTCCACCATGCTGGCGGGGTGGGGACTCTCACGGGGACCTCTCAATGGTAGCGGTCTGCCGGTGGCGGATCATCTCTGACTCGCTGCCCGCGACGGGGAGAGTCATCCGGGTCACCCGCGACCTCATTGTCGTGTAGGGAGGGGGTATCCCTAGAGTGCTCTATCAGATCTAGACGACGAATCACCGCGGCAATATCGTGACGCACATTTTCGAACTGGGCACCCATTGCGTCAAAACGCTCGAGAATTAGGCGCTGAAAATCTGTGGTAGCGGTGCTCGAATTTGAGCCCGCTGCCCGATCGTTGGTGGCTGGTGGATCTACCATGCTTCTAAATGCCCTACCACTACGGAGCATGCAAAATGGCCCAACCTCGCTTTGATACCAACTGATGTAGGGTAGGCTGTGTAGTGGACTCCTAAAATGCAAACTAGTGACGTGAGGGGCGGACTCACCTTAACCGTGGGCTATATGTGAGACAATATTATTCAGGCGAGTTAATCAACATAAGCAACATGACAAAATAATAACCATTGCATTCATTCATAAAGGAAAACAATTTTCTTTGAGCGATTTAGGCAATAGCTTTCCTCCGCATGGAGGGCTAAATTGAGCGCGCGGCGAATCAAGCGTCCTGCAAGGTAAGAAGTTCACGGGCGAATACAACGTACTATATTTCCTGCCAATCACAAGGATCCACAACGTGCATAATGTTTTATACCAACAATAATAAATCCACACAATACGAGTACAAAATCTGAAATGTAAAACTAGGGCTGCTGCGAAATCAATCAAAACTGAAATCTTGGAGGAAAATGGGGGCTCCCAGGTGGTACGAGGAGGGACCGGGTAAGGGAGGGTGGTTCCACGGAAGGGGGGGAAGTTGGAGAGTGGCTACGGGGAGCGAAACGGGGGCTGGTGGGCGCAGGGCTGGATCTGGCAAGGTCCGGCTCCAGACTGGACAGATCTAGTCGGATCTGTCCAGATCCGGCTGTAGGGTGCAAGGGGGGGTGCGGCTGGACTTGGCGGGGCTGTTCGGTGGCCGCACGGGAGGGCTGGAGGGTGGCGGCACGTGGGGAGCTGCGGGGGGAAAGAGGAATGGGCAGTGGTGGGTTCCGGCAGCCCAAACTGGGCGGACAGGGGAGGGTGCGGCTGTTAGGAGGGGCGGGCGGCTAGGGGTTGTAGGCGGCAGCAAGGATTAGGGGAAGGAGGGAGGGAAAACAAGGAAACTTACCCCAAGGCGTCGGCACCAAGGGCTCCACGGCGTCGGCACCGTGGAACGATCACCGGAAGCAAGGAAGAAGAACATCTCCAAACTTTCAGCAATCCCCTTCCAGCAGCCCTAATAGATCTATTTATAAGAAAATGGGATTTGGGCAACCGGAATTGACGGCTATGATTGGCCGGCGGTTCCGACCCCATAACTACATGAAATAAAATCCAAAATACATAATGTCATATATGAAACTGAATCTAAACGACGAGCCGGACGCATCCGCGGTAACGGATCGCCGGTCCGATCAAGTCCGTCGGCGCGAATATACGAAGCTGGGTCCGCCTTGCGCCGAGATGCACCCGATGGTCCCCCATCAGGAAGCCAACAGTTGAACTGGCTCAACATAAAAATTCATTTAGAAGAATTATATATTAGGCAAAAATAGAAGCCAAGCTCATAACTTGTTACATATCTCATATGTTCAAGCATACTCAATAAATGTTATCCATGTTTCTTAATATCTAGAACAAGCTCAGAGGGCTCTCTCTTATTATAGTTTTATGCAAATAATCACCTCTAATTTCAATGATTGTG
Organism: Platanthera guangdongensis; assembly: GCA_039583875.1. NCBI lineage: Eukaryota > Viridiplantae > Streptophyta > Magnoliopsida > Asparagales > Orchidaceae > Platanthera > Platanthera guangdongensis. Next base: position 163,685,997 of record CM077161.1, read on the forward strand.
CCTAAAATAAATGCTTAAATGACCAACAATACACTATCCATATTTTTTCATGATTCCGAGATCTCATGTTGTGGAACATAAAAATAGATAAAGGCTTTATGATCTCAAGTCCAAGTAGTATTCAAATTGATGATTATCACAATAAGTGACCTATGATTGCGGAGCATTTTATTATCTCTTTGGATACTCCATCTCTAATACACCATACATGCATCTTCATTGTGAAAATCAAGTCATTATTCATATTATCATGAATTGCAATAGCATCAATCCTCACCCACCGACAAAACATGTAGAAATAGATTAGATAAATAATTGAGTTTTTAAAGCTCCACAAGAATCACCATTATGTTCACCTACTAGCTCAATTGTATTTATATATTTAAACTAGCTTAGTGATTGATGATAATAAACTTATTAGCGTCATTAAATAGTTTGCTAAGTACTTAATGTGCTTGTTAGTTAGATGGCTAACCATAAAAACGAACCAATGCTTAAGTAAGCTTGAAGATGGTGCAATCTGGAGATACAATTCAAATGAAGAATTCGCCAAGATGCAAAGACAAGGGATAGATTCTAATGAATGTTTAATTATTTTAGTCTTTGTTATTATAATATTGATTGAACTAAATTGATTAACCCTACATCTCCATTCGAAGGCTCATGAACACTTTATTTTAATATTTAAATTTGATTATCTTAATTTACATCATTAAATTTTACCAACAGGATCGCAAAGATTAAATGTATTTTGCATAGTTTAAATGACTTCAATGTAAATATTTTCCATGTTGGTTCAATTTTACCTGCACACTTCGAGGGTGACTACATTGCTACATGGATCTTAAGATTTGTCAACCATTTTTAACCATAAGTTTGACTTGCCATATTTCTGGGAGCATGATTTGTTCTGTTTTGTTAGAGCAAGCCCACAAATAGATTTTTTTTGATAACAAGTCTGCAAAAAAATTTCAATTTGTTCATCAAGAAGCCCTCCTGAGATTTCGTGTGTAATCATTTGCCAACCAATCTCTCGCTTTGATTTTACTACAATTATAGCTTAGATAGCCTAGTATTACAATATTGTTGTACACCAACACGTTTAAGAGATATTTTGGAGTGAACCATTGTCAATATTTACAAAGCGATTGTAATATTCTATTTGTCCTATCCTAATGATAGGTTTATCAATTGTACACAACGTTGTGTAAAGAACATAAGAAGAAAAATAGCTTCGCAACTAAGAGGGAAGATAGTAGAATTCAATGTGAAGTTATTTAGAGCACCCTACATGTTGGATCAAATTGAAAAAAAAATTTATTACTTCTTTCTCAACAATTTAGTTGTATTTATATAGCTAGATCTTTCAAGATATTATCAAATGTTCAAATCCTAGTTATGTTATAATAATCGATGCAGAAACATTAGATGCAGGGATCGACCAACTGGAAAAATATTTAACCGTACACGGGTATGAGACTCCTGATAAAGTTTTTTTTCATTCTAAAGAAAAGTCATAATGCCATGGCATGGTAGTATGTTCAACTAAAAAGAAAAAGTCATCAAGAAGTGACTTGGGAATTATTACAATTTAAAAGATTAATTCATTGTGAATTATATCCCATAGGCCACACAAAAGATAACAAACTGAGGAAATTCTTAGAGTAGATTTTGAAAGAGTAACAACAAACAACAACACATATGCTTTTATCCCACTATAGTGGGGTCAGCGATAGGGATCCTTTGTCTCCATTGTGCCCTATCTTTAGTCATAATCTCACTAATGACTGAGTACAGCATGTCTTTCCCTATACTTTCATTCCGATTCTTTATTGGTCTACCCCTCCCCCGTTTAACATGTCTAGTGACTAAATTTTTACAATGCCTAACAGATGCCTCTAATGGTCTCCTTTCTACGTGTCCAAACCATCTTAGTCGAGCTTCTCGCATCTTCTCTACAATTGGTGTCACTCTTGTCTTATCCTTGATACATTCATCCCTAATTTTATCCAGTCTCGTGTGTCCACATCCCACCCAAGCATTCTTATCTCCGCAATTCCAATTTTTTACTCACGTATACAATTCAATGCTCAACACTCAAAACCTTAGATCATCACTGGTCTAATTGTCTTTAGGTTTTAATGATACTTTACGATCACATAAGATTCCTGACGCGCCTCTCCACTTCAACCAACCAGCTTGGATTCTCTGTATCACATCTTTATCAACACCTCCAACTTTTTGAACTATCAATCAAAGATATTTAAAGCACTCACTACGGGAAATATCTTGATCATCCAACTTAATAATGAAGTCAACCGTCTTTCTTTCAATGCTAAATTTAAGCATCATATACTTCGTCTTTGCTCTGCTCAACCTAAACCCCAACTCTTTTCTAAACTGTCTCGCCATGATTCAAGATTCTTGTTACACTCTTGCGCGTCTTATCAATCAAAACGATATCATCAACAAACAATAAACATCAAGGTATTGTTTGTTTGATATGTTTGGTGAGCTCATCTAAGATAAGGGTAAAGAGATAAGGTCTTAAAATTGAAGTTTGATGTAAGCCAACAGTGATTAGGAAATTTCTGTGTTAATCCTCCAGATGTCCTCACCCTCGCCACTGAATGTGTATACATATCTTTGATTATGTCAATGTATGATACATTTACTAGTACGAACCCGGGGCGGAGGCGTACGGTCGGCTAGGAGAAGGTGAACGGGGGAGAGGGAGAGGAGAGAGAGAAGAAGAGAGGGGGAGAGTTAGGGTTAGAGAGGAGAGGAGGGAAAAACATTCATTCATCCAAGGCAAAGAAATACAAGGTTCGCATGCCCTCTTATAGTGGAGAGGAGCGAATACAAAAGAAAATACTGAAAATACTAAAACGCAACAGCAAACATAGCAACATTCGTGTTACACTCTTGAGCGTCTTATAAATCAAAACGATATCATCAACAAACAATAAACATCAAGGTACTGTTTGTTTGATATGTTTGGTGAGCTCATCTAAGATAAGGGTAAAGAGATAAGGTCTTAAAATTGAAGTTTGATGTAAGCCAACAGTGATTAGGAAATTTCTGTGTTAATCCTCCAGATGTCCTCACCCTCGCCACTGAATGTGTATACATATCTTTGATTATGTCAATGTATGATACATTTACTAGTACGAACCCGGGGCGGAGGCGTACGGTCGGCTAGGAGAAGGTGAACGGGGGAGAGGGAGAGGAGAGAGAGAGAGAGGAAGAGAGGGGGAGAGTTAGGGTTAGAGAGGAGAGGAGGGTAAAACATTCATTCATCCAAGGCAAAGAAATACAAGGTCTGCATGCCCTCTTATAGTGGAGAGGAGCGAATACAAAAGAAAATACTGAAAATACTAAAACGCAACAAGCAAACATAGCAACATATTTAATATTAAATATCCTCCGCTGTCTCGGTGGGCCCCTGCGATATACGTGTCTGGTGCGTGTAGACTTGTCATGGTGGCTCGTCGTCACATAGTTCTGTAACAATATCGTCGTCTGGAAAATATATCTTGTCCTCAAGAGAGAAGTCAGGAAACTGGAGGCAGAAATCATCCCGGGGAAGCCACGTCGCGTCCGAGTCGGGACGAACAGTTCAAGCCACAAGAACTTCCTCTGAGGTATGGTCCCCCGAAATGCGGCATCGGCGATCGAGGATCAAGGAGGGGTAGTAGGGCGCCTGTCCGGCAAGGTCAAGATCGATCGGGAGCTGATCCGTGGGGGCGTGCTCACCTACTGCGCGACGTAGCTGCGAGACATGGAAGAACGGGTGGATGCGGCTTTCGCTTGGGAGGCGAAGGAGGTACGCAACCGCCCCAATGTGTGCAAGTAAATCGAACAGCCCGAAGAATCGAGGGGCTAATTTTGGGCATGGCCGTCGGGCTACCAAAAGCTGACGGTAGGGGTGGAGTTTGATGAAGACCTTCACTCCTACTTTGAAGGAGAGGTCCCGACATATCTTGTTGGCAAAAGAAACCATCTTCCATTGGGCCCGTCGGAGGTGGTGCTTCAGGTGATCCAGAATGATGTCCCTGTCGCGAAGAGTTGTGGTCAGGCACTTCACCTGCCATTCCCCTGGGCGGTGGCGGACGATGGACGGAGGAGTACGGCCGTAAACAACCTCAAACGGGGTGGTGTCGGCCGCCTGGTGGTGGGCGGTGTTGTACGAATACTCGACCCACCCTAGCCACTAGGCTCAGCTACACGGCTGCTCTCCCACGAAGCAGTGGAAGTACGTCTCCAAGCACCGGTTGAGGACTTCTGACTGGTCGTCAGCCTGAGGGTGGTGCGCCGTACTCATGCGAAGGCGGGTGTCTTGCAGGCGGAACAGTGTAGTCCAGAAGGTACTCAGGAAGAGTGGGTCTCGATCGATGACGATCAATCGGGGAAACCCGTAGAGGCGCACGACCCCCTGGATGAAGCTGTCGGCAAATGTGGTTGTTGTGTATGGATGGCGGAGGGGAATGAAATGAGCATACTTCAATAGTCGGTCCACCACGACCAGGATGCAGTTGGATTCCTGAGATCGGGGCAGTCGTGTGATAAAGTCCATGGTGATGTCGTCCCAAACGTGGTCGGGAATCGGGAGGGGTTGAAGTAGACTACCCGGAAAAATGGCTTCGTACTTGGCCTTCTGGCAGATGAGGCAGGCGGCAACGAAGGCTTTGACCTATTGGAACATGTGAGGCCAATAGAGTGAGGTTGCGAGCCGTCAGTATGTCCGGTAAGCACTGGCGTATCCTCCCGTCGGGGAAGCATGGAACTCGGCCAATAACATAGGGATGCTCCGGGAGGAGGGCCGAGTACGAGGCGGCCCTTGTAGGGTAGGCGGCTGTCAAACAAGGAGTAAGGGGGCGGGTTGTGGCGTCCGCGAGGAGCGCTGTCTAAATCCTGTTGAGCGTCAGGTCTGCTTTAACTTGGGCATCTGCATCCTCCTAGACCGGGCGGGAGATAGTTGCAAGTATGGGGTTGCGGGAGAGAGCGTCGGACGCGCGGTTCACCTTCCCTGGCCAGAACTCGATACTGAAGTCGTAACCCAGTAGCTTGACCACTCACACCTGTTGGGCGGACGTAGCAATCTTCTGATGCAGGAGATAGGCTCGTCAGTGCTGCACTACGAGGACAAGGCCCATGAGCTCGTTCTAGTACGTCGAACGGCTTCGGATGGTACCTAAGAACGAGCGGCTGAAATAGGTCATAGGTCGGCCGACTTGCACGAGTACGGCCCCACGCCAACGCCTGACTCATCGCACTCCACGAGGAAGGACTAAGAGAAATACGGCATATAGCTAACATCGAGGCGCGAACCAAGGCCTGTTGGAGAGCAACAAAAGCTATGGATGCCGCTGCCGACCACTCGAATGGGCCCTCGGCCGACTTCTTTAGGAGCTGGTTGAGGGGTCGGGTCATCGTGTCGTAATTCTGGATGAACCGCCGGTAGTACCCTGTCACACCCACGAATCCGCGAACATCGCAGAGAGACAATGGGGTTGGCCACTATAGGCGCGCCTTGATCTTGTCGCTATCCATTGCGACCACAGATGCGTAAATGGTGTGTCCCAAGTAACACACCTCCGGGACCCCAAAGGCACACTTTGTCGGGTGGAGCTTGAGCTGGTGGTATCGAATAATAGCCAGTGTCTGTCGGACGTACGGAAGGTGCTTCTGCCAAGAAGAACTGTACACCAAAATGTCATAAAAATAACAAGTGCATGTTGGCGAAGTACCAGTTGGAAAATGTCGTTCATCGTGGACTGGAAGGTGGCTGGCGCGTTGGTCAGGCCAAAGGCATAACCAAAAACTCGTAATGGTCATCATGGGTTTGGAAAGCCGTTTTGGCAATGTCGGTTGGTCGGACGTGAGTCTGATGGTAGCACGCACGGAGGTCCAGCTTAGTGAAAACGGTGGCGTCGTGGAGCTCGTCCAAAAGCTCGTGGATCACCGGAATCGAGTACTTGTCTGAAACTGTGGCTTTATTGAGCTCCCAGTAGTCCACGCAGAAGCGCCAGCTACTGTCCTTATTCCTAACCAAGAGGATCGGGCTAGATAAAGGGCTTGCATTGGGCTGGATAAGGTCCCCCAATCAGCATGTCATGTACGAGGCTCTCAATCTCGTCCTTCTGCACGTGCACATAGCGATATGGGCGGACCGACACTGCCGGCACGTCGAGCTGAAGAGAGACGACATAATCATGTGGTAGGGCAGGTGGCAAGCCGGACGGTGTCGTGAAAAGGTCCGCAAACTCAGACAGGAGGTCCTGCAAGGCCAGTGGTAGTGATGGGGTCGGTGACGCCGCCTCCGAGATGGACCAGAGCCATGTCGATAAGTCGACGTCTGTCGTCCTTTGAATCGTGCGGGAGGAAACGGGGGAGCGGAGTATGGCAGCCTCCCCCACCAGGCAGCACTCTCGACCGTCCGAGAGAAACCGCATCGTCATGGTTCGGCAGATGACCTGCACGTCGCCCAGCGTGCATAGCCATGCCACGCCCAGGATGGCATCGATTCGACCAAGGCCGAAAATGTAGAAATTTATAGTCATCGGGTAAGGGCCTACTGAAAGTGGAACGGATGGGCAATGCCCCTGGATCGAGCGACGATGGCCATCACCCAAATTGACTGTGAAGTCTGGCAAGGGTTCCATCGGAAGGTGGAGCTGGTGGGGCAGATGAGCGGAGAGGAAGTTGTGGCTCGCCCCGCTGTCCTCCATGATGATAATGTGGCAGTCGCACAGCTCGCCCGCTAATTTCATAGTTCGCGGCCCTGAAAAGCGGCCCACAAAAAAACAAGAGAGCTCCAACATGTGAAAGACCGAGTCAGTAGCACCCTCGGTGGTGACCTCCGTTATTTCAAGGTCCTCGAAATTGGCCAAAGTGATCTCTGGTTCGAAGTCGCAGATGAATGGCGTGAAATTCCTTGATCGTGAAAACATGGGTTGGGGAGTAGGATTGCCGACAGCGGATACACAGTCCTTCGCGTCAGAGCTCATCAAACTCTCGGGTGGAGAATCGTTGGGGGCGGCCAGTCTGGCTAGCCGAGCGACTGGAAGGGCCCGAGGGGCTTGAGGCTCCGGAGTAGCGATCTGCAACGGTCGGCCCCTAGTCTCTACCTGGGGTGGCGGGTGTTGAGGAGCCAAATCTGCCTCCACAAGGAGGGCCATGTCTAGGGCTTCAGACACCATCCTGGGGTGATGAGTGCAAAGTCGGGAGCGGATGTGGGGCAAGAGGCCCTACATGAAGAAGCTGAGATAGTGATCTGGTGGTAAATCCGGAACATGGGTGACGAGGGCCATGAATTCGTCGATGTAGTCATCCAGCACACCGCTTTGACGTACCCCACGCAGTCGTTCGATGGTGGAGCCGGTATAACGACAATCGTGGGGGAGGAGCATTTCCTGCTTGATCTCTGACCAGGAGATGGTCGGGTTGGATTGGCGGAGCCATCGGGACCAATGTAGGGCGGAGCCATCGGGCCCAATGTAGGGCGGAGCCATCGAGTCCCACGACGGCGGTAGAGACCTTATCCTTCTCGAGGGTGTGATGGAAGTCAAAATATTGTTCCGCCTTTGAGATCCACCCAATCGGATCCACCCCAGCGAAAGTGGGGAGGTCCAAGGCAAGGGATGGGCTGCCAGGGAAAATCGGGGGTGTGGCGTCCACGTTGTGCGGTATCGGGGCCGCCCTAAGGATGGACGTGTCGGAGGCTGGGCACGCGGATCCGCTGGCGTACGAGGCGACGGAAGGTTGGAGAGCATCAATCTTGGCGTGAAGGGCGAGCAGGGAGGCATGCATGGAGGCTACGGGGGACTAATGGGCGTCGACACGGCCTAGGAGGGCCTCATTGGCATTTTCCGATGGGGCTTCGGTAGCCTATCGGGTCGTCGATGCCGTGGTGCGGTGCGGCGGCCTGGAACGACGGGCATGGGCGGCGGTCCTATGCTACGCGGACTGCGGTGCGGACGGGGTGCGGCGTGGCCTGCGGGCTGGTCTGCAGTGCGGATGGGGTGCGGCGCGGCCTGCGGGCTGCAGGGATGCGGCACAGGAATGCACACGGGGTTGCGGCGCGGCGGGGAACTCTGGAGGCCGATGCCAGGCGGAAAGGGCAGGTCAGACCAGTTTGGTACGAACTCGGGGAGGAGGCGTACGGTCGACTTGGAGAAGGTGAACGGGAGAGAGAGGAGAGTTAGGGTTAGAGAGAAGAGGAGTGAAAAACATTCATTCATCCAAGATAAAGAAATACAAGGTCTGTATGCCCTCTTATAGTGGCGAGCAGCGAATACAAAAGGAAATACTTGAAATACTAAAACGCAACAAGCAAACATAGCAACATATTTAATATTAAATATCCACCGCAGTCTCGGTGGGCCCCTGCGATATACGCGCTCGGCGCGTGTAGACTTGTCATGGTGGCTTGTCGTCATGCAGTTCCGTAACATTTACACATTTCTTTTATAAGACTGTCCATAAGATTTCTCTTGAAACCATGTCATAAGCCTTCTCAAGATTGATAAACAGCATATGCAAATCTTGTTTTCTTTTTCGATAGTTGTCAATGAATCTCCTTAAAATATGTATACTTCCATGGTCGACTGCCTTAGCATGGATCCAAATTGATTCTTTGAGATGTTAACTCTCGTCTTACTCTTCTTTCTATTATTCATTCTCATAGTTTCCTGGTATTACCCGTCAATTTAATTTCTTTGCAATTAACACAATTTTGTATATCTCATTTGTTCTTATAAAAGGTACCAAAATACTCTACATTGATCCAGCATCCTCTTTGTCTTCAGTATTTTATTGAAGAAACAAGTAAGCAACAAAATCCTTCTTTCCCTAGACATTTTCATATTTCAATATGTATATCGTCTAGCCCAACTGCCTTTCCATTTTTCATCTTCTTTAGAATATCATTTACCACCGATATTTGAATTTTACGATAAAACGTTATGTTTTTATACTACTTTAATTTACTAAACTTTTTGAAGTTCAGTTCATTATTGTTTTTTCATTATAGTTGATAAAAGTATTTTTTTCATCGCTTTTTATAGCTAAATCATTCGTCAAAACTAAATATGTTTCATCTTTTATGCATTTAACATGTCTTAAATCTCTTGTCTTCATCTCTCTAGCAAGGACAATTTTATATATGTCACACTCTCTATCTTTGAAGTGCAACACAAACTTTCATAAACAACCAATTACTTTAGGGTATATATTTAGGATGTACACATTTTGACGAAGCACCCTTATAAGCTACACTTGCAAATTGCCAATGAGCTCATTTGTTCCTAATCATTGATATAAGCATAGTGATCGACCAAGAAGGATGCATGATGGATAAAAATAATGAAAAGAAAGATAATAACCATGAACTTTTTATAAAGTATTCTCCAGTCTCAAAAATAAGGGGAAATGATAAGGCCACGAGTCAAAACATCTCACTTCTAAAAATAATATTTTTTGAAAGGTTTATGACCATTAACAATTTATTGGTCGTACAACAAAAATTGTTGAAAATTTCACCTACAGCAAGCGAAAGGACGAATCATGTGGTATAAAAATGAGAGACTTTATCTATAATGTAGAACAAAATCAGTGTGCACTCTTATCCAAATAAAGGTAATGAAGGTATGAAGAAATTATGGAATGCCAACATAACTTCACCAAGCATTCTTAGTTGTTATACTTTCGAAGAAATAACTATTATTAAATATGAAGGCAATACAATAAACAAATTCAGATATAATTCTGAATAATGATTTTACAGAGAATGGAATAATCTAACTGGATAGTTCTTCTCGTGGAGATTACCCCATTTGAGGATTTTCAAGAAGGATAATATGTGAGTGCTGTGTTGACTACCTCACCATCAGCAAAATAAAGTCGTGGGAAACAAAATGATGAACAATTGTATGATTTGCATGGTGTTCAAGCCAAATTCAAAGTGGATGATCTTGCATTGTTTCATTTGAGAAAATATCGACTCAAAGGAAAAGGTCAGGAGTCCAAAAAAATGTGGCATGATAATTATAAATTAGCAATGAGAATAGGGGCAAACTTGTGGTGAAGGACACAAAACATGGGTAAAAAGGGAATAATAATATAGCTATGAAATATTAATTTTGAAAGGGAAACAAAAATAGTGCAATAAGGAGGTTGGAAAGTTAACTTATTTTCATTAGGAACTGAAGCGATATCAAGTAAAAATGGGGACCCATGATGTAAGGGTAAGCTCATGAATACTAAATATATCATGGTCGTTGATCTTTTAGGGGTGCATTTTGAAACATGAAAGTCGACAATGGTGTTGATCATCAAAAAACATCTATATTGAAAATCAAACAATTATGAGTTCAGAATTATGATGACTAAACACATACCAGAGAAGTGAGATTAGAAGATCTACAACAAGTGAAAGGACGAATAATGAAGACAAAAATGAGAGACTTTATCTATGATGTAGAATGAAATCAGTGCTCACTCTTATCCTAATAATGTAAAGAAGATACAAAGAAACTATGGAATGCCAACATAACTTCACCAAGTGTTCTGAGGAGTTCAAGTTTCAGAGTAATAACAATTATTAAATATGGAGGCAATTCAATAACAATTCCAGAGATAATTTTGTATAATGCAAAGGCTAAGTTAACATGAATAGAGCAAGATGTGATTACATGGTTTACAAAGAATGGAACAATCTAACTCGATAATTCTTCTTGTGGATTACCCCATTTGAGAATTTTCGAGAAGAATAATATGTAGGTGTTGTGTTGACTACCTCACTCTCAACAAAATAAAGTCGTGGAAAAACAAAATGATAAAAAAAAATGCATGATTCACATTGTGTCCAAGCCAATTTCAAAATGGATGATCTTGCATTGTTTTATTGACAAAATATTGACTCAAAGAAAAGGTCGGAAGGCAAAGAAAATTGGGAATGATACATTATAGATTAGCAAGGAGAATAGGGGAATATGGAGGTGAAAGCACACACAAAACATGGGTAAAAAGGACTTATGAGAAACACTCACAAATTACCTATTGTCATTTGAAATTAAAGCGGTATCATGTAAAAATGAGGACCCATGATGTAAAAGCGCATGAATAAACTAAGGCCCGATTTGGCGGGGTTTATTTCCAGCAGAAGCCATCCGCGCGGAGGAAACCGTGATAGTGGTTGCATCCGCACGGATATTAAAGAGACAAGGTTGATCCCGTCGCGCGACTGCGGTCCCGCCAAATGAGCGGCGGTATTGAATGTGCGGGATCCGCCCTATCAAATGAGTCCTAAATAGATCATATTCGTTGATTTTTTGGGGTGCATTTTGAAGAATGAAAGTTGAAAATGGTGTTGATGATTTAAAAACATTTACATTGAAGATCAAACCATCACGCCAGAGAAGTGAGATTAGAAGACAAACGGCAAGTGAAAGGACAGATCATATAGGAAAAATGAAAGACTTTATCTACAATGTAGAACGAAATTAGTGTGTATTCGTATCCTAATAAACGTAATCAAGATAAGAAGAATCAATGGAATGCCAACATAACTTCACCAAGCAATCTTAGGAGTTCGACTTTCGGAGAAATAACTACTATTAAATATGGAGGCAATTCAATGAATAAATTCAGAGATAATTTTGTATAATGCAATAGCTAAGTTAATATGAAGAGAGTAAAATGTAAGTTATGTGGTTTATAGAGAATAGAACAATCTAACCCAACAATTTTTCTCATGGATTACCCAATCTGAGGATTTTCGAGAAGGATAATATGTAGGTGTTGTGTTGACTACCTCACCCTCAATAAAATAAAGTCGTGGGAAAACAAAATGATGAAATTTTATGATTCACATTGTGTCCGCACCAAATTCAAAAAGGATGATCTTGTATTGTTTCATTTAGGAAAATATTGATTCAAAGGGGAAGGTAGGAAGCCAAAGAAATTTTGGTATGATACAGTATAGATTAGCAAAGAGAACAGGGGCAATCTGGCGGTGAAGGACACATGAAACATGGGTAAAAATAGACTTAATAATATAGCTAGAAAAAAATAATTTCAAAAGGCGACCAAATAGTGCAATAAGGAGATTGGGATGTTAACCTATTGTCATTTGGAATTGAAGCAATATCGTGTAAAAATGGGGACCCGTCATGTAAAGGTAAGCACATGAATAAACTAAATAGATCTTCTTCGTTGATGATTAAAAAACATATACATTGAAGATCAAACCATTCTGAGTTCATAATTGTGATGGATCGCCAAACACACACCAGAGAAGTGAGATTAGAAGACCTACAACAAGTAAAATTAAAAAATCATGTAGGACAAAAATGAGTGACCTTACAAGCATTCTAGGAGTTCGACTTTAGGAGAAATAACAATTATTAAATACGGAGGCGATTCAATAAACAAATTCAGAGATAATTTTGTGTAATGCAAAATCTAAGCTTATATGAAGAGAGCAAAAAGTAGATTAGATGGTTTATAGAGAATGGAATAATCTAACCAGATAATTCTTTTCTTGGATTACCCCATCGGAGAATTTTCGAGGGATAATATGTAGGTGTTGCGTTGACTACACCACCCTCAACAAAATAAAATTATGAGAAAACAAAATAATAATAATAATTGTATGATTTGCATTTGTCTAAACCAAATTCAAAGTGGATGATCATGCATTGCTTCATTTGAGAAAATATCGACCCAAAGGAGAAGGTCAAAAGCCAAAACAAAATTTGGTATGATACATTATAGATTAGCAAGGAGAATAGGGGCAATCTGGTGGCGAAGGACACACAAAACATGGGTAATAAGGGAATTAATAATATAGGTAGGAAAAATTAATTTTGAAAGGCAACAAAATAGTGCAATAAAGAGATTAGGAAGATAACCTATTGTCATTTAGAATTGAAGTGATGTCATGTAAAAATGGGGACCCATGACGTAAGGGTAAGCTCATGAATAAACTAAATAGATCACATTAGTTGATCTTTTAGAGGTACATTTTGAAAAATGAAAGTTGACAATGAAGTTGATGATTAAAAAACATCTACATTGAAGATCAAACCATCATGAGTTCACAATTGTGATGAATTGTCAAACACACCAGAGAAATAAGATTAGAAGACAATAATTTCATATTGTTGAATGGATCACCTCCAAGGTGGTCATCCTCACTAATCACTATCAATATTTTTTTCTAGCTATCCTTCTTCCTAGATGTCAAAACGGTGATAGTACGCCATCCTGACCATATTCAGGTCTTCTCCAAACCAATACAAAAATTAAAAGAGGAAACATAGCATTCTTGTATTGTCCAACAAAGAAAAAAATGATAAGGTAATATATCATTTAAGCATAGAGCATAGGGAACTTGAATTTCAAAAGGAAATATTATTACATGTCGTAATCCACTATAGCGCCGCATTCTAGACATGGATCATAATGCAAAAGGTTGTTATAAGATCATCAACAAACCCCTAGGAAAGCAATTTTTCTATTCTTGTTATGTAAATCAAACTCACCAACTTTTAGGTGAGACGTGTGAGGGAGTATAGCATCATGTGTGTTAAATATTTTACTAATTATCAACTTTCCTACATGGGATGATTCCATAGAATGTTAATTGCCTACATAGGATTAATCCATGCAGTAATGGGATGATTCTATTAAACATAATAAGAGTTTGTTCAGATCACTGGTTTTGGAATTAAGAAATTGAAATTCAATCAATTCAAAAACCAGCGAAAATTGGAATGGAGCTGAATTCCAATTATGATGTTTGGTAATAGTGTGGAATTGGGTAACAGGAATTTGATAACAAAAAATGGAATTAGGCAATTCTGCTATTCGGATGCAAGTTGAAATTTATCGACAAGAATTGTATGTTAAACAGATTATGTTACTCAATTATCAGAGCATGATAAGAATTAAGAACACATTATAAGGAAAATAATGCAATATTGCTCACTAAACATTTTGAAAAATAATGCAACATTTTATATCCCACTAAATAACATATCAGAACATTTAAGCTATTAAGAAGACCAAAATTCAGTACTCACATTTGATTAGCACGATACTACAAAACTAAGAAACGGAAAAGCACATAATTTCTTCATGAATAGAGAATTTAATCAAACCTTGCAAGTTCAAATTAACTCCGTCTAAGTTCACCAAAACCTTCCCCTAACCGATAACCCTAGAATATATTTGTTATCCCCAACAGCAAAAACTAAAACCATTTGATAAAGGGGTGGAAGAGGGAAAAAAGAAGAGGGGCGAACCTTAACAAGGAGTGTGCATAAAAAATCAAAACCGACCGAACCGAGCCAATTGAACCAATTTTCATACAGAACCGATCGGTTTGGTTTGGTTTCGGTTTGAGGCGTATAAAAACCAAGGCTATACGGTTATGTTTCGGTTTGTAAAATGGATAAACCGAAAAAACCGAACCAAAATAAGATTCACATGTTCACCTTGACTCAAAATCACCCCCCTCCCTCAATATATGTTGCTACATTTGAGTACAGAGATTAATGTTTTGTCTTGAATAAATAGAGGAGTCATGGAAATTTTGGTGGATTGCTTCTCTAGATAAACGGGTTTTTCTCTGAATTACTGATTTAAATATATGTCTCTTTAGCATATTTGTGGATATATGTACGTTGAAAACCGAACCACGGGTTAAAAATCGAACCAAGCCTAGTTTTGGTTCGGTTTCGGTTGATGGTGTGTAAAAACCGAGGCTTTTGGGATCGATTTCTGTTTCACCTAAAACCAAACCAAACCAAACAGTCTACAAGCCTAACCTTAACATCAGCGTCAACCTTGCAATGTGAGGAGACAAGAGGACGAATGGTCACACTAGGAGCTCTTGCACAGCGCTCGAGAAATTTTGGTCTACAGACACAAGAATTGCAAGTAGGGTTAACGCAAAACCATCAATTTTGGAGAATTCCAATTCCCTCATCGTCTCTGTCCATCCTATCAGCCTTAATTGAATTACTTAAACCCAATTGCAATTCCCCAATGCCAATTCCATCAAACTGAACATGTCGCAATTGATTCATGTTCTTATTTTACAATAGTAGTACATTCTAAGGAGAAACTACACTGTGATAGCTTCCATAGCTTTTAATTGTTAATTCTTTGAACTCTTGTGAAAGTCTTAGGGCATGGTGTGCCTAATATGCATCACATCAAAGAGAATTCACATAATTCATGCCTTTTTAAATATTTGTTGCGGTAGAGAAATGAGCAAAAGAACAAAATATTCTGAGCAAAAGTGGCTTCTCACAGGAAATTAGAATGAGTAGCATAAACCTAAAGGAGATGCTCTAAAAATAAAACTACCGCATGGAACCAAGAGATCTCTTCGTAGTATTGAAAGATCACTCCATGAACTTCACCTTATCAAAACAGTGAAAGGAGCTCTCCATCTCAGTCATTTCGCGCATTCTCCTCTAAATATTTGTAATCCGTCTTGCCCCCAACAAGAAGCGTAAATAAACACCCAACAAACAGAAAGATTCAACGAGAGACACTGGAACATCGTTTCGAGTAATATTTTTAAGAAAAAAATAGCAAGTTACAGAGCACGTATAGTCAGCAGATGCGAGAAAAAAAGGAAAAAAAAAAGCGAAATCAAGCATGCAAATGTCTATTATACAAGCAAGTAATGAAGATCTATACAAAACCCTAACGAGAACGTCAGGAATCTAACGAGACAGTGATGTAAACTACAGGAAATCAGAGCAGAATAAACATAGAAACAATAGAAAATGGAGAAATGGGTGGGTTAGTTTACGCTTGACGGTAGAGAGACGAGATGAGGAAGCGGTGAATCTCGGTGACGGCGGCACGGGTGGGGGATATGAGCCTTCTCCCAAAACCCTTCGTGGTCCGAGTGATTAATAAACTTCGAAGGGCTGAATGTCAAATCCCGTGCACAGATCTTAACGACGTGAATAGACGGCCAAAATTAGCTGAAGGCGAGCTCGCTTCTCAGGCAGGCGTGGGTTGTACGGATCGGTTCAATCAGATTTAGGGCCGGTTCATTTCGGTGGAATCAGGAATGGGGAAAACAAAATTGAAATTGGATTTCTCAATTCAAATTTTGACATTCATTTGGAGTTATTTTATAAAGTAATTGGTTTTAACCCAAACTTATGGGTTTTACATTTTTTTTAGAAAACCCTATCCTCAAAACTAGGCAGTTTTTTTGTTAGTTTCAAGGATTGCTCGACAGAGGAGTTTGTGACTTCCTACTTGTGATTTGCGGGAGTACTCTCCGACGAGTGTCGAGTTTTTCTCTTTGGCCATGAGTCCAACTCATCCAACGTCGGCAAGGTGGTTGTTGAAGTCGGAAAAATTGCCTACTCAGAAATCGGATCAAGACAGTCTAAGGCTACTTGCTCTGCAGCAAGGTTAAACTGCTACGGAGACTAGGATGAAGAAGAAGTCAACAAACAGGATCTCAGATGCTACAGCAGGAAGGTCCCACCACGTACCTGGATGCTTGGAATAAGCAACCCCTTCACAACGAAAATTGGTCGAGCAAGATACGAGGGAGACTAACTGGTAACTAAGTCGTGAAGTCGCCACCTAGTCTCTAAGGAAAAGGAATCCAAAGGCTCGGCTGATATCCAAGAAGTAGAGCTCGCGAGATCCTTGTAGGGGATTTCAAGTGTCTCTGCTCGTACCTCTGGTGTCCTATTTATAGGGAAATTCTGGGGGAGGGGGAGTCTATTTATACCCTCACCCCTCGACGACTAGGCGACTTCCTAGAGGAACTCGCACGGCTGGTGTTGAAGCCAAATATGACCCCAACTGAAGTTCGAAGAAAAAGGGGTGCAGCCAAAACCTACTTCTCTCAAGTCTCACCCCTTGACTGGATTCTAAAGACCTAAGACTGACCCAAAAGCCTCAGCAGGGAGGTCCCACCTCACACCCGGAAGATCTCTGAGAGCTTCCCCTCCAAAGCCAAAGCTGGGCTAGGAGCTCCTCAGAAAGCGCTGGAATTCGGGAGACAATGATAGCTTGCTTTCTAAGGAGCCCTTATGGGTCTATTTATAGCATTTGGTTGTCCTGGAATTACTGAAAAGCCCCTGGTTGGTCTGCCAATAGCCAAATCCCGCTGTCTCTCTGGGGGTACTGAAGTAATTTCTCCTGAGGGCAATTAAGACATTCTTCCAAAGACCCTGGGCCCCACTCGGCGAGAGCTGGTGTCGAGACCTTTCGGCCCAGGGCGTGGCGCGAACGTTCTCGCCCAGCGCAAGCGAGAACTCTTCGGGACTGAGGCTTGGTTTGGGCGAGAGCGCTTCCGCGCAGTCCGCGCTTGGCGCCCTCGGCCTACGGTTTCTCTTTTATAGCATCCGGCGAGAGCGTTTCCGCCTTCTGTGGGCGAGATCCTCCTTAGGGCGGGACCACTTCGGCTAACCCTCCTGTGACCATTGTGCCTCCTTGTCTGGCTCAGCGAATATGGGGTTGTACACAATCCCCGCTCTTTTTGAGCTAGCGCCGCGCTCGAAAAGACATGTTCAACCCAAAATATTCGCTGAGCACGTGTCAACGTCAGGGAATCTTTCGGTGGGCCGTACGGCGCCTATAAATATGAGTGTCGATAGACGGTCATAACACTTCCCTCGAGCCGTCATTCTCCCCCAGAGCTCTCGCCCTCTCTCGCTATGCCTTCCAAGCGTGCCGATAAACCGATTCCGCAGGATCTGCAGGACCGCATTAACGCGGCGCAGGCGCGAGCTAGGGCTAACAGTGCCCTGGTCGCCTCATGGCTAGCGAGACAGTCGTCAGTTGCTGAGCCTTCTCTGCCTAAGAAGAAGAAGAAGAAGGCGAAGGTGGTTCAGCGGGACCTCTCCCGCGAGAACAGGAGCCCGCCCACCCCGACCCCTAGTTGCGCGGACGGCACCTCGCCGCGGAAGGTAAGCTTGATATACCAATTAACAACCAGTTGCTCAATTGTTTAACTTGATACCTCTCGCAGGAGGCGGTTCCTGACGCTGCCGCGTCCCCGCGAGAACGTTTGGATCCACCCTCTAGCCATCACGATGATCAACCACAGGTTCCCGAGGCGCCTCCTCCGCCAGACCCGAACACCGCTGGTAAAGGTTCCCTTCTTGGCTTCGCCTGGTATTTTTAAATGCTGACCTGATTCCTCGCAGCGTCAGTTTCCGCACCTCCAGATCTCGCCACCCGGGATGGTGGGGCGAGAACTGCGAATCAGTCTGCCCATGCGGTTGATTCCTCCCTACCGGCGAGAGGAAAAAATGCCGAGATCCCCGCGCCACCGCTAGACACTAGCCCTCCAGCGGCTGAGGAGACCCGCTCCCCCGCTCTCGATCAGGCCGGGATCACCATCCGCAAAGTTTACCCCCCCCCCCCCGGCAAAGGAAAGTCAATCCACCTCCTCTTTGGAGCTGAGGGGGGGGGGGGGCTGGGCCTTCTCGCCTGCCGTCGACCGGGGGGCCTCGTCACTCTGAAGGTATACGGCAATTTTATCGTTGTTATCCTTCAGCTTCCGCTAAAATGGGGATTCTTTCGACAGGGGACATGGACTCGCGGCCTGGCGCTGAGGTAGAGGAAGAAGAAGAAGAAGAAAGAGAGGGAGAAGATGGCGAGAGCTCTCCCTTCCCTTCATCTGACGAGATGGAGGAGATCCTAACCGGTGTCGGGAGCGCGAAAAGACGAGGGAAGAAGGTTGCCGCCATTCTGTCGAAACTCATCCGGCGAGAACGGGTCCGCGACCTTGCGGCCGGAGAGTTTCGCCAGTCAGTGGAGAAGAGGCTGGAGTCCCTGGAGCGACATTTCCTTCTAGGCGAGATGGACCGGCCCGGGGGAGCTACCGCCGGGTCCTCACCTGAGAGATGCATCGAGAGAATCCGGGATCTGTCTCGCCGGGTTGACCTGGGATGCAGCGTTCTGTCCTCCTACTTCAACCCGCAGGCGCCCCCCCGGACCAAGCTGCGGGACCGAGGCAAATGGCGTTGGGGGCAAGGTAAATGGCGCTGGGAGCCGTACTGAAGCGCGAGACCTCCCCTCCTCTTCCCCTGGCCTTCCCTTCTCTAATGTACCCTTATTTTTTCGCTTGGAGTTGAAACTAATGTTCCCGCACTTTATTCGCTTATTATTTTATCGCGTTCCCGCTCAGCGAGAGCAATAGCTCTGTCTTTAATATCTTTGTATGCGTATGAGTTATCTTCCCAGGTCTTTGGGGTGACGAGAGCCACTTTGCTTCCGCCTGCCTTACCGGCCGTATGACACTTCGCAACGTTTGCGCCAGCTGCTTAGTTAATCAGTTGCTGTCAGATTCGGGCGGGAAAAACGAAGCGTCGCTGACCTAGGACGCGCCGGCTGTACCCCCGCCGCCTTTTTGAAAACAGCCATCATTACCACGATTTTCTATAAATAGGAGGCTCACCTACCACATTCATTTCTCTGATTCCAGTCTCTCTCCCCTTTGTTGTTGTTCTCGCGGTCTTCGCAAAGCTCTCGCCCGTCTCACCCTTCCACTTCCGTTCTCGCCCCGTTCTCGCTCTCGCCTTCTCCTCGTAGATCTCGCCCTCAAACCTTATTGTGATGCCGGGCGGTGGTGAAGGACGATCCAACTGCGCGGAAGCCTTCCAAAAGCATCTCTTCTCTTCCTGCACTCTCACTCTAGACGAGTTCAATCTGATCAAGACCCAGCACGTTCCCGCCGGCTTCGTCGCGCGGCCCCCGGGCAGTCATGACAAAGTCAACACTGCAGGAGAGGGGGAGCTCGCCATCCCTATCGAACACTTCGAGGTGGGCTTCCGCCTTCCGCTGTGGCCTGAGATGCGGCAGGCTCTCCGGTACTACGGGGTGGTTCCCGCGCAGCTGAACCCTAACTCTGTGGCGATCCTCATGGCCTTCATATGCTATATGCGGCCGGAGAGGATTGAGTTTAGCTTGCCGATTTTCCGCAAGTTATTTACTTTCCGCGCGAAGGGAGGCGTGGTGTTCTTCTCTGGGCAACTGCTGAAAACGATCGGTCTCGCCAACAAGCACCATCACTGGGGCGAGAGGTTCATCTACGTTTCCGGCGACTTCGGGAACGTACCCCTCGCCCCCATCCAATACGAGGATGCCGCCTACAAGCCTTCGTCCTTGGGCTCCCGCGAGAGCGCCCTCCTTGAGTTCTTCGGAACCAAGGATTTTGACGTCCTCTACCTCCGGCGAGACGTCGATTCTCTTCATCCTGTACTTCCGGGAGAAGGTAAGATCTCGCCTGTATTTGCCTTCTTGCTTTTTCCAAGGTTGGAATTTATCGCTATTGTTTTCGCAGGAGAGCGCGAGATCCCTCTCCGCCAGCCTTTCGACGAGGCTCGCGCCAGAGAGAGCCAACCTCATAAGGACCCGCTGGCTCTCGCGAAAGCCGCCGCGCAGGCCTGCCGAAAAGAGCCGGGCCTCCCCCCCTCCAGCGGTGTTGTGAAGCGAAAGCCGGGTACTTCCGCACCTCAGCCAATCAAGAGGCCCAAGACCACGGATACCGAGAAGGGCAAGGTTGTTGTTGTACCGCCCGTCCAACCACTCCCCGCCGGCCGCTCCTTCGAGGAGGTCCTGGAGGCAGTAAGCAGGATTGCGGCCACCAGGGGCGGCCCCGGGACTCCTGCCGAGAACCCTCGGACCCCTGGCGTCGCCGAGAGCGAGGGTGCCGCCGCCGGGACCTCCGGCCAACCCCTGTCTGACGAGGTGCCGCGGGGTCATCGTAACTTTGTTCTCGGCGTGAGGTGTCTGGACGCGGAGAACAAGCCACTGCTGCAATGGGACCCTGACGCCAACAAGGTCACGATCTCGTCCCTTTTGCCGAGCGGGGCGGAGCGAGACGAGGTCACCGGCGAAGCTTTCGCCTTAGGCTATGGCCTCTATAGCCGGGAGGACGCTAGCGTCTACGACAGGATGTCGACCCGGCTGTTGGCATACGACTCCACTCGCGCTTTAATGCGTGGGCTGGAGCTTGCGCACATGTGCGCCCGGCGGAGTATTACGATAGACCGCAACTTCCAAGACATGTTCAAGGCGAGGGACGATGCGGTGGCCCAGGCGGCCTCTCTGGCCAAGGAGCTGGCCGAGACCCAGCAACTGTCATCCTCGCGCCAAGCGGAAGGGGTAAGCGAGACCTTCCACAATCACTTGTTCTCGCCTTCCTAACCCTTCTCTTTTGCTAACCTTCCGCTGTTCAGGATTCCGCTCAAGCCGCACTTCGCGAGGAGCTGTCTCAGGCCCGATATGACAACGTTCTCCTGCGAGAGCAGATCGCGCGCCTCGAGGCGAGTGCAGCCCCTCCGCTGGACGAGAGATTGAAGAGCCAGTACTACTCGGCTTATGACATCGACAAGCTGCTCCAGGGGAACGCGCAAGCCACCGTAAAGTTGACGCTGGAGACGCTGCGCGACATCAACTGCTGGGACGGGAGGGGCAAAGACATCACCGCTCAACAACTTGTCCCATGGCTATTCGAGCCCATTCCAAAGCCCCTGGGCGCCCCCGATACCCCTCCCTCGGATGTCTCAAAGTCCCCCGCCGCGGGTGGCGAGACCTCAGGGGGGAGCTCCGGCGGAAGCTCCAGCGGGAGCTCCAGCGAGACTTCCGAGGGGTATAGTTTGTCCCCTTGAGGGTCCCCTTCTCGCTTTTGTTTTTCACCTCTCTGTAAAGCGCGAGACGCTATCATTTTGTACCCATACAGTATTATTAATGCAAATGTTTTTCTTGTGAACATTTCATCTTGTTATTTGCGAATGTGTTTGATGTAATTGTCGTGGTTGAACGCTTTCGGCGTATGCTTCTGCCAAGGCCCTTGGCCTTCTTAGGAAATCCTTAGCGATGAATCAGCAAGAACCCGCGGTAACCGGCCAGCCGGAAGCGCGACTCTCGCATCCTTAGGACGGGACCGTCCCCTCTAGGCTGCGCGAGTCCCCACTGGCCCATCGCATAACGATCTCGCCTGATTGCTCGAGAACCCTGAGAGGAACCTTTCTGGCGAAAGCCTCCCCACCTCGAGATACCTTTGACGGGGACTCTCCTGCCGAGATCTATCCCTACCGAGATCTATTTCTGCCGAGATCTATCTCTGTCGAGATCTATCTCCTCTTTTTCACTTTTCATTTGGTATTCCCAACGCGCTTCCTGTCTTGCATTAACCAAGCCAACCAGATCAAACCTATCTCCCACAGGAGAGCCTCCGGACCTGCCAGCTAGATGAGAGCTTGCGCAGCGGGTCTACCTGGGGCCGAGCCGAGCTCGGGGTGCCGATGAAGATCTCAAACCAACCAAACCTATCCCCCACAGGCGAGCCTTCGGACCTGCCAGCTAGATGAGAGCCTGCGCAGCGGGTCTACCTGGGGCCAAGCCGAGCTCGGGGTGCCGATGAAGATCTCAAACCAACCAAACCTATCCCCCACAGGCGAGCCTTCGGACCTGCCACCTAGATGAGAGCCTGCGCAGCGGGTCTACCTGGGGCCGAGCCGAGCTCGGGGTGCCGATGAAGATCTCAAACCAACCAAACCTATTCCCCACATGCGAGCCTTCGGACCTGCCAGCTAGATGAGAGCCTGCGCAGCGGGTCTACCTGGGGCCGAGCCGAGCTCGGGGTGCCGATGAAGATCTCAAACCAACCAAACCTATCCCCCACAAGCGAGCCTTCGGACCTGCCAGCTAGATGAGAGCCTGCGCAGCGGGTCTACCTGGGGCCGAGCCGAGCTCGGGGTGCCGATGAAGATCTCAAACCAACCAAACCTATCCCCCACAGGCGAGCCTTCGGACCTGCCAGCTAGATGAGAGCCTGCGCAGCGGGTCTACCTGGGGCCGAGCCGAGCTCGGGGTGCCGATGAAGATCTCAAACCAACCAAACCTATCCCCCACAGGCGAGCCTTCGGACCTGCCAGCTAGATGAGAGCCTGCGCAGCGGGTCTACCTGGGGCCGAGCCGAGCTCGGGGTGCCGATGAAGATCTCAAACCAACCAAACCTATCCCCCACAGGCGAGCCTTCGGACCTGCCAGCTAGATGAGAGCCTGCGCAGCGGGTCTACCTGGGGCAGAGCCGAGCTCGGGGTATCACAAAACATTCAACTATGTTATGCCATGAAAAATTCGACACTAGTTAAAGGAGAATCAATCGGTATAATATAACAAGTTTATTTTTGAGATACATGGTTACATCCTTCCCCCCTCAGGGGTAGAAGCGCTTTAGATCATCACCACTCCAAGTGTGTCTTAGAGCTCTTCCCTCCACGTCCTGGAGGTAGTATCCCCCTGTTCCAAGGACTTCCTTTACAATGTATGGACCTTCCCAGTTCGGGTGGAGCTTACCCACGGGAGCCGATCTTCCCGCCGCGTCGACCTTTCTCAGCACCAGATCCCCTTCTGCGAACTGCTTGACCCTGACATGCTTATCAAAATGCTTGGTCATCCGTCGCTTGATTTCTTCTTGCCTGATAGCCGCCACGTCTCGCAGTTCCTCCACCATATCTAACGAGAGGCGCTGCCCCTCTTCATTCTCCACCCTCCAAGTCTCGTCACCTTCGCCCGCGGTTATGACTCGCGGTGACCGGACCTCGAACTCCACTGGTAGGACGGCCTCACACCCATGAGAGAGCTTGAATGGGGTCTCACCGGTGGCCGTGTTCGGGGTCGTTCGTAGTGCCCATAAGACCGACGGGAGCTGCTCCACCCAATTCCCTTTTAAGTTCTCCACCTTTTTCTTCAGTAGGTTCACAATGATTTTGTTTGCTGCTTCCACTTGGCCGTTACTCCAAGGGTGATGGACGGAGGCAAACCGGAGATCTATTCCCAGTTGAGCGCAGAAGCTGATGAACTCCTCGCTGGCAAACTGGGGGGCCGTTATCGGTCACTATTGCTTGGGGCAACCCATGTCTACAAATGATCTCCCCCTAGATGAAATTCCTTATAACCTGCGAGGTGACCTTGGCTAAGGCTTTAACCTCTAGCCACTTCGAGAAATAATCAATCATGACCAAAAGGAACCTCCTCTGCCCACTAGCCGGAGGAAAGGGCCCAACTAAGTCCATTCCCCAGATAGCAAATGGCCATGGTGCCGTGATACTCCGGAGTCTTTGAGCTGCCAAGAGTTGAAGGGGGGCGTAGAGCTGACATTTTTGACACCTCCTTGCAAACTCCATGGCATCCTTCCTTAGGGTGGGCCAGAAGTACCCCTGTCTGACCACCCTAGCCTCCAGTGTCCTTCCTCCAGAGTGACTGCCGCACTCGCCCGAATGCACCTCCCTTAAAATCTTCGGGATTTCTTCTTCGGTCGCACATCTGGCTAGGAGCCCTGACAACATCTTACGATGCAGACCTCCCTCCATCATCAAGTAGTGAGCCGCTTTACGCTTGAAACTTCTCCCGACCTTGGTCCCCTCAGGCAGTTCACCGGTGGACAGGAAAGTCACAAATGGATCTACCCACGAGGGTTGCCGATCCACCAGCATCAATTCTCCTTCATCTATAGCCGGTCGGAATAGCTCCGCCAAGGTTCCCCCCCCCCCCCCCCCCCGCGAGGTCCGAACTTGGCTAGTCGATCGGCGGCTACACTTTCTTCCCTTGGAATATGTTGAATTGAGAATGACCGGAAACCTCCGATGATCGCCCTTACCTTGGAGAGGTACTTGATGAGGGTAGGCTCCCGAGCTTCAAATTCTCCCCGGATCTGCGATGCTACAACCTTTGAATCAGTGAAGACTTCCACGTCCTGAATCTCTAGCTCCTTTGTCAGACGGAGGCCGGCGATCACGGCCTCATACTCCGCTTGGTTGTTGGTCACTGGGAAATGTAAAATAACGCCTGCTCTATGGTTACCCCCTGGGGACTTGTCAACACCACCCCCGCTCCTAGGGAGTGCCTTCCTGAGGCCCCATCAACCATCAACTTCCATGCTTCTCGCGGTTGTTGCTCTTCTCCCTCAACCTCAACAACGTAGTCTGCTAGAAAGTCCGCCACTGCCTGTGCCTTGATGGAGAGTCTTGGTACAAAGGAGATGTCGAACTCGCTTAGCTCAATGGACCACTTAGCCAGCCTCCCCGAGTGCTCCACTCCTTCGAAGATCTTGCGAAGAGGGTGGTCGGTCACCACCCTAATCGAATGCGCTTGAAAGTACGGCCGGAGCTTTCTGGCCGAGATGACCAAGGCATAAGCGAGCTTTTCCAGGATGGGGTAGCGAAGCTCTGCTTTTCTCAATATCCGGCTGACGTAATAGATGGGAAGCTGCTTCTTTCCTTCTTCCCTTACTAGGACGGAGCTCACCGCCTCCGCCCCTACTCCGAGGTACAAGGTCAGGTCCTCCCCATATTTTGGGCTCTGAAGGAGGGGAGCCTGAGAGAGTTGTCTTTTCAGCCCTTGGAAGGCCTCTTCGCACTCGGCCGTCCATTCGAACCTTTGATTCCCCCGCAACACCTTAAAGAATGAAGAACACTTGTCTCCTGCCCTGGAGAGGAACCTGCTTAGCCCAGCCAGCTTGTCTGTCAAGCGCTGGACCTCCTTGGTGTCACGTGGTGACTCCAGATCCAGGATGGCCTTGACCTTGTCCGGGTTGGGCTCCACCCCTGCCGGAGTCAGAAGATGCCCGAGGAACTTCCCGCGGCTGGCCCTGAAGACACACTTTAAGGGATTTAGCCTCATTTTAAAACTTCTCAGGGTGGCGAAAGTTTCCTCGAGGTCTTGCAGGTGTGAAACTATGCTCTTCCTTTTGATCATTAGGTCGTCGACGTAGACCTCCAAGTTCCTCCCCCTCTGATCCCGGAAGACCTGATCCATCATGCGCTGATAGGTGGCCCCTGCGTTCTTTAACCCAAAGGGCATCATCTTGTAACTGAAGCATCCATCCCTCGTGATGAAGGAAACATCCTTGGTGTCAGGAGGGTGCATCCGGATCTGGTGATAACCTGAAAAAGCATCTAAAAAACTCATGACAGAAAAACCGACGGCTGAATCAACCAGCGCGTCGATCCGAGGCAGGGGATAGCAATCCTTGGGGCATGATTTATTCAACAAAGAAAAGTCAACACACATCCTCCATTTACCACATCCTTTCTTCACCATTACCACATTGGAGATCCAGCCTGGATACTGGATCTCTGAGATGAAGCCCGCCTCCAGGAGCTTCTTGACCTCCTCGCGAATGGGCTCCTCCAGCTTTGTAGCGATGGTTCTCATCTTCTGACGGATGGGGCGGGCGCGGGGATCCAGGTTCAGGCGGTGGCAGGCTACGTCGGCGTCGATGCCCGGCATGTCCGCCGCGCTCCAAGCGAAGATGTCAACGTTGCTTTGAATGCAAGCTCGCACCTGCTCCCGGGCCTCGAGACTCAACCCCCCGCTGACTCGTACCCTTTGTTCTTTTCCTGCTCTGGTGAAGACCTCCACCTCCACCACTTCTTCATCCGGCTCCAGCCGCGACTGCTCCCAATCGGTCCTTGCCTCTTCCTCCAGCTCCAGCTCTCCTTTTTCCTCCTCCTCAATCTCCATCGCTTCTATCCCCCTCTGCTGCTGCTGCTCGGCCTCTATGCCCCCCGGGACCTCTCCCTTGACTTCTCCTGCCACTTGCTCTTCTACTTCCATTGCCCCTTCCGGGCTTTCCCGCCCATCGCTCCTCCGTACCACCTGCACATCCCCTCGCATCTTCTCTGTTTCTTCCTCTCCGGCTTCCTCTCCCGCTTCCTTTCTTACCTCCTCGAGGACCATCTCCTCTTCCTCCACAACCTCCTATAGGGCCGCCATCTCTATTTCCAACTCTTCCGCCTCCGCCATCCACGAAATGGTGTTGACTGTTGTAACGTAACATTGTCTTGCCACCTTCGGGTCTCCTCTGACCCTGACCTGCACCCCCCCATTGTTGAACTTGAGGCACTGATGGAACGAGGAGGGGACGCAGCGAAAGGCGCTAATGAGGGGACGCCCAAAGATGGCGTTATAGCTGCTCGGGGCGTCCATGATCACGAACCTGCAGTTCCGCGACACGCCCCCCAACCTTACGTGCAACCCTACTCCTCCTTCTACCTCCTTCCTCTCCCCGGAGAATCCGAACAGAGGTCCATCCGATGCCAAGACCCTCTTCCCTTCAACCCTCATCTCATCAAAAGCTTTCTTGAAGATGACATTAACCGAGCTCCCGTTATCTACCAGTATCCTTGAAACGGTATAGTTCTCCACCGCCGTCTGGATCACCAGGGTGTCGCAGAATGGATCTTCATAGTCTGGCATGTCTGCTGATGAGAAAGTAATCTTTTCTTCTGGTGGAGGAACCTGGGAGGTTGAGGCCACCCCTCTCCGGTACATGGTTTGAAGGCTCCCCTTACGGGTTGCCTCAATCCCCACTCCTTCATGAATCACCCCGATTCCTCCCCGGGTCCCTACATCCACCCGGTCTTCGCACCTGTCCTCCGCTTCGCCCTGCTGCACCTCCACTATCCTCATCGGTGGATCCTGCCTCCCTGCTCCTCTGGCCTCCCTCAGCTCTAAGAACTCTGGGCAGGTGGCCGTTGCGTGACCCTCCTCCTGGTGGAAGTCACAAAAGAGCAACGCCTCCCCGCCCCTTCTCCCGTCTCCCCTTCCTCTTCTTCCTCCTCGAGCTCCCCTGGCTGCTCCTCTCCCCCTTCCTACTTCCACGGCCTCCTGCGGTGGTGGGGTACGATCCCTCGGCTCCTGCCTCCATGCCGGTCGATCGAACCTCCGGGGCTCCCGCAGGTTATCTCTCCCCCGAAAGCCTTCTCCTGGGCCTTGGGGGCGACCCTCCTGGGGCCTCCAACCCAACCGGTTGACTGGCTCCCGGGCCCCCCAACCCTGCTGCTGCCCAAACCTTCGGGGCTCCTCCCTTCTCCTTTCTTCCCTCAGCTCCCTCTGCTCTCTCGACTCCTTCTGTCTTCCCGCTGCTGGTTCCTTCCCGTCATCCTCTGCTAGCTTGGCCAACTTCCTGGCGAATGCTGGGTTTGCTCTCTCGAAATCAATCTCCTTTGCCGCCCTCTCCATAAGCTCCTCAAAGGAGAGGGGGGGCACCCTCTTCAACTTCATGCTAAAGAATCCCGGTCTCAGCCCCAGGGTGAAGGCCAGCATCAGAGCGTACCCTGGGACCTCCTGGACCAAAAGGATCTCCTCCTGGAACCGGTCAACATAGTGACCCAGCGTTTCATCTGGCCTCTGCCTCACCGCAAACAGACACTCCGCTTCCTTCTTCCGCTTCTTCGAGGTAGAGAACCTCAACAGGAAACTTCTCCGCAGATCCTCAAAACTGTAGATCGATCTCGCTGGCAACTGGTGGAACCAGTCCCGAGCCTTCTCCTTCAACGTGATGGCGAACAGCCGGCACTTGAAGGCATCTGTCATCTGCCTTATTGACACAACGTCTTCAAACCATTGTACGTGTTGCATCGGGTCATCCTTCCCTGAGTAATAGGACATGTCGGGCTCCCGGAACCCCTCCGGTACCGGAGCCGAGATAATGAGCTCGCTAAATGGGCTCTCGCCTCCTGCCTGGCGAGAAGGCACGTCTCGCGGCCTCGGCTGGCTTGCCCGATCCGGGAGACCGAGCCCTGGGAAGAGTTCCCGCACCGCCGCCTCCTTCTCGCCTGGCTCTGTCAGCGCCTCCTTGCCCTGGCGCTGGCTCTGGCCAGGGAAGAGCTCCCGCGCCGCCACATCTCTCTCGCCAGCCTCGCCCGGGACCTCCTTTCCTGGGCGCTGGCCTGGGGCGTTCTCGCCCAAGAGCGGGACCTCTTCTATGGGGACCTGAGGTGTGGCCCACTCGCCTCTCGCCGAGAAGGCTAAATTGATTGTTTGCAAGACCTCTCGCCTGAACTCATCCAGCATCCTCTTTGTTGCTTCCTCTCCCCGGGTGGGGGATCCTCTAGAACCTGACCCTTCACCTTCACCCCCAGCCATGGGACCAAACTTAAGGCTTTCTTGAATCGGCTGCCTTCCACGCTCACCGCACCAGAACTGTTGAAGCCAAATATGACCCCAACTGAAGTTCGAAGAAAAAGGGGTGCAGCCAAAACCTACTTCTCTCAAGTCTCACCCCTTGACTGGATTCTAAAGACCTAAGACTGACCCAAAAGCCTCAGCAGGGAGGTCCCACCTCACACCCGGAAGATCTCTGAGAGCTTCCCCTCCAAAGCCAAAGCTGGGCTAGGAGCTCCTCAGAAAGCGCTGGAATTCGGGAGACAATGATAGCTTGCTTTCTAAGGAGCCCTTATGGGTCTATTTATAGCATTTGGTTGTCCTGGAATTACTGAAAAGCCCCTGGTTGGTCTGCCAATAGCCAAATCCCGCTGTCTCTCTGGGGGTACTGAAGTAATTTCTCCTGAGGGCAATTAAGACATTCTTCCAAAGACCCTGGGCCCCACTCGGCGAGAGCTGGTGCCGAGACCTTTCGGCCCAGGGCGTGGCGCGAACGTTCTCGCCCAGCGCAAGCGAGAACTCTTCGGGACTGAGGCTTGGTTTGGGCGAGAGCGCTTCCGCGCAGTCCGCGCTTGGCGCTCTCGGCCTACGGTTTCTCTTTTATAGCATCTGGCGAGAGCGTTTCCGCCTTCTGTGGGCGAGATCCTCCTTAGGGCGGGACCACTTCGGCTAACCCTCCTGTGACCATTGTGCCTCCTTGTCTGGCTCAGCGAATATGGGGTTGTACAGCTGGGTGAGTAGCTCGTCTAGGCACTTACCTGACGAGTATGCGGGGAGAGCTCGTCATACTCGCTCAGGCCTTCCGCTGCGTGGCACGTTGACTCTGACCTATGTCTTGATTTGCTGACTTTGACCTTTGTTGACCTGGCCCTGGTGGGGCCCCTACTCGACGAATATGGGTTGTACAGTGGTCCTCCACTTCCTTAGTCAAGCCACTCCTCTTCCTCAGTTTCGGCAAAACACTTGCTGCATTCGGTAACCTAACATAGCTAAGTGTCGCTCATTCTTCCTTCTCTCTGGCGATGACATCAAGGAGCTTCTGCCTCCAATGTCTACGAGGCTTTCTTACTACTTTTTGGCCCACCGCCTTCTTCTGATTAGGTATAAGAAAATTCTCTTTTTATTGTTCCTCCAAAGAGATTGGTAGTAATTTTTGGTGTTCTTGTGAAGCTCTTGAAGTTTTAAAAAGAAATTGGTTGCATTTTGTTGTAGTGGTGAAGCTCTTGTTTTTTTTCCAACGAGACCGGTATCATTGATATGTTTTACTTTATGCAGTAGTTGGTGTGTGTGTGTGTGTGTGTGTGTGTGTGCCTGTCTGTCTGTCTCTATGTCTGTGCATGTGTGTTTGTGTGCATGTATAGTTGTGTTCGTGTTCGTGTGTTTGTTTGTGTCTGTGTGTCTGTGTGTCTGTGTGTCTGTGTGTCTGTGTGTGTATATGTGTGTTTGTGTATTTGTGTGTCTGTGTTTTTGTCTATGTTTGTATCTGTGTTTGTGTATATGTCTGTTGTACAACCCCGTAGCCGGGCGAGTGGGACTCTCCCCAAATGTCAGCCTAGGGGGCGTGTTGGGGGCGACGAGTTGGTGCGACTCCGTTCGAGGACGTGCGAGTCCTCGTGCGTGCGTGCATGCGGAGGTTCTATGCGCATAGGTTCATCTATTATATATATATATTATATATTATAAATTATATTATAATATATATATAATATATTATATATTAGATATATAAAAAGAATGAGAGAAAAAGTGGGAGGGGGGATTGGAGGGATAAGGAGGCATCGGGCGGGGTACAGCAAAGGGGGGGATAAAAAAGAAAAATAAAAAGGGAGAAGAGGGCTCGGGGTACAGGGGCAGAAAAAAGAGAGAAATGGATGCAGGGGAGAGATCGGGAGCCCTAGCCCGGCGGATCCTGGAGCCCAGCCGCCGCCGCCGCCCCCTCCCCGCCCTCTCCCGTCGTCGGCAAAGCAGCGCCGCCGCCGCCCCCTCCCTCTCTCACCCTCGGCTTGGAGCAGCAAGGGGCCGCCGCCCCCTGTATCTCTCTCCGGCCACCGCCCAAGCTATGGCACAACGGGTTTTACCTCTCTCTCTCTCGCCGCCGCCGCTGCCCCCTCTATCTCTCTCCGGCCACCGCCCAAGCTAGGGCACGGCGGGTTTTACCTCTCTCTCTCTCTCTCGCCGCCGCCGCCTGTAGTGGCAACCCGGGCTCCCACCTCCTCTCTCTCGTCATCGGCCTACAGTAGTTGCAGCCCGAGCCCTGCCTCCCTCTTTCTCTCCGGTCACCGGAAACAGCAGCAACCGCGCGCCGCTCCTTATTTTTCCAGCCGACTGGAGCACCCCGGCCCCCTCCCTTTTTCTCGGCCTGGAGCAAGGCTCGGCCTGGAGCAAGGCTCGGCCTGGAGCAAGGCTCGGCCTGGAGCAAGGCTCGGCCTGGAGCAAGGCTCGGCCAGGAGCAAGGCTCGGCCTGGAGCAAGGCTCGGCCTGGAGCAAGGCTCAGCCTGGAGCAAGGCTCGGCCTGGAGTGGAGGTCGAACGCCGACGCGACCGCATGCAGTAGGATCGACTCGGAGCTCCTCTCTCGTCCCCGCCGCCAAGCACGCGACAAGGGTAACGATGTTTCAACTTGGGCAGGTGAAGCCTTCAGTTTACATATTCGCACGGAAGCCCCTCTCCACCAACGGGTGGGGGGAAGGGAGCTTCCCGGCGGGTTGACGTGTACGTCCCCGCAGTTAATTGCATTAGTACCCAGAAGCGTGAGTACGAGTTTAGACATGCTGTGTGAAGCCCATCCGGACGTGTGAGCCGGATTGGTGATGTTCTGGGGTTCCCGGAGAAGACTCCGAGGAAGTTGTTTATTTAGCTGCTTGCAGGGAATGCGCGCCACAAGCCCCATAAAAGGGGATGTGCGCAATATGTTTGGCCCACTTATATTAGCCGACCGATGACTAGTTGGTCGCCGCTCGTCGAGACGTTGGCGTACAGGTGTTGCAGTACCAGGCGGGGAGTAGCGGGCTTAAGCTCAAGCTTGTGCTGGCCCTCGAAGGCATTTTTGTTTATATTTCCGGCCTGCGTGCCGAGTATGGAATTTATATTCCTGTAATATTTTTTTCATACCTGTGATGCTCTGTGGATATGTAGTTTACTCCTCCTGTCTTGGGCGAGCGACGTGTTCGTGAACCGCTCCCCCGTGTGGGCCCCGAGGTATAGATGTCGGGAAGCCCCTGATGGCCCGTTGCCATCCTTTCAGAGTAGCGGAGTTCCGCTATTAGCGGCCCAATTGGGGCTGCGTAGAGTAGGGCTGCTGGGCGGTTTTGTGTCAATAGTAAGGCGGGCGGGGAACATTTTACATAGACCCGAGGTGGCACATCTAGTTTGGGAGTGGATCTGGAGATCCTCCTTAGATGTTCCGGTCGGCCAAGAGAGCCCTCCGAAGGTGCCTTAGCTCAGCCCTTGGCTTGGGAGGGGAAGAGTTTGTTAGTCTTCCGGGTATGCGGCGGGTCCTCCACGCTGAGACCTTGGGTCTGTCCCTTGTGTTCCTAGTCTTGTGCCTAGATCGTTCGCTTGAGGGTAGTAGGTGCGCGGTCACCCCTTCTCCAAGGGTCGAACTCCACATGAGACCGATTTTTCGGTTTCAACATCTGTATCTGTGTCTGTGTTTGTGTTTGTGTTTGTTTGTGTCTGACTGTATTTATG
This sequence comes from Platanthera guangdongensis, assembly GCA_039583875.1. NCBI lineage: Eukaryota > Viridiplantae > Streptophyta > Magnoliopsida > Asparagales > Orchidaceae > Platanthera > Platanthera guangdongensis. The sequence goes on from CM077161.1 coordinate 163,718,645, forward strand.
TCTGTGACCGTTTGTATCTGTGTCTGTCTGTATCTGTGTTTGTCTGTATAAGTGTATGTGTTCGTGTCTGTTTGTATTTTTGTTTGTCTTTGTGCGTTTGTGTGTGTATCTTTGTGATTTTTCTCAAATTTAACAATTTCATAGCTACATGCTTAAAGTTCGGACAATTAGTATTGTTTTCTCTGCTCTATCATGCAACGTTTGCAATCATGTCCACTAGTTGGGTGATAAACTCAGAGTGATCTATTATTGCTCTAAATTTCAATTATTTTTATAACAATCAAATTGTTCATCTAGATGGCACGTGTTAGATTGTGGAACCTGACTGCATTGGGTGTACTGGATACTGATAGTCGGAACTGCGGCACTGCTGGAAGAAGGGTCATCTGAAGGTGGGCTGTGTTGCTCCAAAAAATAATTTCGGTGGGAAATCTGAGAAGATTGTTGCAGTAGACGTTGTTATAGATGATCTACATGACGCTCTAATCATATCTTTAGATAACACCGAGTGCTGGGTGGTTGATTCAGGCGCGTCTTTTCATGCATGCCCAAACATAAGTAGTTTCAAAAACTTTAATGAAGGAGATCTGGGAAAAGTTTGTTTGGGAAACAATCAAGCATGTGATAACACTGGCAAGGGAGACATGGATATTCGTCTATCGAATGGATCTGTATGAAGTCTTACAAATGTGAGGTACGTACTATGTTTGAGGATAAATCTTATCTCGGTCAGTCAACTTGCAAAATATGGTACATTTGCATCTTTTGGTGATGAGACCTGGAAGGCCACTAAGGGTTCAATGGTCGTTACTCGAGGGACCCTGGAAGGTACCTTATACGTTATCAAAAAGGAATCTGGTTCTATTTCTATAGCAAAGACGGATGATGATGCATAACTATGGTACAAAAGACTCAGGCATATGAGTGAGAAAGGGATGAAGTCCCTCATCTTAGATGGCAAACTTGGTGGTTTGAAGTCGGTTGATTTGGACTTTTGTGAAGACTGTGCTTTCGACAAACAAATAAGAGTGAGTTTCTTAAAGGCTGGAAGAGAGTTAAAAACTCAAAGACTGGAGTTAGTTCACACTGATGTGTGGGGGCCTGTTGCTATTAACTTTCTTGGTGGCTCTTCTTATTTTGTTATCTTCATCGACGACAACTCGAGGAAAGTTTGGGTATATTTCTTAAAAGATAAAGTTGATGTTTTTTGTTTTCAAAACCTGGTTAGCTATGATTGAAAATGAGACGGATCTTAAACTGAAATATCTTAGATATGATAATGGTGGTGAGTACTGTGACTCGAAGTTCAAGGAGTTATGTTTTAAAGCAGGAATTAGACGTGAATACACTGTTCCAAGAACGCCACAATAGAATGGCGTAGCAGAGCGTATGAACAGAACCATCACAAAACGTGCTAGGAGTATGATGTTGCATGTCGGTTTGCCAACGCAGTTCTGGGTCGATGCAGTTAACACTATTGTTTGCTTGATAAATTGTGGACCTTCAGTTCCGTTGAAGGATGGTTTACCCAAAGAAGCATGGAGTGGAAAAGTGGTAAAATTTTCTCACATGAAAGTTTTTGGTTGTCCAACTTACATTCATATTGATGCGAGATCCAGAAGTAAGTTTGATGTGAAGTTCAAGAAGTGCGCATTTGTTGGTTACGGCTCAGGAATTTGGGTACAAATTTTGGGACTACCAGAATAGGAAATTAATCGGGAGCAGGAACGTCATCTTCAATGAAAGGGAGATGTACAAGAACCATAATAAACACTTTAGAAGGAGCATCAATGATTCCAGAAAAATCGCCAAAATTCGTGGAGTATGATGGAAACAACGAGCAAGTTGAGGAAGTTCGACAATCTGATCATACAGAAGAAGAGGAAAGAATAGAGGAAGTAGTGGTGGCTCCACATACCCCCACGGTGGAAGTACAAAAATCTGGTAGGGTCAGTCGACCCACCCAAAGGTACTCTCACTCTCTCTATTACTTGCTGCTAACAGATGGTGGTGAACCTGAGTGCTTCAATGAAGCGGTGAAAACTGAAGACTCTATTAAGTGGGAGCTGGTCATGAAGGAAGAGATGTACTCTCTTATGCTAGATCAAAAATGGGATTTAGCCAAACTCCGAAACACTAAGAAGGCACTTCACAACAAATAAGTACACAGACTGAAGGAAGAATAAGGAGGGGACAAGCGCTACAAGTCAAGGCTTGCGGTGAAAGGGTTTCAACAAAAGGAAGGAGTGGACTATACTAAAATCTTCTCCCCGATGGTGAAGATGACCACCATCCGGGTTATTCTGAGCATGTTGCAGTGGAAAAGTTGCGCTTTGAGCAAATGGATGTGAAAACAGTGTTCTTGCATGATGACTTGGAAAAAAAGTTGTACATGCTACAGCCAGAAGGATATGTTGAGCTTGGAAGAAAATAAATGGTCTGCAAACTCAACAAGAGCTTATACGGTTTGAAGCAGGCTTTAAGGCAATGGTATAAGAAATTTGACAGGTGTATGTCAAACAATGGGTACTCGAGATGCGCTGCAAATCATTATTGTTATCTAAAACACTTTGACAATAGTTATATTATTCTCCTTTTGTATGTTGATGACATGTTGATTGTCAGATATGATATTGGAGAAATCAAGCATTTGAAGGGTCTACTGTCTAAGGAGTTTGACATGAAAGATTTGTGAAAAGCTAAGCAGATCATAGGCATGAGGATCAAACGAGACTGCAGTGCAAAAAATTTTAAGTTCTCCCAATCAAAGTACATTGAGAAGGTTCTTTAAAGATTCAATCTGAAGGATGCAGAGGCTGTGAGTATGCCTTTGGCCAGTCATTTTCGGCTCTCCAAAGAGCAGTCACCCAAATCAAAAGAAGAACTAAAGCTGATGGAGAAAGTCCCTTATGCTTCTACCGTAGGAAGTCTGATTTATGCAATGGTGTGCACTCATCTAAACATTGCACATGCAGTGGGAGTCGTCAACAGATTCATGAGTAATCCAGGTAAACAATACTAGGAAGCAGTGAAATGGATACTCGGGTACTCAAAAAGAACTTTAGACTCTTCTCTCTATTTTGGAGTCCCAAAGATCTCACTATATGGATATGTGTGTGACGACCCAGTGCCGACCCACTCTGGACCACACAAGGATCACTGTGGCCTCACTGGCGTAGTCTAGGTGCAACCCAAGTACCTAACCCCTCTCCATCAACAGGCAGGTTGTTGGTGGTCACAACCTCTCTTTGATGAGACAAACTCGATAGTCAAGCGCGAATCACGGGGACTTCCTAGGAGGTCACTCATCCCATTGAGCTGCATAGTTAAGCGTGCTCGGGCTGGGGTAGTCATCAAAGGGAGGTTGTGGCCACCAACAACTCGCTTGTTGATGAAGAGGGGTTGGGTGCTTGGGCTGCAACCCGGACGACGCCAGTGAGGCCACAATGATCCTTGTGTGGTCCAGAGTGGGTCGGCACTAGGTCGTCACATGTGGACTTGGATATGGGTGGAGATATTGACATAGCAGGAGTACCACTGGGTATATCTTTACTTTGGGGAGTGCAGCAGTTAATTGGATCTCCAGGTTGTTGAAGACGGTTGCACTCTCTAGTACTAAAGTCGTATATGTTGTCATTACTGAGGCAAGCAAGGAGATGACATGATTGCAAAGTTTTATGAAGGAACTGGGCAAAGGATAAGAAAATGACAAGTTGTATAGTGACAGTATGAGTGTCATTCATTTAACAAAGAATATTGCATTTTAATCAAGGACAAAGCACATTCAGTACAACTTCATCTGATCTCTTTTGGAAGATGAGGTTCTAACATTGGAGAAGATCCGCACTTCGAAGAATCTAGCAGACATGTTTACAAAATATGTGGACATGGACAAACTGAAGCTTTGCTCGGCTTCAGTTGGTCTTCAAGGTTGAAGACAAGGTGGAGCCACCCCCGCCATTCGTTGCCACCGCTACGAAGATCCTAATAGGAGCCAATCTTGGAGAATCATCACTAGTTCAGTCTCCAAGTTGGAGACTGTTAGATGGTGGAGTCTGACTGCATTGGGTGTACTGGACACTCATCATGATTTCCTAGTGGCATTTATGTAAGTTTCTTGATGTTTTCAGCCTAGGGTTCTAAGTGTTAACCATCTGAGAAGGAGCGGCGAAAGAGGAGAGGTGTATTCCATTTTGATCAGTCTTTATAGTGGATTTTTTGGACATGAACCCATAAAAACTAAACACAAGTCGTTCTGAAACGGCACCAACAACTACCTCACACGAGAGAGGAAGCAAGAGCTACCAAACCAAGTCTGGAATCACCAACTTTAACCACTCGGACTGCTACTGCTGAGAGCTTGAGACATTCAAAAGAAAAGAACGTCTTGACAAAGAATGAGAGAGAATAAAAACCATAAGTCATAAGGTTATTCAACACAAACCACATAAATTGTGAGTATTATAGTACAAAAAAGATTAGTCAAAAGAACAGTTGGCGCTAAGTGCAGCAAGATCTATCTTATATATATACATATACACACACACACACACACACAGATATATATATATATATATATATATATATATATATATATATATATATATATATATATATACATATACATATACACACACACATATATATACACATATATATCTCTACCACTATAAAAGAAATACTTGAGCCATGAATTTTAAATTCATTGAAACGATTATGACCATCGGATTTAGATCCAATCTTTATTGGCCATTTATATTTTATATATTAAAAAGTGAAAATCTCTAGGTATTCTAAACCTACAGCTAATGAAGGATAGGGAGAGAGAGGAGAGAGGGAAGAGAGGGCGGCAGATTTATAGAGAGAGGGAAAGAGAGAGAGAGGGAAATTTATATAATATAAGATATTATCTATTATTAATAAGCGTGTTTGTGTTCTCTCCGTCACGCAGGTGATTTCCCCAAAAACCCCCGGTCGCCCATCCGTTTCTGTCGCGTGCCGCCACCGGTGCCCTCGTCGTTTCCTCCTGCCGCGTGCCACCAACGATGTCCTCGCCGCTTTATTATCGACGATCTGGCGGCCCTCGCCGCTTCCTCCTACCGCGTGCCGCAACCGCTGTCCTCGCCGCTTTATCATCGGCGATCGCTGATTCGGGCGGCCGCCACCTGCCCTCCGCGTGCCCGCCCGCCGCTCTCTTATGCATGCTGCCGCTGTCTCTGCTATTTATCGCCATTCAGTCTTACTCATGCACTTCTCTGTTTGTCTTCCCAGCACCAACATCTGCATTCTTGCCCTACATCTGCTAGAACCCGAGCTTTCCCTCCATTTGAAATCCAACCAAATTATCAGGTATCTCAAGTGTCTATCTTTATGTTTTGTTTGTGTTTAATTGTCTTTCTTAAAGAGAACTTAAATTAGTTTAGGAAAGAAATGGACTTTAATTATCTTTCATTTCGGCTGGATTTGTATTCTTAAATTAGTTTTAATACAGACGTTTCTATTTATTTTTTGTTTTCATTATTGGATCGATCGCTGTTGGTTATGATCCTTAGACGCTTTCCTTTTTTAGGTATTTATTCATCTTGAATCGTCTATTTTGAAACAATCGCTACGTTTATTGCTCTTCCCTTAAAAATGATTACAGATCGATCCTGTTGATGCATTTTCTGACATTTTTTGTGCTGTTTGGCATTCTTGTAGACATTTTTGTGATTCTGCCTTGATCTCCATGCACTTGCCTGGCATAGTAGCTCTGCTATACCTTTTTTTCATTGATTCTTCTTATATGTTGTGAATCTTTCTGATTGATCAAAGAGAATGCTATTATGTATGAAAAACAATATAGCAGAGCGGGGTTGTCATAATTTTTGCATAACCAATACCGGGTGCAAGAAAGAGATCTGCATATTTTAGAACAAAACTCCAATCCAACAGGAACTCTGTCACTATTGATTACTTAAAGGAATTCTGGCACTATTGATGAAACGAATCAATATGTTTATTGCTCTTCCCTTGAAAATGATTACAGATCGATCATGTTGATGCATTTTCTAACATTTTTTGTGTTGTTTGGCATTCCTATAGACATTTTTGTGATTCTGCCTTGATCTCCATGCACTTGCCTGGCATAGTAGCTCTGCTATACTTTTTTTCATTGATTCTTCTTATAGGTTGTGAATCTTTCTGATTGATCAAAGAGAATGTTATTATGTATGAAAAACAGTATAGCAGAGCGGGGTTGTCATAATATTAGCTACGACAGACATACATAAAAAATAAAGCAGGCACCAGCTTCCGATTAACTTCAAAATGTTCTAACGTCATGCCCTACAAATTACAAAAACATCTTCCAAGCCATTTACCTCATTATTCAAAATAACATTAAATGTCTATCAGTATTTCCAGGAGAAAATGTCACCTACTACTCATTTGACTCAGTCAATGATGACAAATACAATTCAAATCCACAAGAGTTTTTGAACAGTTTATCACCAGTAAATCTCCCCCCCACACAGACTGTCTTTAAAAAAATGATGTGCTTATTATGCTACCTCGAAATCTCAATGCCACAATAAGCCTGTGCAATGGTTCACGTATTCTATGTCGTCATTTCAGCAAAAATATCATTGAGGCTGAAATTCTTGCAAGAGAACATAAATGGAAAACAATATTTCTTCCGCGTATACCTCTGAAGAATCCTGAAGATTCAAAAATGCCTTTTGAACTTATGCGTAAGCAAATTCCAATTCGTCTTAGCTTTGCATTGACAATCAATAAATCACATGTCCAAACAGTTAAAGAAATAGGAATCTACTTACCCACTCATGTTTTTACTCACATTCAACTGTATGTAACTCTATCAAGAGGAATGCATTCATCAAGTATTAAACTACTAATTAAAAAATGCTCACTACCTGCTCACCAAGGTATATACACAAAAAATATTGTGTTCAAAGAACTTCTCATGCAAACACACCTACAGGTACATAGCGAGTCATCACATACAATTCAATATGATTTTAGCGTATAATTTACATGTTTTTCCACAGAACAATTAAAATGCGCATTGATGGATAATGTCACTCAGCATAACAAATGCAACTACATCAACTTTCAGCATCGCCAACAGCGATTTTGCCAATCCACCTTTTGAGCTAAATACTCTGATCAGAAAAAATACCTTCCCTTATTGTAATAAATATTCTTTATTTACTCATTAAATAAGACAACCATTTTTTAATATATGTTATAAAATACGCATTCATTTCGCAGACATTGATTATTTCTTTATGAATGTCAACAATGTGTAGATGGAAAATGACAACTCATCAGATCAGCAGCTACAATTACATAATCAGTCTGCCACGCAACCCAGTAAGTCATTATTACTATTTATATATATATTTTTTACTACCACAACAATTTCAAACTGAGACTATAAAATGTGTTTTGCAGATAACCCTGTCAACAACAACTGACTCTGATTACAATTACTATGATGAGCTTTACTTGCCAATCACAACCCGATGGTCAGATCATCCACGAAATGAGATTCCAGGTTTTAAACTACGTATCCCAGCTGTGTCATCAGGTCTAACACCACAAAAAGAGTGGAACTATGTATTCACAATGATTAGAATGTAACACATACCAAATAATATGCATTACATGATAAACAGTACTACCATAACTCAATCAACGTTTGTTAATACCTGATATTACTGTACATGTTCCAACAATGCAGAATCTCCCAAGGCCACTGAATAAGATCTTTCATCAAGCATTGTTGTTACTGCTGAGAGTTTCCAACTACAGATGTACGTGCCATTTACTATAGTTGAAGAATCGTCAACTCTCGGCAATCTCCCACCATAGGCCATCAAGTGTGCGCCCTCCGCAGTTTGAATGGTTCTGTGAAGTTGTAATACCGAATGTTATTAGTTTTTATGTGTGAATTTTATTTTTTCCCTCCTCTCTTTATCTTTGTGCTCAGTATTAACGCTTTTTACAGTCTTCCAACATGCTCCTACAAGTATTTTTTGTGCTGCTTGGACAAAAAAATACATGCTGTAATAATATTTCATTGTATAGATCTCTCACCACCACCACTCGATTAATTATGATGGATATAATCATTTGGATAATCATCATTGAATATGAGTTTTAAAATAATCAACATGGATTTTTTGTGTACGTTTCAATTAACCAGTTACAACTTCTTATATTTATTACAACTTATCGAAGTGTAAATATAAAAATATTTAAATATAAAAAATTAAATTAGACACTCAACGCCAGGCCGACGCGGCCGGGCTGAGCCCGCCGAAGGCGACCAGAGCCCGCCAAGGGAGGTCGAAGCCATACGGCCGACAGCACATGTCGAGCACCCTTCCACCTCCCTGTGCTCTAGAAAGTCATATATATATATACGCACCGCGTGGCAGCGATTGGCGGTTGCGGCGCTGAGCCGATGAATTGCGTGGAAGCGGGGCCCGATTCTTTACGGCCGGAGGCTGCCCGGAGGATCAAGCACAGGCGAAGCCTGGGTGCAAGCAGGCGAAGCCCGTGTGCAGACGGGCAAAGCTCGCCTGATGCGGCCGAAGGCCGCCCGAGAGCATCGAGCACGGGCGTAGCCCGTGCGAAGGTGCTCGTATATATATATATATATATATATATATATATATATATATATATATATATATATATATATATATATATATATATATATATATATATATAATATAGAAAGGGGCGGGGTGACAAAGAAACAAATGAAGAGAGAGGGAGGGGAGAGAGTGTCTTGGAAAGAGAGAATGATGGGGAGAGAGGGAAATTTAATACTTAAGAAAAAGAGAGGTGAGAGGGAGAAAAATTAATTACTGTAATTAAAAACGTAATTTTTTACAAAATAAAAATTGTAATCGTGATTGATATTTTTTACGATCATTCTGAGTACTCATATGTATATGTTGCGGGCACGGTCATCGGGGGCGGGCGAAGCCCGCCGTCGCCGGCCGGGTACTGTGACGCGTAGCCATCGGGTCGTAGGCCCGTGCCTGTCACTCGTACATATATATACATATATACATATACTTGAGACTGATCTGCTCGAGAAAGATCATCATTAACACCAGTCATAATCTGGGACTAAGGCGATGACTCATATTCCAACACAAATCATTAGACTAAATCATGCCACAAAAGGCACTATGGTGGTGACTATCTTTCCAACACAACCCAATAGTTCAAAACATCAAAAAGACACTATAGTGGTGACTATCTTTTCAATACAACCCAACAATCCAAAAACCAAGTCACCTGGTGTAATGATTCACAAACAGGCATTGTGGTGGTGGTACATTTCACTAACACCCACAATCCAACCAATATCATAAAACAGGTAACGTGGTGGTGATATCTTTCACATTCACACCAACTGACCACCAAATTCCAAGAATTTGGAAAGGAACAACACAAGTGTTCTTAAGCAGAAACATACTTATATATTATCATTAAGCCTAAACTACGCAATCAAAATTGGACTATGTAGCAGAATTGATCTATGTAGCCGAATTTAACTATGTAGTGAATTTTGATTATGTAGTCGAATTTTGATCATGCAGTCGAATTTTAACTTAGAGAAGAAATCATTAACAATGCAGTCAAATTTTGATCGTGTAGTCAAATTTTGATCATGCAGTCAAATTTTAACTTAAAACAGAAATCATGAACCATGCAGTCGAATTTTGATCATGCAGTCGAATTTTAACTTAAAGCATAAATCATGAATCATGCAGTCGAATTTTGATAATGCAGACGAATTTTAACTTAAAGTAGAAATCATGAACCATGAAGTCAAATTTTGATCATACAATCAAATTTTAACTTTGAGCAAAAATCATGAATGATATAATTTATGCATGAAATCCTAAGTAATTACTTAACCAAAACTTCCAGAAAGGAAAAAAATAGCAAAGTGTCACCATCCTTAAGAAAGTGAAGCAGAAAGAACAAAAAAAAATTTGGTGATATATATAGAAAAAAGAATCTTAACAAGTTACTGCACATAAAAAATTCCTTAAAAGATTACAACATACAGAAACTTCAGAGGAACTAAAAGAGATTAAAGGAGAGCAATTAAAGGAAACAATCCACCACTTGCCTCAACTTCAAACCATTAGATTTTGACCTCCCAAGCCCTCCACACCAAGGATCAGTTCACACTCGGCGAGGCAAGAAAATCTTGGAAGTTTTGGCAAGAAACAACGGTTAGGCCCGCTTACACTAACGCTAAAACTCCACAAAATGGAATATGCTTACCACGCACCGAATAGCTCGACGAGAGCTTTCCAAATTTAGGCTTCGTCTAGAAAAACGAACACCGTAACTTCTAATTGGGCGGTCGGAAAGCTTCAGGAAAAGAAAGATCTTCCGTCTCTTGCTTTCTTTCTCTCTGGTTATCGGGTTGGCTTGAGGAAGAAAGGCTTTGGGAAAATGAAAATTATAATTGTCTCTCACTTATAAATTAAAAAAATATATCAATTTCCAAGATAGGCTTTAATGTTTTTAGTTATTTCCAAGGCTAATTTTGACTTAGTTGATCCAAAATTAGCAAAAAAAATCCTTATTAATTTTGTTTTTAATTAAGACTTACGAATTCCGATTCTTATAAAATTATCCTAAAATCTCAATTTCAGTCAAGCTCGAAATTCAGTCATCTTGACCAAACGGACATGAAAACGCATTAACAACGACGCTCCGTTAATCACCAAGCTAACATAATGCTCTTACACTAAATATTATGCCAATTAGAAGTCTGAAATTAATTTTCGAAATTTTGAGGGGCGTTACATGATACTCTGAGGATGACTATTAAATAAGATATATTAGGGACTAGCATCAACTGCTCTAACCAGCTATGAATGAACAAAATCACTTTCCTAAATTTGTGTTAACATATTAATGGAGAGGGGGCCCTTGAGTGGGACTCATAATATATTAGTGAAGGAATCAATATGGTTATTTTTATACATCCTAGCACATAACCACAAATTTCGAAATGTACGTGATACATACTTACGTTCCATCAACACCATAAGTTGACATTTCAGCGATATTTTGAGGGCAATCTAAAAGATGAGTTCGGATTATATCAAGCTTCCCAAAACATCACAAGCACATAGGTGGGACTAAGTAGGGTTGTTAACAAATAATATAGTTCGTGAATAATTCAGGATTCGATTTGTGAAGATTCGATAAATATTTGTAATTTTCGAATTCGAATCCAAATTCGGATTCGAATAATTTTGGAATCCGAATCCGGATAAGTTTTTCCCTATTCGAAGTATTCGCGAGTAGTTCGCGAACAGAAAAATTACTTAAATAAAATTATATATATTTAATAAAATTATATATTTAATTATTCCTATTGAACACGAATTCGAATCTTAATTCGAACTCGAATCCAAATCCAACAATTCATGTAGAATTCGAATCTGAATCTGAATCCAAATATTCGAACGAATCTGAATCCAAATCTTTGCATTCTATGCGAAATTTGAATTCGATTGAAGAGATATTCGATTCGATTCGGTTCGTGAACAACCCTAGGTGGGAGTGCTTTAAGGATTTTGTTGGTAATATTGATGCACACACATTGAGGTCATTGTGCCAATAAGTACCCAGATAGATATCACAATAGGACACATGCAATTACCACCAATGTTCTCAGGGTATGTGATGCTCGCATGAAATTCATATATTTTGTACTCGGTTGATCAAGAGGGTTTCTCATCAGATTCAAGAGTATTGTGTAATGCATTGGAAATTGAGGATTGCTTTGAAGTTTATATATATAAGAGTGTTCCTTATCGTGGATTATCTTGTCGATGAGACAGTTGCCCATTATTCAACAACTAATTTTATTCGTAGGTAAGTACTATCTTGTCGATTCAGGTAATACAAATGGACCATGATATCTAGCTTCGTATTGGACGAAAAATTATCATCTTCAAAAATGGGCTATTCAAGGAAATATTCATACTACTTATAAGCAGTTATTTAATCTTCGTCATTCAAAGAAGAAAATTGTTATTGAAAAAACCTTCGGATGACTAAAAAAGATTGGCAATTTTGCGACAACCATCTTTCTTTGATATCAAGTGGCAAGTGCAAACATAGCACTAGAACAACTACTTAGCCACAATCATCTAGTTTTAATTGTTCACTTATTATACAGATTCAAATTATTAATGTTTGTTACATTCATCATAACTTCTCGATGTACAAAAAGCTAGTGAATGATGCAATATTATTGGAGGAAAGTCGATGCGGAGATATTAACACGTCAGTAGCGGGGATAATTTTGAGTATGTGGATACAATTGAATCATTCAAGTGTCAAATGAATTATCCGCTTTCAGAGATAACTTGGCTAGAATAATGCTTAGTGATTACCAGCTTCCACAAATTAATATATTTGAGTAAACTCATTTCTACTAGCTATAATTTTAGGCAACTATAATGCATATTATCATTTTGTATGGCTATAATAACTATATATCATTTTATAATTGTATTAATCATATATCATTTTGTTCAAATGCGTGTGTGAAGATATATTTTGTTTATATGGAGATTTTATTATGTTATATATTTAATAAAACTATTTACAGTCTTGACATGAACAATAATAAAACTCAAATCTCAAAATGGACTATACTCTTTCTATGGCTCACTTACAACAACTACATCTCGACAATAATTATGCCAACGGATGGAAAGGAGTAGCATTCACCGATGTTATCACTATTTTGTGGGATGAATGTCAAGTTCATGCTAGCAAAGAAAAAATAATGGCAAAACTGAAAACATGAAATAAATATACCAAAAAATATAAACAATGCTAGATACAAGTGATTTTGAGAACCATTGGAAACAACATGCGGTACAAATTGATAGTGAAAAGATCTAGGTCGATTTTATAATGGTAATAATTTTTTTGTGCACTTATCTCATATGTTTCACAAATTTGATGGTTGCATTTATTTTAATAGGCACATCCATCTCTCAAACACTACAAAGACGTGTTCACAAAAGTTGTGTTCGTGGGAACACGCACTGGTAGAGCGACACATAAGGGTGGTAGCCTGCTTCATCAGATGTTTTTTGGCATCACAACGCAAAAGCACATATTCTTCTCCAATTAGTAGTAATTTCCAATGAAAGAGTATGCACCTTTTTATAGATCTCAAGTAGGGCGCGGAAGGAAATTCACATTGTTAATTACTGGGCGGACAAATAGAAATGTTTGGTTTATGTCACTCAGATCACCAATTTAAATGGTCGGACAACTCCCCCCCCCCCCCCCCACAACACACACAACAGGTGGTTCCAGGCAGTTCGTGTAGGGTTAGAGGGCGCTCAAAGTATTCTACGATATCCTATCTAAGTATGGAATATGATATTTATAGTACTTCCAGCATAGGGTCAAACCCTAGAATGACATGAAACCCGTTAACCTATTCCGAGTCTGTCCAAACACGAGCGGACATATTATATATGAATCTAACAATCTCCTCCTATGTCCATCGTGAACCCAGACTTCGGACAGAGGGTGGTTTGTGCAAAGTTCAACCAACTGCGAATCATACACAACCGTATCCAGCACATGTTTCAAACAAAATTAGACTTAAGTATAGAATAGTATGCACGCATAAGTAAAACGAAACTCAGCTGCAACACAGAATAGTCTCAGGTACAACAAGACACAGGCCCAATACTCCTGGTGTCCCAAACAAACAGAGAGCTAATAGTCCAATCAAACAGCGCATAAAAGAAGAGATAAAAACAATGCTCTGAACAGAAGTAGCAAAAGATAAACTAAAAAATACTCTAAAACTTATCATCCAGAAGATCATCCTGATCTGGATCCCAGTCAACCAGTGCTCCTCCTATCCCAGCAACCCCTGCAATTTCAACAAAGAATTTCATTTCAGAATGAATTCAATTCTTTGCAAAATTTGCAAATATCTAGTTCTACAAAAAGAACTTGGTATTTATCATATTAATGTGGCAGAGAGGACACGTTCACAGAGTATTATAGTTTTACCTCAGAACCTGATATTTATTTCAACTGAAATGATTCCAGACTTCTAGACACTACAGCTATATCTGTGATCCTATATGGAATGTCACGGTTACTGCCCTTCTAAAGTTAATTGGAACTCATCAAGTTTGGAATGGAACCAATCTCCAGAAGAAGAGACAAGACCTAGTCAGATTGTGTTATCAAGTTTGGAATAACACTCTCCTCCAAGCAAAAGACGAATCCAGGTGAAGTTATTAGCATCAAGTTTGGAATGAAACAACTTACCAGATCTGAGCTCAGCAACCAAGAGCATCAACGGAATACAACATGCTTGCTTTGACAAAGGAAATCGAAATAATCAAAACTTTCGGACAAAGGCTGAACTGAATCGCCTATTACTAAACTAAGGTCGAACTAAATCGTCATTAGTCTCATTTCCCCCACATTTTTGATTAGACGGTCTTTTGGCATTCCTTTCGTCAATGGATCAGCCAGGTTATCCTTTGAACGTACATCAATCAAAATGATAATTCCTTGTTATTTCAGATAATTCAACAAGGCATGTCTCAATCGTACATGTCTCCTCTTAGTATTATAGAGGGTATTCTTAACGACCTGAACTGCTGCTTGATTATCGCAATACAAGCTCAACGAGTTGACTTGTAACTTAGACAAGGGAATGTCTAAAATTAAGTTCTTGATCCAATCTGCCTCTTCACCGGCCAAGGCTAAGGCAAACAACTCGGTTTCCATAGACGACAATGCTATACATGTCTGTCTTTTGGATATCCAAGTGATAGCAGTGTACAACCCCGTATTCGCCCCTGTATAGTTTTAAGCTTTTTGGGAGATTTTGCACTCTCGGTGGCCAATTTTGGCTCTAGCTTGGAAACATACTAGTAGGGGGAGGAAAAATCTACCTCCCCCCAGTGGCCCTCTTTTGAGGGGCGGGTGCGACAAGTTGGCTAACACCAGCCCCCGTCCCGATAGGTGCCTGGCGGCCTAGTGGGGCGAGACCGGCCGGGGGCCGGGGTCTCGCCCCCTGCCCCTTCTAGCCTGGCGGCCTGGCGGGGCGAGACCGGCCGGGGGCCGGGGTCTCGCCCCTGCTCCTTCTAGCCTGGCGGCCTGGTGGGGCGAGACCGGCCGGGGGCCTGGGTCTCGCCCCCTGCCCCTTCTAGCCTGGCGGCCTGGCGGGGCGAGACCGGCCGGGGGCCGGGGTCTCGCCCCTGCTCCTTCTAGCCTGGCGGCCTGGCTGGGCGAGACCGGCCGGGGGCCGGGGTCTCGCCCCCTGCCCCTTCTAGCCTGGTGGCCTGGCGGGGCGAGACCGGCCGGGGGCCGGGGTCTCGCCCCTGCTCCTTCTAGCCTGGCGGCCTGGCGGGGCGAGACCGGCCGGGGGCCGGCGTCTCGCCCCCTGCCCCTTCTAGCCTGGCGGCCTGGTGGGGCGAGACCGGCCGGGGGCCGGGGTCTCGCCCCTGCTCCTTCTAGCCTGGCGGCCTGGCGGGGCGAGACCGGCCGGGGGCCGGGGTCTCGCCCCTGCCCCTTCTAGCCTGGCGGGGCGAGACTGGCCGGGGGCCGGGGTCTCGCCCCTGCTCCTTCTAGCCTGGCGGCCTGGCGGGGCGAGACCGGCCGGGGGCCGGGGTCTCGCCCCTGCCCCTTCTAGCCTGGCGGCCTGGTGGGGCGAGACCGGCCGGGGGCCGGGATTCCGCCCCTTCTCCTTCTAGCTTGGCGGTCTGGCGGGGCGAGACTGGTCAGAGGCCGCGGTCTCGCCCTTGCCCCCCCTGCAGTTTTACCTTCTTGCCCTCGGGGGGAATTCCCCCTTTACCCCCCGGCGTGGATGTTTTCTATTGGCCCAAGGTATATTGGGCGTAGGGGTATTTCGGTCATTTTGGTCCATGGGATTTGGAAAACTATAAATAGACCCCCTTGGGTGCCTTGGAGAGGATCCTTTTCTTAGCTTCCTCCTCCCTTAGCTTCTTCTTGGTAGAGTGGAGAGAGCTCTCCAAGGCGCCTAGCCTAGCCCTTTGGTGAGGGAGGGGAAGAGCTCAGGTAGCCTTCCGGGTGTGAGGTGGGACCTCCGCGCTAGAGCCAAGGGTCTGTTCATAGTCTCCTAAGTCTCCGGTCCGTGACGTTCTCTCGAGTGTAGTAGGTGTGAGGTCACCCCTTTCAGGGACCCCGAACTCCACAGAGGTCAATTTTGGCTTCAACACTTTGGTGCGGTGAGCGTGGAGAGTGACCAGCACAGAAGATCTCAAGAGAGTGTCATGACGGGAGGTCAGGGAGGTAGTGATGATCTCGGCGAGCTCCCTAGCTCAGGACCCTTTGTTGGGAGGCAAGAGTTCATGGCCTCCATCCAGGGTATCATGGAGATGCTGCGAAGCATTGCTCCCCAGGGTGGCAGCTCCACCCCGACCCCCCAGGAGCTAGCTCCCCCCCTCGACGAGTCGACTCCCAGGGGTTTAGGCGAGATGACCCCAACGGGGGGAGAAGTAAGCGCACCAGGAAGAAGGCCCGGGAAGGAGAGGATGGGAGATGGGGTCGAGCGAGACCTCACTGGCCGGGAGTTATTCTCTAGCCCGGCAAGTGCCAACCTCCCAGGCGAGCAGGTGGCGCGAGTGGAGCAGGCGAGACCCCCCCTCAGGGGGTCACCCTTCAGCGAGCTGATCATCTCAGCTCCCGTTCCCGAGGGGTTCAGAGAGCCAGACATGGCTTACTATACGGGGAAGGATGACCCCGTCCAACATCTGCAGTGGTTCGAGGATGCCGTCTCCATCAGGCCGATGACGGATGCCTTCAAATGTCGCCTCTTTGCGATCACAT
The DNA here is from genome assembly GCA_039583875.1 of Platanthera guangdongensis. Lineage (NCBI taxonomy): Eukaryota > Viridiplantae > Streptophyta > Magnoliopsida > Asparagales > Orchidaceae > Platanthera > Platanthera guangdongensis. The sequence continues at coordinate 163,735,550 of CM077161.1, forward strand.
TGAAGGAGAAGGTAAGGGACTGGTTCCATCAACTCCCTCCAAGGTCGATCTATGGGTTCGAGGACTTGAGCCGAAGCTTCTAGCTCCGCTTCTCCACCTCCAAGAAGCGGAAGAGGAGTCCTGAGTCCATCTTCCTGATAAGGCAGGGGGCCGAGGAGTCGCTGGCCCGTTACGTTGACCGGTTCCAAGAGGAGATCCTGGAGGTCCAAGAGATGCCAGGGTATGCTCTCTAGATGGCCTTCACTGTTGGGCTGAAGGAGGGCTTCTTCAAGATGAGCTTGACCCGGAAGGCCCCCCTTTCCTTCGAGGAGCTGATGGAAAGGGCGGCAGAGGAGATTGCCATGGAGGCGGCCAAACCGGCATTTGTCAAGAAGTTGGCAAAGCTGACAGAGACGGAGGAAAAGGAGCAAGGTGGCTCGAGGCCTCAGGAGGGGAGAAGGAGAGAGGTGCGGAGAGCTCAGGAGGGTCCGGAACCAGGTTGGAGGCAGCAGGGAGGACCCGCTCAGGGCCCGGGAAGAGGTTACGCCCATGATAGGGGAAACTTCCATGGGGGCCAAGGAAGGTTCAACTTCCAGAGGCAAGCCCCTAGGAAGCTCCTCCCCCCACCACAACAAGCGATGGAGATTGGTCGAAGGGAGAGGAGGAACCGCCAGGGAAGGAGAAGGGTCAGGATAGAGTTGCCGTACTGTGACTTCCACCAGGTGGAGGGGCACGCCACAGCTACCTGCCCCGAGTTCCTGGAGGTGAGGGGGCGAGAGACCCTGCCCAGCCACAGCCACCGGTGCGGGTTGAAGAGGTTCTGCCCAGAGAAGGAGGGGATGATGTTTGTGAGGACCGGGTCGATGTCGGACCCCGAGGCGGTATAGCGGTGATCCATGGTGGAGTGAGGATCGAGGCCACTCGGAAGGCAAGCCTCCATGTCATGTACCGAAGGAGCGTCGCCTCAACCTCCCAGACGCCACCCCAGGAGGAGAGGGTCACCTTCTCGGTGAAGGACCTGCCGGATCATGAGGATCTGTTTTGCGATGCGCTGGTCATCCAGACGGCCATCGAGGGCTACAGCGTCTCCCGAATCTTGGTGGACAACGGGAGCTCTGTCAACGTCATTTTCAGGAAGGCGTTTGATGAGATGAAGGTAGAGCCAAGGAGGGTGTTGGCCTCGGACGGACCCCTCTTCGGATTTTCAGGGGAGAGGAAGGAGGTTGAGGGTGGAGTGGGACTCCAAGTTAAATTGGGGGGAGTCTCAAGGAACTGCCGGTTCGTCATTGTGGACGCTACAAGCAGCTATAACGCCATCTTCGGAAGGCCCCTCATCAGCGCCTTCCGTTGCGTGCCATCTTCCTTCCACCAATGCATCAAGTTCAGCTCCGGAGGGATCCAGGTCGGAGTCAAGGGAGACTCCAGGATAGCAAGACAGTAACAGCCGTCAACACCATCTCTTGGTTGGCCAAGGCAGATGAGATGGAGAAGATCATGGAGAGCCTAAGCAGGATGGAAGTGTCCGGCGAGCAGGAAGCGGATGGCGACCACCAGGTCCAGACCCCCTGAAGAAGCCTCGTCCCGGTAGAGTCCTGTATTTTTCTTATGTTGTATTGAGTCCAGCCCCCGACCAGCTGAGTCGGGGGGGTCATGTAACCCATCTTTTTCCCCATTTGAGGATGTAAGATTTGGTAAGGACTGATTGAGATGCTTAGTTCTTTTGTTCCGAGACGGTCCCGCTGCCCAGGCTCTCACTAGTTGGGCAGGGCCGGTGGTACCTCTCGTTGATGCCTAGTTGTCTTACCTCGAGATGGATTCCGCTGCCAGGCTCTCACCTAGCTGGCAGGGCAGGTTGATCTCTCGGAGGGTGGGAAGGTCTCACCTCGAGATGGATTCCGCTGCCAGGCTCTCACCTAGCTGGCAGGGCAGGTTGATCTCTCGGAGGGTGGGAAGGTCTCACCTCGAGATGGATTCCGCTGCCAGGCTCTCACCTAGCTGGCAGGGCAGGTTGATCTCTTGGAGGGTGGGAAGGTCTCACCTCGAGATGGATTCCGCTGCCAGGCTGTTGAAGTTGGTGACCGGGCGGTCTGGCGGTTTGTCTCAGTCGGCTTGGAGACCGGGCGGTCTGGCGGTCTTCCCTGGCAGTCTCTCTTCCTCTCTGGTGGTAGCCGTGCGGTTAGCCCTGCTGTCTAACCGCGCGGCTTGTGCGGTTTGTTTTGTATAGTCCGCTTGTCCTGTAAATTATAGTCCCACATCTCTTATTTGTATTCTCTCATCTCTCCTCCATTCTATATAAAGGAGGGCATACCTTTGTAATAGATACCTTTTTTGGATAATAAAATTTCAATTATTCAAAAGTTTATTCGCTTGTTCTCTACTTTTCGCTTCTTTTCTCTACTTTCTAACATGGTATCAGCGGACACGGTCATTTCCTCCTGATTCTGTGCGCCCTCTGTTGTTCGCGGCTTGTTTTCAGCATTCTGCGACTTGCTTCGCGACTTGGCTTCTCTCTGTCCGCGCGGCTTGTTTCTATCCGCGCGGCTTGTTTCTGTCCGCTGCCCTGTTCGCGCGGCTTGCTTCTTCTTCTCTTCTCCTACTGATCTTTGTCGCGGCGACCTGTTTCCTTGTCGCCGCGCTCCTTGCTCTTTCCTCCCGCTCTGACTTCCTAGTCGTTGCGGTCTGTCCCTATCCGCGTGTGTTGTCTATCTACTCGCGGCTTGCTGCTGTGATCTGCCTGACCGTGCGGGTTGTCCCTTTCTCACCCGCATCTTGGTCGCGGTCACCTGCTCTTCTCTTCTCTTCTGTTCGCTCGGTCTTCTCAGTCCGCGCGACCTCTTCCCCGCTGGACCTTTGCCTGTTTTTTTGCCGCTTTCTTCTTGTTGCCTTCTACCCGCTCCTGCTTGCTAGTCGCCTCGGCCTCATCTTTGGCCGCGCGACTTGTTCTCCTCTGTTCGCCCGACTTTTTCAGGTCGTGCGACTTCTTTCCCTCTGCTTTGCTCGGCTTCTTGGAAGCGGCCTTTCTAGCCGCCCGACCTATTTTCTGGTCGCCCGGCTTGGTGCTCTATTCTCTTCTCGCGGCTTGTTCTTCTCGTAGCGGTTTGCTACTCTCTTGCTTCCATGGCTTTCCTCTCCTCCAGCCCGTCAGCCTCCGTGGTCACCTCTTCTGGTAGTGCTCATGTTGTGACTCGCGGACGATGGCTCATCGACTCTGGTGCAACAAGTCATATGACAGGCAACCCTCAATTTTTCTCTCTTCTTGACACACAGGCTCAGTTGCCCCCAGTCATTGTCGCTGATGGATCTCCCTCCCCGGTCCATGGGACGGGCATGGTTCAAGTCACTCCGTCTCTCTGCTTGGCTGATACCCTCTATGTGCCCAAGTTTCCGTGCAATTTATTATCGGTTACTTCTTTATGCAAGCAACTACAGTGTTCTGTCACATTCACCCCTACCTCTTGTGCTTTTCAGGATCCGGACTCCCAACGGACGATTGCTACCGGGACTGAGAGTGGTGGCCTCTACTTCCTTGACAACGTTTCTGCTCTATCCGTCTTCTCCTCCTCCTCTACAGATCTTCTCCAATGGCATCTTCGCCTTGGTCATGCTCCTCCCCGCATTCTACGACAACTCCTGCCGCACCTCCCTCCTCATCATCCTCCTCTAAACTGTGATGCATGCCAACTTGGCAAACATCACCGCTCCTCCTTCCCACCAACGCAGCGTCGGGGCTCCTCCCATCCGTTCGACCTCGTTCACTCTGACATATGGGGTCCCGCTCCTACCCTCACCATCGGTCGGGGCAGTTCCTATTTTGTCACCTTCATTGATGATTTCTCTCGATCTACGTGGGTATATCTTCTTAAAGATCGCTCCGAGTTATTCTCTGTTTGGACCTCCTTTTATTCGATGGTTAAAACTCAGTTCGCTACGTCTATTAAAATCCTTCGTTCTGACAATGCTCAGGAGTATCTTAGCCACGACTTCTCCTCCTTTTGCACTCACCATGGTGTTATTCGTCAAACCAGCTGTGTCTACACTTCCCAACAAAATGGGGTGGCGGAACGCAAAAACCGTCACCTCCTTGATGTCGCTCGCACTATGATGAATCAAATGCATGTTCCTCGCTCCTATTGGGGCTATGCTGTCCTTCTCTCCTGCTATCTCATCAATCGCCTTCCCTCCACCGTTCTCCACGGTGCTACCCCCTTCTCCATTCTTTATCCGGACAAGGATCCCTATCCTCTTCCTCTACACATCTTTGGGTGCACCGCTTTTGTGCACTCTCCCGCTGCCACCCGTGATAAACTCTCACCCCGTGCCACCAAATGTGTCTTTCTGGGCTATTCTCCCACTCAGAAAGGCTATTGTTGCTTTGACCCTGTTACCCGCAAGCAATTTGTCTCTACGGATGTCACCTTCTTTGCCAATGCCTCTTACTTCTCTCCCGCTTCCTCTTCTCCTCCTCCTGCTCCTCCTTCTCATACCAACCCATCCCTTCCCTCTGCTCCCACTGAGGTTCCGTCCTCTCCACCCACTCCACCGCCTTCCCCATCCTCCTCATCTCCACCCTCTACTCCGCTTTCTCCCTCCACTCTGCTGCCATCTCTCTCTACTCCCGGGCCAGCTCTCTCCACCACGGATACTCCGGATACTGAGGCACCTGCTGACCTGGATCTCCCGATTGCTCTTCGCAAAGGGGTTCGGGCTTGTACCCACCATCCTCTTGCTGCGGTTGTTTCCTACGATCGCCTTACCCCTGCTCGCCGAGCCTTTGCCCTGGCTATCTCGGCAACTACCACCCCCCGTTCCTACCAGGAGGCCCTTACTATTCCTCACTGGAAAGTTGCCATGGATGAGGAGATTGCTACTCTCACTGAACGGGGTACCTGGACCCTTGTTCCGCCTCCTTTCGGCACCGATGTTGTTGGTTGTCGCTGGGTCTTCGTGGTGAAGTTTCTCCCGGATGGCAGTGTGGATCGTTATAAGGCTCGCCTGGTTGCCAAGGGTTTTACCCAAACTTATGGGGTTGATTACTTTGACACCTTCTCGCCCGTGCCTCGCCTCAGCACTATTCGGGTTCTTCTCTCTGTAGCTGTCAACAGGGATTGGCCTATCTCGCAGCTAGATGTTAAGAATGCCTTCCTCTATGGAGATCTGCAGGAAGCTGTTTACATGGAGCAACCTCCTGGGTATGTTGCTCAGGGGAGACACGGGTATGCCGGCTAAAGAAGGCTATCTATGGCCTCAAGCAGAGTCCTCGTGCCTGGTTTGACAAGTTCAGTGGCATTGTTGCGGCCATTGGTTTTACACGAAGCTCAGCAGATCACTCCTTGTTTGTTCGGAAAACCGCCTCTGGTCTTGTTGTTCTTGCGGTTTATGTTGATGACATTCTTCTTACTGGCGATGACCAGGATGGGATATTGATGACCAAGAAACACCTTCGTCAACATCTGGTTACAAAGGATATGGGCTCCCCGAAATACTTTCTGGGGATTGAAATCTCTAGAAAGCCCAACTCCATGGTCCTTTCACAACGGAAGTATGCTCTTGATCTTTTAAAGGATGCAGGACTCACTGGTGCTAAACCTGCACGTTGTCCTATGGCTGCTGGAGAAGACAAAACTTGGACAGATGACTCACCTCTTCTCTCTGATCTTACGAGATACCGGCGTCTGGTGGGCAAGCTCATATATCTCACGGTAACCAGACCCGACATCTCCTATGTTGTTGGCAAGGTGAGCCAGTTCATGCAAGCTCCGAGGGAGTGTCATCTACAATCTGCTTTGAGGATATTAGAGTATATTAAAGCTGCTCCAGGGAAATGACTCCTATTTCAGAAGAATGGTCACCTAAGGGTTGAAGCTTACTCTGATTCAAGCTATGCAGATGACAAAGGGGACCGCAAATCGACTTCAGGTTTCTGCACATTTGTTGGAGGCAATCTTGTGAGTTGGAAGAGCAAGAAACAGTCTGTCGTTTCCAGGTCTAGTGCAGAGGCTGAATATCGTAGCATGGCATCGACTACATGTGAGTTGAAGTGGTTGCGGGCTCTCATGCTTGACTTAGGAGAGGTTTACAACTATCCTCTTCCTATGTTCTGTGACAATAAGGCCGCGATACACATTTCCAAAAATCCGGTCTTTCATGAGAGAACAAAACACATAGAAGTCGACTGTCATTTTATTCGAGAAGAAATATTGAAGAAACAGATTTGCACTCCATTCGTTACGTCCGACAACGAGTTGGCAGACGTCTTCACCAAGCCAGTGTCCGCTTCCTTTTTCCACATCTGTGACAAGCTGGGCATGATCGATATATATGCTCCAGCTTGAGGGGGAGTGTTGAAGTTGGTGACCGTGCGGTCTGGCGGTTTGTCTCAGTCGGCTTGGAGACCGGGCGGTCTGGCGGTCTTCCCTGACAGTCTCTCTTCCTCTCTGGTGGTAGCCGTGCGGTTAGCCCTGCTGTCTAACCGCGCGGCTTGTGCGGTTTGTTTTGTATAGTCCGCTTGTCCTGTAAATTATAGTCTCACATCTCTTATTTGTATTCTCTCATCTCTCCTCCATTCTATATAAAGGAGGGCATACCTTTGTAATAGATACCCTTTTTGGATAATAAAATTTCAATTATTCAAAAGTTTATTCGCTTGTTCTCTACTTTTCGCTTCTTTTCTCTACTTTCTAACACAGGCTCTCACCTAGCTGGCAGGGCAGATTGATCTCTCGGAGGGTGGGAAGATCTCACCTCGGGATGGATTCCGCTGTCAGGCTCTCACCTAGCTGGCAGGGCAGGTTGATCTCTCGGAGGGTGGAAAGGTCTCACCTCGAGATGGATTCCGCTGTCAGGCTCTCACCTAGCTGACAGGGCAGGTTGATCTCTCGGAGGGTGGGAAGGTCTCACTCCGAGATGGATTCCGCTGCCAGGCTCTCACCTAGCTGGCAGGGCAGGTTGATCTCTCGGAGGGTGGGAAGGTCTCACCTCGAGATGGATTCCGCTGCCAGGCTCTCACCTAGCTGGCAGGGCAGGTTGATCTCTCGGAGGGTGGGAAGGTCTCACCTCGAGATGGATTCCGCTGCCAGGCTCTCACCTAGCTGGCAGGGCAGGTTGATCTCTCGGAGGGTGGGAAGGTCTCACCTCGAGATGGATTCCGCTGCCAGGCTCTCACCTAGCTGGCAGGGCAGGTTGATCTCTCAGAGGGTGGAAAGGTCTCACCTCAGGATGGATTCCGCTGCCAGGCTCTCACCTAGCTGGCAGGGCAGGTTGATCTCTCGGAGGGTGGGAAGGTCTCACCTCGGGATGGATTCCGCTGCCAGGCTCTCACCTAGCTGGCAGGGCAGGTTGATCTCTCGGAGGGTGGGAAGGTCTCACCTCGGGATGGATTCCGCTGTCAGGCTCTCACCTAGCTGGCAGGGCAGGTTGATCTCTCGGAGGGTGGGAAGGTCTCACCTCGCGATGGATTCCGCTGCCAGGCTCTCACCTAGCTAGCAGGGCAGGTTGATCTCTCGGAGGGTGGGAAGGTCTCACCTCGAGATGGATTCCGCTGCCAGGCTCTCACCTAGCTGGCAGGGCAGGTTGATCTCTCGGAGGGTGGGAAGGTCTCACCTCGAGATGGATTCCGCTGCCAGGCTCGCACCTAGCTGGCAGAGCAGGTTGATCTCTCGGAGGGTGGGAAGGTCTCACCTCGAGATGGATTCCGCTGTCAGGCTCTCACCTAGCTGGCAGGGCAGGTTGATCTCTCGGAGGGTGGGAAGGTCTCACCTCGAGATGGATTCCGCTGCCAGGCTCTCACCTAGCTGGCAGGGCAGGTTGATCTCTCGGAGGGTGGGAAGATCTCACCTCGGGATGGATTCCGCTGACAGGCTCTCACCTAGCTGGCAGGGCAGGTTGATCTCTCGGAGGGTGGAAAGGTCTCACCTCGAGATGGATTCCGCTGTCAGGCTCTCACCTAGCTGGCAGGGCAGGTTGATCTCTCGGAGGGTGGGAAGGTCTCACTCCGAGATGGATTCCGCTGTCAGGCTCTCACCTAGCTGGCAGGGCAGGTTGATCTCTCGGAGGGTGGGAAGGTCTCACCTCGAGATGGATTCCGCTGCCAGTCTCTCACCTAGCTGGCAGGGCAGGTTGATCTCTCGGAGGGTGGGAAGGTCTCACCTCGAGATGGATTTCGCTGTCAGGCTCTCACCTAGCTGGCAGGGCAGGTTGATCTCTCGGAGGGTGGAAAGGTCTCACCTCGGGATGGATTCCGCTGCCAGGCTCTCACCTAGCTGGCAGGGCAGGTTGATCTCTCGGAGGGTGGGAAGGTCTCACCTCGGGATGGATTCCGCTGCCAGGCTCTCACCTAGCTGGCAGGGCAGGTTGATCTCTCGGAGGGTGGGAAGGTCTCACCTCGGGATGGATTCCGCTGCCAGGCTCTCACCTCGCTGGCAGGGCAGGTTGATCTCTCGGAGGGTGGGAAGGTCTCACCTCGAGATGGATTCCGCTGCCAGGCTCTCACCTAGCTGGCAGGGCAGGTTGATCTCTCGGAGGGTGGGAAGGTCTCACCTCGAGATGGATTCCACTGCCAGGCTCTCACCTAGCTGGCAGGGCAGGTTGATCTCTCGGAGGGTGGGAAGATCTCACCTCGGGATGGATTCCGCTGACAGGCTCTCACCTAGCTGGCAGGGCAGGTTGATCTCTCGAGGATGCCAAGTCCTTAGCTCCGAGATGGATTCCGCTGTCAGGCTCTAATCTAGCTGGCAGGGCAGGTTGATCTCTCGTGGAAGCCAAGTCCCTAGCTCCGAGATGGATTCCGCTGTCAGGCTCTTATCTAGCCGGCATGGCAGGTTGATCTCTCGTGGATGCCAAGTCCTTAGCTCCGAGATGGATTCCGCTGTCAGGCTCTCATCTAGCTGGCAGGGCAGGTTGATCTCTCGTGGAAGCCAAGTCCCTTAGTTCCGAGATGGATTCCGCTGTCAGGCTATCACTAGCTGACAGGGCTGGTTGATCTCTCGTGGGAACCAAGTTTGTTACCTAGAGAAGCTCTCGCCACCCAGGCTCCCATAGCTGGCGTGGCAGGTTGACTCCCCGGAGAGGCGCGCAAGGAAATTGCACTCAGCGAATACGTTGGGTTGGACATTTCTTTCTGAGCTTGTGCCAACCTCGAAAAGAGCGGGGATTGTGTACAACCCCGTATTCGCCCCTGTATAGTTTTAAGCTTTTGGGAGATTTTGCACTCTCGGTGGCCAATTTTGGCTCTAGCTTGGAAACATACTAGTAGGGGGAGGAAAAATCTACCTCCCCCCAGTGGCCCTCTTTTGGGGGGCGGGTGCGACAAGTTGGCTAACACCAGCCCTCGTCCTGATAGGTGTCTGGCGGCCTGGTGGGGCGAGACCGGCCGGGGGCCGGGGTCTCGCCACCTGCCCCTTCTAGCCTGGCGGCCTGGCGGGGCGAGACCGGCCGGGGGCCGGGGTCTCGCCCCTGCTCCTTCTAGCCTGGCGGCCTGGTGGGGCGAGACCGGCCGGGGGCCGGGGTCTCGCCCCCTGCCCCTTCTAGCCTGGCGGCCTGGCGGGGCGAGACCGGCCGGGGCCCGGGTCTCGCCCCTGCTCCTTCTAGCCTGGCGGCCTGGCGGGGCGAGACCGGCCGGGGCCGTGGTCTCGCCCCCTGCCCCTTCTAGCCTGGCGGGGCGAGACCGGCCGGGGGCCGGGGTCTCGCCCCTGCTCCTTCTAGCTTGGCGGCCTGGCGGGGCGAGACCGGCCGGGGGCCGGGGTCTCGCCCCCTGCCCCTTCTAGCCTGGCGGCCTGGTGGGGCGAGACCGGCCGGGGGCCGGGGTCTCGCCCCTGCTCCTTCTAGCCTGGCGGCCTGGCGGGGCGAGACCGGCCGGGGGCCGGGGTCTCGCCCCTGCCCCTTCTAGCCTGGCGGCCTGGCGGGGCGAGACCGGCCGGGGGCCGGGGTCTCGCCCCTGCTCCTTCTAGCCTGGCGGCCTGGCGGGGCGAGACCGGCCGGGGGCCGGGGTCTCGCCCCTGCCCCTTCTAGCCTAGCGGCCTGGTGGGGCGAGACCGGCCGGGGGCCGGGATCCCGCCCCTTCTCCTTCTAGCTTGGCGGTCTGGCGGGGCGAGACCGGTCAGAGGCCGCGGTCTCGCCATTGCCCCCCCTGCAGTTTTACCTTCTTGCCCTCGGGGGGAATTCCCCCTTTACCCCCCGGCGTGGCTGTTTTCTATTGGCCCAAGGTATATTGGGCGTAGGGGTATTTCGGTCATTTTGGTCCATGGGATTTGGAAAACTATAAATAAACCCCCTTGGGTGCCTTGGAGAGGATCCTTTTCTTAGCTTCCTCCTCCCTTAGCTTCTTCTTGGTAGAGTGGAGAGTGCTCTCCAAGGCGCCTAGCCTAGCCCTTTGGTGAGGGAGGGGAAGAGCTCAGGTAGCCTTCCGGGTGTGAGGTGGGACCTCCGCGCTAGAGCCGAGGGTCTGTTCATAGTCTCCTAAGTCTCCGGTCTGTGACGTTCTCTCGAGTGTAGTAGGTGTGAGGTCACCCCTTTCAGGGACCCTGAACTCCACAGAGGTCAATTTTGGCTTCAACAAGCAGCTCCACCCAAAGTGAATATGTATCCACTGGTGGACTTGCTGTTCCCGACTTCTGAACACCATGACGCATCAAAATATCCCTCCACAGAAGGTGGGTAACCAATGTAGCACAGAACGTGATCTTTAGTACCTTTCAGGTAGCTCAACAGCCTATCTAGGGCTTCCCAATGCTCATTGCATGGATTACTGGTAAAGCGACTCAGCATGCTAACCGAAAAAGTAATGTCTGGTCTAGTACAACTTGTGGCATACATGAGACTACCAATTATTTTGGAATATTTGACTTGATTAATGCTGATCTCTACATCAGGACTCAACTTAACATTATGATCAAATGACGTCTCAATCGTCTTACAGTTATCATATCCCCAGGCAGAAAGAAGTTGCTCAATATAATGAGCCTGACTAAGAGTAACTCGACCCTTGTCAACTCTAACCTTCATACCTAACAGGGTATCCACAGGACCAAGGTCCTTCATGTCAAAAACTTCTGCCAGAGTGGATTTAATATCCCTAACTGCAGCAAGATTAGACCCCAAAATCAACATGCCATCTACATATAAGCATGTGATGACTGTCAGATTCGACAATGAGCGGTGATAAAGGCATTTGTCTGAGAGACTGGACTGAAATCTGAGGCTCTTTACCACCTGGTCAAACTTCATGTGCCACATCTTAGGCGCTTGTTTAAGCTCATAGATTGATTTATCCAGTTTGCACACTTTATCTTTTTAGATCTTTCTGCACATAACCTTCAGGTTATGTCATGTAGATCTCTTCATCAAGCTCTACATTTAAGAAGGTTGTTTTCATATCCATCTGATGAACTATAAAGTTCTCGATAGACGCTAAGGCCAGAAGAATCCTGATAGTCGATAGGTGACACACAGGTGAATAAACATCAAAGTAGTATATCCCCCCTGTTGTTTATAACCTTTAGCTACGAGACGTGCTTTATACCTGACTATAGACCCATCACTATGTAGTTTCTTCTTCAACACTCACTTGCATCCTAAGACTTTAGCGTCTTTCGGCAAATCAACTAGATGTCAAGTATTATTATGTAACAGCGAGTCCATCTCATCATCAATGGCTTCTGCCCACATCAACGAATATCTAGATCTCATTGCCTCCTGGCAGGAGAATGAATCATCCTCTAAGTGGTAGGTGACGAAGTTCTCACCAAAGTTCTTAGGGATTCTCTCTCTTGTAGATGCTCTAAGTGGAACAGTTTCCACCTCTAGAGGTTGGGGTGCAGTGCCAGAAGGGTCAGCTACAGGTTCTACAATAGATTCTGAAATCATATCATTATACCCGGAAGCAGACAACCCATGATCCTTGACAAACTTATCTTCAAAGAATATGACATCTCTATACTCTATCACGATATTCGTGGATAGATCGAGAAATCTGTCGGCTGCACTATCTTCTGCACTACCTAAATAAACGCATGTTGTCGTCCTAGGTCCACCTTAGGCCTCTTAAGGTCTTGTAATCGCACATATGCGATACAACCACAAGTCTTTAGAGTATCATATCTACAAGGATGACCGTGTCACAGCTCATACGGGGTGGCAGTGAGCTGAGAATAAGGCACTCTATTCAGAATGTGATTTGCAGCACAAACTGCTTCTCCCCAAAAAGAATTAGGCATGCCAGCTGTTAGGAGCATAGAGTTCAATATTTCTGTTAAAGTTCTATTTTTACGCTCAGCAACACCATTAGACTGGGGTGAGTAAGGAGCTGTGGTTTCAAGAATTATTCCCTCAGAGGCACAAAATTTCTTGAACCCAGTAATAGTATATTCTCCTCCTCGATCACTTCTAAATCTCTTAATTTTCAGGTTCAACTGATTTTCTACACGAGACTTAAAGGTCTTAAATATCTCAAAAGCTTCGTCTTTCGATTTTAATAGATACACATGACAATATCTTGAAAAATCGTCTATGAATGTAATTAGATACTTCCTGCCCCCTCTAGTGACGTGACTACGAAAATCACAGAGTTCTGAATGTATCAACTTAAGAAGTTTCGTGCTCCTAGAAACCGATTTGAATGGCTTTCTAGTGATTTTGGTTTGAGCACACACCTCGCACTTGTCAAATCGAATCGACAGATCTAAGGGAATGTTACGACTCTTCGTTAGATCTAGCATTTTCCTATAGTTCACGTGTCCGAGTTTGTTATGTAACAACTTAGGATCAATAAAGTTCGAACTTATTTGGTTAATGTTATCGTTGTTTAAGCTAATTCTATACATCCCGTTGATCAGGTACGCACACCCAAAATAATGTGAATTTACCGTTAAGGTCATTCTACCGTTTTGAGTTGTGAAGGACATCTCAGTCTTATCTAACAGACTCATAGAAATCAGATTTTTAGTTAAAGATGACACTATTTTAACATTATTCAGAAAAAGAGTTTTACCTGATGAGAGGACCAGCTCGGCTGTCCCAGCATGAGTCACATCGGTCTCTCCTCCATTGCAGTTCTCCACCTTCTCCTGGACCGCCTTGACCTTAGCAAGTAATTCTCTGTCATTCATCACATGACAGGTAGCACCGTTATCTAGACATCACTCAGAGGACGAACTGCGGTGACTGCTCCCGATCATAGCCACGAAGGACTTGGGATTTGAGGCATCAGCCAGCATGTTCGCCAGATTTTGCGGGGCATCCTCCTTTTTCTTCTTAGGAGCCTTGCAATCAGCCGCCCAGTGTCCCCACTTCCCTCAGTTGTGGCACTTGCCCCTCTTCTTTTTGAAAGAGGGCTTTTTAGGCGCCAACTATGCAGAGGCTTCACCTTTGGGTGCTGGTGGCTTCCTTCGAGGCTTGCTAGGTCGAGAAACGAAGTTAACAGCGTGTGAGGACTGACCAACTTGTTCCAAGCTCTTACCAGCGATGTTTTGATCATCGATATGAATGAACCTTTTGAGTTCATCTAACGCGATCTTTTCCTTCAGTCTGTGCATTTCAGTCTTGAAGGTCAACCACTCAGGAGGTAGCTTGCTAAGTATCAGACGCACAAAGAGATTATCAGAGATGTCAGACTTATCGTCCGTCAACTTGAGACGCAGACTCTCCAGTTCAATTATTTGAGAGGTGATTGACCAGTTTAAATTGAATTTTGAAGTGAAAAGTATCTCCCCAAGGAGAGTCCTCGACAACCCCTCTTCCTTCTGGAAGTGCACATTCAAGCGATCCCAAATCTCTTTTGCAGTCTTATGACTGATGTAGGTCAGGGCGAGTCTAGAGTTCAGTGAATTTAAGAGGTAGTCCCTGCAGAAGTCTAGGGTCAGGGCGAATACCACATCTATGTATGGAATAAGATATTTATAGTACTTCCAGCATATGGTCAAACCCTAGAATGACACGAAACTCGTTAACCTATTCCGAGTCGGTCCAAACACGAGCGGACATATTATATATGAATCTAACAGTTCGGTCTGGTTCGCCGAAGAAGTGGGGGCCGGCAGCGTCCAGCACCTTGTCGGAAAAATAATAGTTCTCGAAGCTTGATGAAATTTCAAGGAAGTTTTGACTTGTCGTCACGAGTCCACCAATTGCTACAGTTTCTAGATCAGAGGTCCAAAGGTTTTTGGGTGAAAGACCATCCCGCTAAAACCTCATCAAAATCCTCAATTGAACACCCTGTCTTGTAGCACGTTTTGAGAGCAATCTGACAATACATTACGATTGAGGTTTCATTGAGAGGTTGAAAAGTCATGGGTTCCCAAAGATCCAGCTCAAACCACCATTAATGGTGGTTTGGAAGCGTTTGGAGGAAGGATGAAATGAGGGCCTTAGGGATTCAGGACGGGTCGAGAGATCCTCCCCATGTCGTCCGACCGCCAGAATGAGGGACATCGACAGTGGCCACTGGTCCCTTGTCATTTCCTCGTGAGGAATGTGGTGATCGACTCGGGATGGGCCAGTCCGATCTGGTTCAGGTCATTTTTCCTTGATTCGCTCTGAGTGAAGTTTGAGGGATCAAGCAAACTCAAAATCGCTCGAAATTGGGTCACTCGTGATCTTGTTGATCCAATCTAATCACTTTGATTTTTTTGGGAACCACATCAACTACATTCACAAACAGTTCTGTGCAGCGAGGAGGTCCCGCCACTAACCTGCATGATGAATATCACTTCCCCTCAGAGTAGTGAGTAGCACGCGAGTTGGAAAAGAGCACTCGCGCGTGGTGGGTCTGATCCTCCTTCAAGGCAATTTCCTTGCGTGGGTGCTTGCTTGGACCCACCTTGTTGGGCGAGGTGACGACCACTGGAGACGGGCTCCCCTCCTCGACACAAGGTGCAAGCAAGGCCTTCAAAGTGTCCTCCATTGACTTCCTAAATTACGCAAAGTCACTTCTCGTAACGAACTCGCCCTTCGGAGGCGAGTTCCTCTCACCAGTTTTTTGCTCGTCATGTTCAGACATGAAATTGCTAAGAGACATTTTTCTCCTGTGTTACTATTCCACGCTTACCACACCAAAAATGTTGAAACCCGGATACCGGTTCAACCGAGTTCGGACTGAGGTGGTGGTTTGGGTTACTTCTTTCGCCGTCGGATCTCAAAGAATGAGTATTTCGAGTACGAAACAAGTTTTCACATCTGACAAGTAGATGTCTATAAGGAAGACCCACAGACTGCAGCGAGAAGGTCCTGCCACTAACCTGAAAGATGAATGTCACTTCCCCTCGGAATAGTGAGTATCGCGCGAGTTGGAAAAGAGCACACACGTGTGGTGGGTCTGATCCTCCTTCAGGGCAATTTCCTTGTCTGGGCGCTTGCTTGGACCTGCCTTATTGGGCGAGGTGGCGACGACTGGAGACGGGCTCCCCTCCCCGACACGAGGTGCAAGCAAGGCCTTCAAAGTGTCCTCCATTGACTTCCTAAATTAATTACGCAAAGTCACTTCTCGTAACGAACTCGCCCTTGGGAGGCGAGTTCCTCTCACCAGTTCCGTGCTCGTCATGTTCAGACATGAGATTGTCTAGAGACATTTTTCTCCTGAGCCACTAGTTCACGCTTACCACACCAAAAATATTGAAACCCGGATACTGGTTCAACGGAGTTCGAACTGAGGTGGTGTTTTGAGTTACTTCTTTCGTCATCCGATCCCAAAGAATGAGTATTTCAAGCCCGAAACCAGTTCTCATAGATGATCAGTGGATGTCTATAAGGAAGATCTTCAGGCTGCAGCGATGAGGTCTCACCACTAACTCAGAAGCTGAATGTCACTTCCCCTCTCATTACCAAGTGCCCGTCAATGACCATCTCATCAAAAAACTCAACGGCGTATTTCAAAAACCAACAAGCGAGCGGCCACTCCTACAACTTTATCAAGCATTGAACAATGCATTGATGTATCTCCATGCATTGATTTTCAATCAAGCTCAAACAGTGCATTTTAAGCTAGTAATTTATCAAGCACTGAACAAATAAAGAAGGCATTTTTTGAAGAATACCGCCGCAGGAGAATTAAGCTTAAACAAGTGGACACTTAAAGAATCAATCAAACTCATCAAAATCACAATTGCAAAATATGATGGGCCCTGACCAGAAGGAATGTCTGAAAGAAATAACTGATTTATTATTACAATTACTTGTGAATCTCCTGATTAAAATCATGTACAATTACCATGAAAGCCCCCTCCTGTAGGTAATTCACAGAGAAGGAAGCCGGGGTCTTGAGAATTATGTCATTTTGTCACAAAATATTACAGAAATTTATCCTCCATACATTTTATTGCCTTGATTATACTATGGATGTGTTTATCTGCAGCTGTAGTAAATTTACACGGAGTAACAGGCTACCACACTCCAAGGCATGCTTCAGTTGAAGGTGGCTTAGCCTGAAGCTTAGCCTGCTGCTGGGACCAGTGAGCATGGGCGTTGAGAACCCGGTTGAGTAGCTCTTGAGGGACTGGTTCCCCCCTTCTCTGTTGAGGGGAGATTCTGGCCGTGTGCACCAATGTCTTCCACTTATCCTACAAATAACCGCAACTATAAGATCAATAAATGTTACAGTTGATTTCACGAGCGAATATTTGTGAAAAATCTGAAAACAAGGAGAGTACAAGGTTTATGTTGAGTTGGGAGAGGGAGATTTGGATACCCGACATTGTGGTTCAGAATTGTTAGACATGTTGTATATTATGAGTAGTAGTGTTAGCTTAGAATCACCTCGGGTGTTAGAATCACCCTCCCTTGTACAATATATGTATTGTCATTGTTTCAATTGTGAATACAGAAATCTATTCTTCCTATCATGGTATCAAAGCCAAAACCCTAGCGTGCTCTTGCTTCCGCTATCTTCTGTCGATCTTCGACTTCCGTCAGTCAAACGTCGTTCGTGGACGACAACTCCTCAATCCGGCAGCCACCTCGACATCTGATAGCTTTTCTGCCACTGCCGAGCTCCCTCGACGAAGTCCCAGCCGCCCTCACCGGCACTATTTCCATCATCTTCTGTCGCAGGGCCCAACATTCCAGCAAAGGCGGGTCCCCTTTCTGTCGGATCTTCTACTTATGTCGTTCTGACGATCCCGCATTCCCGCCTTCGTCTGATCGAGGTTCCATCTGCTACCCCTTTTTTGTTCTAACGCAGGAAGATCCCGTCTGCTCCGCCTGATCGAGGTTCCGCCTGCGCTCCCGCCTTTGTCTCCTGCGATCCAGCAATCCCACGCTCCCGCCGGCCTCGCTCTGCCGCTACCTTCTGTGGTTGTTACTGTTGCCTGCTTCTCAACTGTCGGACCGTTGCTGCCTGCTGATTCTCTGCTGATTTCATGCCTCCCTCCGAGCCCGTTTGTTGTCTCTGACTTCCGGACATCTGCCGATTACTTTCTTTTTTGTTGGATCCCTGCAGATCATGGATTTTCTGACCCCGCTCGTCTCGCCGAGCCCGTTTGCTGCTCATGCAGCCCGTCGGATCCCGCTGTCCTCCATTTTGATTCGATGATGTCGCCTCACTCCTCTTCCGCCTTCCTGTGGAAGACCTTGGTGATTGTTGTGGGGACTCATCCTCCTGCGCCCTCTACTGCTCAGTCTGATGCCCCTCGTCTCCAGCCGGTCCGTTGTCACTATTGTCAGTGTCTTGGACACATCCAATCCGAGTGTCACAAGTTTCAGAGGGCTCGACAATCTGGTCGGCAACGTGCTACTGGTGTTTCTTCCGCTCACTTTTCGGCTCCTGCAGAGTCTCTTTCGGTATCTGAGCTTGCGCAGGTTATTGCCCAACAGTTCGTCCAACAATTTTCACTATCCCGCTCTTCTGCCTCTGTCTCTCCGCCGTCTGCCTCCGCCCCGGCAGGTATCTCCACCTCCAACTGGTTGCTTGACTCTGGAGCATCCTTTTACATGACCTATAATGTTACACACCTTTTGTCCTGTCAGCCCATCTCCCCTGCCCTTAGTACCATGATAGCAGATGACACCATTCACCTCATTACCAGTTATGACCTCTTCATACCATCCATTTTCATATTCCCGATGTTGCCTATATACCTAAGTTATCCAAGAACCTTATATATGACAGCCAGCTCACATCCCATGGTTGTCTGGTTACCTTTGATGAGTCTACATGTCGTGTGCAGGATCGTATGACTGGGGCACTCCTTGGGGCTGGTCGTCGTCGTTGCGGGGTGTACGTCCTAGATCGTCTCCACCTTCCATCCACGTCACCGTCACCAGCAGCTTCCTCACTTTGTCTACCTTTGGTGGGTTTCTCTCAGTGGCACCACCGTCTTGGTCATCCCAGTAGTTCACGTCTAGCTTCTCTTATTAGTCATGGTTTCCTTGGTCGTGTTTCTATTGACCGGTCTCACTCATGTTCGGGTTGTAAGCTCGGTAAACAACTACAACTCATCTATCTGTTTATTGAGTCCAGGTCTCAGCGTCCATTTGATTTAGTTCATTCTGATGTCTGGGGACCCGCACCTTTTTGTATCCAAGGGTGGACACCGATACTATGTTATTTTCGTTGATGACTACTCTCGTTATTGTTGGAACTATTTTATGCATTTTCGATCTGAATTATTTCAGATCTATGTTACTTTTTTTGCTATGGTTCGCACACAGTTTTCTGCTTCCATACGCATTTTCCGTTCTGACTCAGGGGGGAGTATCTCTCTCATGCTTTTTGAGATCTGTTAGCTACCCACTACACTCTCCCTCAGCTTGTCTGTCTCGGTGCACACGCTCAAAATGACACCGCTGAAAGGAAGCATCGTCATATTATTGAGACAGCTCGCACCCTTCTTATCTTGTCTCAAGTTCCTTCTCACTTCTGAGCTGAGGTTGTTTCCACTAATGTCTATCTTATTAATCTGCAGCCCTCCACTTTCCTCCAGGGTCAATGTCCTGGTGAATCTTTGTACTCTCAACCCCCACGTTACACTCATCTTCGTGTTTTTGGTTGTCGATGTTATGTTCTATTCTCTTCACGCGAGCGTACTAAGCTCTCTGCTCAGTCTATTCTTTGTGTCTTTCTTGGGTACAGTACTGAACACAATGGCTATCGATGTTATGACCATGTTGCATGTCGACTTCGCATCTCACGTGATGTCACTTTTGATGAGTCTCACCCTTTCTTCGTGTCCTCTGTTTCCTTGACCTCGCACTAATCTATTACTCCCTCAAACGTACAGTTTCCCACTCTTCCCATCTCTTCGTCTCATGTATCCTCCCCTCAAGTATGTCCACCTTGTCTTCCCTTGTCACAGTCTATTCTGTCATCTCCATCTCCCTTGTCGTAGTCTACTTCGTCTCCTCCTCTTTCCTTGTCGCAGTCCACTTTGTCACCTCCTCACTCTTCTCCCTTTGATGAGCTGTCCACTTGGAACCGTGTCTGTCCTCTTCCTTATCACTATACTCGTTGTCCTCTTCCTATTTCCTCGCCTTCAGTGCCCCCAGACTTAGGCTCCGTTTGGGAGGACTTATTTTCACCGGTCAAGCGGTCATGACCGCATGAACCGGGACTCGAAACAAGTCCCGGTTCATGCGGTCATGACCGCTTGACCGGTAAAAATAAGTCTCCCCAAACGAAGCATTAGTGCCTACCTCCTCCAGCGAGTGCCCTGCGGATGATCCTCATGTGCGCCGCAACCCACCTCGTGAGAGGCGTCCTCCCGACCGCCTTAGCCTTGCTACCCTACCCCTAGACCTACCTACTCTTCCTGCTACTGTCTGTAGTACTTGAGAGCCGACTTCCTACCATGAGGCTGCCCAGATACCTGAGTGGCAAGTCGTTATGTCTGTTGAGTTGGAAGCGCTTGAGCACACTCGCACATGAGAGATTATTCGTCTTCCACCTGGTGTTGTTCCCATTACTTGCAAGTGGGTCTTTAAGGTCAAGACTCGCTCTGATGGTTCTATGGAGAGGTACAAGGCTTAGTTAGTTGCTCGTGATTTTCAGCAGGACCAGGGGAGGTACAAGACTCGCTATGACGAGACTTTGCTCCAGTTGCTCACATGACTCCAGCCCGGACTCTTATTGTTGTTGTCGTTGTTCTCCACTGGTCTCTATCACAACTCGACGTGAAGAATGTCTTTCTTCACGGTGATCTTCAGCAAAAGGTATACATATTTTCTCCTCCGGGTCTATCATCTCCTACAGGCCTTGTCTGTCGCTTGAGGCAAGCTCTTTATGGGCTCAAGCAGGCGCCCCGCGCGTGGTTTGCACGTTTTGGTTCCAGCCATGTCCACATGATCTAGCTCTGTCCGTGCACTCCTCCTGTAGTCAGACTCTTCTGTTACTGTGCGTAGATGATATGATCATTACAGATGATGATCCCTCTCATGTGGCCTTCGTCAATCATCACCTTCAGTAGTAGTTTCAGATGACTGACCTTGGACAACTGAGCTTCTTCTTGAGTCTTGAGGTCAGCTCTACAGATCGCGATTTTCAGCTCTCTCAGCAGAGCTACACATCAGATCTCCTTGCTCGAACTGCTCTCTCTGACTCTCGCACAGTGGACATCCTTATGGAGCTCCACCTTCAGCTACGTCCAGATGATGGTGTTCCACTCTCTGATCCTACTCGATACCGGCACCTCGTGGGGAGTCTCGTCTATTTCACCATTACTCGGTCTGACATTGCACATGTTCATGTGCTTAGCCAGTTCATTAGTGCGCCCACCTCTGTACATTATGGTCATCTGTTGTGGATCCTGCCGCTATCTCTGGGTGATGACCTCTCCTGGTCTCTTCTTCTCCAGCAGTGGTTCTTTACAGCTACATGCTTACTCCGACTCCACATGGGCGAGTGATCTCGTTGACTGTCGCCCTGCAAATAGTTTTTGTCTGTTCTTGAATTCTTCACTTATTGCATGAAAATCCAAGAAACAAACTGGTGTTTCTCGTTCCAGCACTGAGGTTGAGCTTCGAGTTATGGCTACCGCTGCTGAGGATATTATTTAGCTCCGTTGGTTTCTTGAGAATCTTGGAGCCTCTTTTCCAGATCTCACTCCCCTCTACTGTGGTAATACCGATGTCATTCATATTACTCTAAACCCGGTGAAACATTCTCTCTCCAAGCATATCGGGGTGCATGCTTTCTTCCTGCGTGAGCACTATGGTCGAGGCACTTTTGCCACTTTATTCCTTTCGAGCAACAGATTGCAGATTTGATGACAAAGCCGCAGACGAGGACCCAACAGGGAGGGGGTTAGACATGTTGTATATTATAAGTAGCAGTGTTAGCTTAGAATCACCTCAAGTGTTAGGATCACCCTCCCTTGTACAATATATTGTTGGATGATCAAAAAACATAACTCCTTATCGGAGCCATCTCTTATATATATATATATATATATATATATATATATATATATATATATATAAGCTCAAAAATATATACAGTATTATGAATATACAATATTAGGAATATAAATAATGATAACTCCAATACTCTCCCTCAAACTGGAGCAAAGATGTCAATCATGCCCAGCTTGGAAATGGTCAGATCTGAACGAGCGGGACCGACAACTTTAGTGAAGGCGTCAGCGAGTTGGTCAGCCGAGGGGACGTAAGCTGGAAGGACAGTCCCAGTACGAACGTGATCACGCAGAAAATGAACATCAATCTCGATGTGTTTGGTGCGCTCATGTAACACCGAATCCTGGGTAAGTAGGAGAGCTGACTTATTATCACAGTAGAGCGTCGAACCATCAACAATAGATAGGCCAAGTTCAGTCAACAGCGATCGAAGCCAAACCAACTCAGTAACGTCGTGGGTCATGGCGCGGTACTCTGACTCAGCAGACGAACAAGAAACAATGGATTGTTTCTTACTCCGCCACGAAATAAGATGATCACCATGGAATACACAAAAACCTGACGTAGAGCGTCAATCCGTCAAAGATCCAGTAAAATCTGCATCCGTGAAGCAGGAGAGACTGGTAGTACTGTCACCCCGATAGAACAGTCCAAAACCAGGAGCGCGCTTAAGATAGCGAAGGACACATCGAGCAGCCTCTAGGTGAGATGTCCTGGGAGAATGCATAAATTGGCTCAAAACGCCCACTGAGAAGCTGATGTCAGGCCTGGTATTGGTCAAGTATATCAAACGGCCAACAAACTGCTGGTATTGAGAGGGGTCTGAAAGAGGATCACCATATTCAATATGGAGGCGATAGTTGATGTCCATAGGAGTACTTGCAGGATGACACCCAAGTAGACCCGTGTCCCGAAGAAGATCTAAGGTGTACTTGTGTTGCGATATAGAGATGCACTGTCGTGAGCGAGCTACTTCAATCCCAAGGAAGTAGCGGAGAGGTCCAAGGTCTTTCACCTCGAAGGCTGAGTGAAGTGTAGCTTTCACCTTAGAGATGCCAGAGGGATCATGACCGGTGAGAATAATATCATCAACATAGACTAGGACAATGGCACGACGTCCCTCAGGAGTGACACGAATGAAGCAAGTGTGATCAGCACGACACTGAGTGAAGCAAGATTGAAGGATGACTGAGTTGAACCGTTCGAACCAAGCACGCGGTGACTGCTTTAAGCCATACAGAGATTTGTGCAGTTGGCAAACTCTCCCTGAATACTCCCCCTTAAGGGCAAACCCCAGAGGAGGAGCCATATATACCTCCTCCTATAACTCGCCGTGCAGGAAGGCATTTTTGACGTCAAGCTGGTATAGAGGCCACACCTGAGAGGCCGCAAGCGAGAGCAGGAGACGGACACTGGTCAACTTAGCCACGAGAGCAAACGTGGCACAAAACTCGTCCGGAGCCTGAGTAAAGCCCTTGGCCACAAAACGAGCCTTGTAGCGGTCAATAGTACCGTCAACAGTGTACTTCACAGTATAAATCTATTTGCACCCAACTGTACATTTCCCGGGAGGAAGAGGAACCAGAGACCATGTCCCAGTACGAAGGAGAGCTGACATCTCCTACTCCATGGCCTGAACCCACCGCGGGTCAAGTAAAGCCTCAGCAGTCGAGGTAGGTAGCTGGACAGAATCAGCAGCAGCCACAAAAGCTTGATAAGAGGGTGAGAAATGCTGGTAGGAAACAACACTAGTCAACGAGTGCTCAGTAACCGAGGAATGAACACAAGTACGCTTGCCCTTGCCAAGGGCAATAGGTAAATCAACAAGAGAAAGAGAGGAGAGAGGCTCAAGAGAGATACCTGCGACCGGAAGGAGCTGCGGATCCGGGACTGGAGAAGGGAGTGCACCGTGTGGAGATGGCGGAGGGCGGCGAGAGTAAGTCAGCAAGACAGGCGGAGCGGCAGAAGGGGTAACATCTGGTGGAGGAGAGACGACTGGGAGAGGTTGTGCAATAGTGGGAAGCGTAGGAGGGGTCGAATGGGCAGGAAGGAATAAAACCTCCTCATGAAATGTCACATCCATAGTGTGAATGACACAGCGATAACCCTTAGTGGTAGTCGAGTAGCCAAGGAAGAGGCAGCGGATGGCCCTGTCGTCGAGTTTAGTTCGAGAGGGGCGCCGATTCTGGACAAAACACACACAACCAAAGACCCGAAGAGGGATGGGAAATGCGGAGACAGATGGATGGATGAGGCTATAGGGAGTAACGCCACTGAGAGGACGAGAGGGAGTCCTATTAATAAGAAAAGTTGTTGTAAGAAGAGCAGCGCTCCAATAGAACTTAGGAACATTCATTCCCCGAAGAAGGCAACGAACAGAGTCTAGGAGGTGGCGGTTTTTGTGTTCTGCCACCCCATTCTGCTCGGGAGTCCCCGAACAAGAAAATTAATATAGAGTGTCCTCATCACGGAGAAAGAGATCAAAGAGACGAGAAGTGTACTCACCTTCATTGTCAGAGCGGAGGATATGAATTGACGTACCATGTTGAGTTCGTATCATACGCGAAAAATGGGAGTAAACCGATAGGACCTCAAACTTATGTTTGAGAAGATAAACGCATAAGCAACGAGAATAGTCATTAATAAAAGTTACAAAATATGAGAAACCATCAAATGACAGAACAGGGGCAGGCCTAACATACGTGTTGCGTGTGCGTTAGGACATCAGAATGAACTAACTCAAAACAAGAAGTAACACGACTAACATAAGGAACATACGTGTTGCGTGTGTGTTTTGACAGCACACATACATCACAGCGAAAAAGAAAGATAAAAGACACATCAGGACAAACAGATAACATCCGCTGAGGGCTGACATAGTCGAGACGTGCGTGCCAAAGCGAGCTCGAAGACAAAGCAGGAGAAGCTGTAGAAGTGGTAGGCGGGAAGGTAGCAGTGGTGGTAGGAGGTAGCTTCAGGTAGTACATCTCACTTTTATCATATCCCGTACCAATAGTCCTCCCGGATCTCAGGTCCTGAAAAACACAATGATCAGAGAAGAAAGTTACTGAGCAGTTCAAAGTACGAGTAATACTACTAACAAATAAAAAGTTGAGGGCCAACTGAGGGACAAGAAGAACAGAGTCAAGGGAGAGAGAAGAAGAGAGAGGGGCGTGGCCCAGCTAAGTACAGGAGTAACTGAGCCATCAGCAAGGCGCGCGTCGCGGTAGGAGCAGGGAACAACCTGAAGCAGATGGGAAGACGCACTACTTATATGATCGGTTGCACCAAGGTCAATCACTCAAGGTGACGATTCTTGGTCAACCATGGTCGCGGTGCAAGCAAATGGAGTACCTGAGGAAGCAGAGATAGTGGAGGCAGAGACAGTCGTGAAAGGTTGAGACTGCTGAAACTGGGCCATCATCTGACAGAAGTCAGCGGAGTTGGCACCCAAGGTGCGCTCGACGAGCTCGGAAGACTCAACAGGAGCTACAGTGTGTCTGGGTACACTGCCAGGAGTAGGACGCTCAGAGCCCCGTAGGTGTGGGTAGAGCTGATAGCAATGACTGTGATCATGGTAGAGACGTCCACAGTGAGAGCAAGGCCAGGAGGACCCGTAGAGCCACGACCACCAAAAGAGCCACGACTACCAGGTTGAGTAGAAGAACCCCGACCACCGCGACTACGAGTGTCGGAGGTGGGAGGGCGGTAGGACGATGCAAGGGCCATCTGCTCAGTAGGGAGAGAGGAGGTAGCACGAAGGCCGGGAATACTAGATTGCCTCTGCATATGTTTCTCATTGTGCGAACAGAAAATAAGAGATCGAAAAATTGGAGTAACAAAAGTTTTATTATCCAAAAAGATATGTATTATAAATGTATGACCTACATTTTATAGAATGGAGGGGAGAATAGAGATTACAAATAAGCAATGTGAGACTAATAATTACATGAACACAAACTATACAAGCCGCACGGTTAGCCTAACCGCACGACCACTACAATGTAGAGAACAAGCGGCCAATATCCCCAAGCCACCATAGACAAGCCGCCAGACCGCCAGATCTCAACTTGCCAGACTTCAACTCGTCAGATCTCAACTTGTCAGACCGCCAGACCACTCAGTCTCAACCCGCCAGACCGCCCGGTCTCAACACTCCCCCTCAAGCTGGAGCATAAATATCAATCATGTCCAGTTTGTCGCAAATGTGAAACAAAGAAGCGGACACCGGCTTGGTGAAGACATCTGTCAACTCGTTGTCAGAAGTGACGAACGGAGTACAAATCTGTTTCTTCAAAATCTCTTCTTGAATAAAGTGACAGACGACCTCAATGTGTTTTGTTCTCTCATGAAAGACCGGATTTTTGGAAATGTATATAGCAGCCTTGTTGTCGCAGAACATAGGAAGATGATAGTTGTAGACCTCTCCTAGGTCAAGCATGAGAGTTTGTAACCACTTGAACTCACATGTGGTCGACGTCATACTACGATATTCCGCTTCTGCACTAGATCTGGAGACAACAGACTGTTTCTTGCTCTTTCAGCTCACAAGATTTCCTCCAACAAATGTGCAAAAACCCAATGTTGACTTGCGGTCTCCTTTATCATCAGCATTACTCGAATCTGAGTACGCTTCAACCCTCAAGTAACCATTCTTCTGAAAAAACAATCCTTTCCCTGGAGCTGCTTTAACATACTCCAATATCCTCATGGCAGACTGTAGATGGCACTCCCTAGGAGCTTGCATGAATTGGTTAACCTTGCCTACAGCATAGGAGATGTCGGGTCTGGTCACTGTTAAATAAATGAGTTTGCCCACCAGACGCCGGTACCTCGAAAAATCGGATAGAGGAGGCGAGTCATCTGTCCAAGTTTTGTCTTCTCCAATAGCCATGGGACATCTGGAAGGTTTAACACCAGTCAACTCTGCCTCTTTTAGCAAATCAAGAGCATACTTCCGTTGGGAGAGAATTAAAGAGTTGGGCTTCCGAGATATTTCAATCCCCAAAAAGTATTTGGGGGAGCTCATATCCTTAATGACCAGGTGTTGCCGGAGGTGTTTCTTTATCAAAGCTACCCCAGCTTGGTCATCGCCAGTTAGAAAAATATCATCCACATATACAGCAAGAACCACCATACCAGAGGAGGTTTTGCGAATGAATAAGGAGTGATCGACTGAACTTCATGCAAAACCAATGGCCGCAACAATGTCGCTGAACTTGTCAAAACAAGCCCGAGGGCTTTGCTTTAGGCCATAGATGGCCTTCTTCAGATGACATACTCGTGTCTCCCCCCGAGCAACATACCCAGAAGGTTGCTCCATGTATACGTCCTCCTGTAGATCACCATAGAGGAAGACATTCTTGACATCCAGCTGGGAAATGGGTCAATCCCTGTTGACAGCCATAGAGAGAAGAACCCGAATGGTGCTGAGACGAGCAACTGGAGAGAAGGTGTCAAAGTAATCAACCCATAAGTCTGAGTGAAGCATTTGGTGACTAAGCGGGCCTTGTATCGATCCACGCTGCCGTCCGGACGGAATTTCACAACGAATACCCATCGACAGCCAACCACATCAGTGTCCAAAGGGGGAGGAACAAGGGTCCATGTGCCCCTTTCAGTGAGGGTAGCAATTTCCCCATCCATGGCGGTCTTCCAATGAGGAATAATAAGAGCTTCTTGGTAGGTGCGAGGAGTGGTAGTAGCAGAGATAGTCAAGGCAAACGTCCTGCGAGAAGGAGTTAGACGATCATATGAAACAACAACAACTAGCGGGTGTTGAGTACATGTCTGCACCCCTTTGCGAAGAGCAGTGGGAATATCCAGGTCGGCGACTTCCTCAGTTTCCGGGGCATCCGTGGCGGAGAGAGCTGGCCCTGGAGTAGAGAGACGACCGCGAAGACGAGGGAGATATCTCAGTAGGGGAACACGGTGGAGGAGATGGTGGAGACGGAGGAGGTGGTGGAGTCTCAGTAGGTGTAAGGGGAACAGGAGGGGTGGTAGGAGGAGGAATATCAGGAGAGGAAGAGGAGTCGAGAGAGAAGTAGAACGCATTTTCAAAGAAGGTGACGTCCGCAAAGACAAACTGCTTGTGGGCAACCGGGTCAAAGCAACAATAGCCTTTCTGAGTGGTATAGTATCCCAGAAAGACACATTTGGTGGCCTGTGGTGAGAGTTTGTCACGGGTGGCAGAATGAGAGTGCACAAAGGTTGTGCACCCAAATACACAGAGAGGGAGAAGAAACGGATCCTTCCCTGGATAGAGAATGGAGAATGGCGTTTTGCTGTGGAGAACGGTGGAGGGAATGTGATTGATAAGATATCAGGAGATGAGAACAGCATAACCCCAATAAGAGCGAGGAACCTGCATTTGAGTGAGCAGAGTGCGCGCAACATTAAGGAGGTGACGGTTTTTGCGTTTTGTCACGCCATTTTGCTGTGAGGTATAGACACAGCTGGTTTGATGAATAGTACCATGTTGCATACAGAAGGAGGAAAACTCATGACTAAGATATTCTTTTGCATTATCAGAACGAAAGATTTTAATAGAGACATCAAATTGATTCTTAATCATATAATAAAAGGATGTCCATACATGAAATAATTCAGAGCGATCTCGTAAGAGATACACCCAAGTATAGTGAGAAAAATCGTCAATAAAAGTTACAAAATAAGAACTACCCCGACCTATGGTGAGGGTAGGAGCGGGTCCCCAAACATCGGATTGAACCAGATCAAACGGTCGGGAAGATCCACGACCTTGCTTAGGTGAGAAGGAGCGGTGATGCTTGTCAAGCTGACACGCGTCACAGTTGAGAGGAGGACTCTGCTGAGGAAGGTGAGGCATAAGCTGACGAAGAAGTCGTGGAGCGTGAGCGAGACGAAGATGACACTGGAGAAGATCAGTAGAGGAGGAAGCGGACAATGCGAAAACGTTGTCGAGTAAGTCGAGTCCACCGCTCTCAGTCTCAGTAGCAATCGTCCGTTGGGGGCTCGGATCCTGAAAAGAACAAGAGGTAGAAGTGAATGTGACAGAACACTGTAATTGCTTGCATAGAGAAGTAACAGATAGTAAATTGCAAGGGAACATGGGCACGTAGAGGATATCCTCCAAGTAAAGAGACGGAGTGACTTGAACCACTCCCGTCTCATTGACCGGTGAGGGAGAGCCATCCGCAATAAAGACATGGGGCAACCGATCATGTTTTTCTAGGAGAGAAAACATTGAGTATTGTCAGTCATGTGATTGGTAGCACCAGAGTCGATCAGCTATTTATCTTGAGTAGCGACATGAGCACTACCTGAAGACGTGACCACCAAAAGCGGATGGCTTCGAAGAGGAGGTTGAAGCGTCACCCGTTGGTCGAAGATGAGGATGTTTCTTCCAGCAGCGATCAACTGTATGGCCGGTGCGGCCGCAATGAGAGCAGAGAAAGAGGGCAGCACCGCGTTCGCCTGAGTGATGGTTGCGGCCCCCAGATCTAGTCCGTTGAGCGGAGTGAGCATAGTTGTCTGGTGGAGGAGGGGAAGAAAACAGTGGACGTTGTAGCAGAGAGGTAACAACGGCTATGCGGGCAGTAGTTACATCTAAGGTGGGAGACTCCGCCTCACCCAGAATTTGTTGACGGATCATATCATAGGACTCAGGAAGTCACAGAAGGTAGCACACAACCAGCAGCTCCTGGAAGTGTTTGTGTTGCTCGGCCAGGTCCGCAGAGAAGGGGCGATTCTGGAGAATTTCGGCTCCAAGAGACTGAACTTGTTGGTATGCAGCAGCATGAGACATGGAGGGACGGGCAAAGAGGTCCGCATACAAAGGGCATCGTTGGCATCCCAATCATCAAAAAGAGGGGAATCTTGCGGAGGAGGGTCATCAGTAAGATGATGGCGTTTGCATTGTAAGCGGAGAAGGAAGGTGAAGGAGACACTCCAATCCAGGTAGTTGGGACCGACGATTTTGGAAACGGTGTCAAGGTTGCCCGAAGGAGTAGAAGTGGGAGGAGGGGCGGCAGCGGGAGTAGTGGAGGTAGAGATATCAGAGGTTATCATAGAGGAGAGCAGAGAGAAGAAAAAGTCGCGCGTCTAAAGAGGAGGTCGCGGCGACTAACAAGCAGGAGTGGCTAGAAAAGGAGGCCGCACAAAGGAGAACAGGTCACGGCGACTTAGGAACAGGTCGCGACGACTAGAGAGCGGGAGCGACTAGAAAAGGAGGCCGCATCAAAGGAGAACAGGTCGCGGCGACTTAGGAACAGGTCGCGGTGACTAGAGAGCGAGATCGGTTAGAAAGGAGGGGCAGAGAGGACGCCCACACAAGAGAAGAAGAAACCGCGCGAACAGGGTGCGACAAGAGAAGAAACAGATCGCGAGAACAGGTCGCGAGAGGAACAAGCCACGCGGACAGGCCGCGCGGACAGAGAGGTCTCAAAAAATCAGGAGAAAAATATCGAGTCCTCTGATACCATGTGCGAACAGAAAATAAGAGACCGAAAAATTGGAGTAACAAAAGTTTTATTATTCAAAAAGATGTGTATTACAAAGGTATGACCTCCATTTTATAGAATGGAGGAGAGAATAGAGATTACAAATAAGCAATGTGAGACTAATAATTACATGAACACAAACTATACAAGCCGCACAATCTGCACGGTTAGCCTAACCGCACGACCACTACAATGTAGAGAACAAGCGGCCAATATCCCCAAGCCGCCATAGACAAACTGCCAGACCGCCAGACCGCCAGATCTCAACTTGCCAGACTTCAACTCGTCAGATCTCAACTTGCCAGATCGCCAGACCGCCAGACTGCCAGACCGCCCGGTCTCAACCCGTCCGACCGCCCGGTCTCAACACTCATGCTCCGCAACAATGGAGTAGGCCTCAAGAAGATCTGGCAAAGGTGACATCCCCACAATCTGAGCACGAGTAAACTCATATTCGTGGAGAAGCCCCATCAAGAACTGGTACGTCTCCCGTCTCTGGCGTTATTTCCGAATAAGGGTGATATCATTAGGAGACTCCAGGGCACTGAGAGGCTCAAGATCGTTAAGCTCAAGAAAACGGTCTTGAAGGTAAGTAAAATACTCCTGAACAGAGCACTCCCCCTGTGTGGCGGAAGCGATGTCCTGAAAAATCCCGAAAATCTGGGCATCAACACGCGTGTGGCCAAAAGTGCGCTGGAGAGCGGACCAAAGCTTGGAGATATCCTCAAAACGCATGAACTGGCCGAAATACGAGGCTCCATCGAGCACTGAATCCATCCCAGAACCATATACTTTTTAGTCGACCATTTGACTAACTCCTCTTTCTTGTCATCTTTGTCAGTCGGTTGGAGCATCGGCGAGCCGCCAGACAGCCAAAAAAGTTTATTCCGGCCAGCAAGAGCCACTTTCATCGAAGTCGCCCATGAAGGATAATTTTTCTCATCGAGAAGGACGCTAGTAATTCGCCCTGTAGAGTCATAAGTATCCTCAGAATCCATGAAACACAGAAATAACGAGAAATGAGATCCCTCCCGCAAAGTAGATCGGGAACCGAAGGACGAAGAAGAACGAAAAATCACATACAACCCATCAAGAACGACGTCATGGAGAAGACGAGGACGTCATTATGTCTCAATGGAGAAAACAAGGAGCATAAGCGGAGAAAGAATACTTGGAAGGCGCCGACGGGACTAGGTGGCGACAGAAGCGAGGGGGGAATCCTGATGCGGCAGAGAAACGGCTGAAAGAACTAGCGGGAGAGGCGCTGCAGCCAGTAGGAGAGGACGTCGGCGACCAACGACAACAACGGAAGTGAGAAGCCCGATTGGCGGAAGAAGTCTGATCGGCGTAAGAAGCCCGATCGGCGGAAGGCACTTGTGGGATGACTCGAGCGACGGCAGACCGGGAGACGCGCGGAAGCCACGAGCGGTGAGAGACGGGAGGAAGAGACGCGCGCAAACCCTAGGGCAATCCCTCTGATACCATGTTGGATGATCGAAAAACATAACTCCTTATCAGAGCCATCTCTTATATATATATAAGCTCAAAAATATATACAATATTATGAATATACAATATTAGGAATATAAAATAATGATAACTCCAATATATATGTATTACCATTGTTTCAATTGTGAATACAAAAATCTATTCTTCATATCAAAAACCAGGTGCTCTAATACTTTGAGTTGTAGGTGGACCATGTCGGGAATGAAGCAGAATAATTCCCCAGGATAGTCGAAAATACAAGGAAAAAAATGTGAAAACTCGACAATATTTTATGATAACAATATTGTCACTATTCGAATAAGGAGAAAATATAACACGTCTGATAAATACCGCAAATGAAGATAACAATACAATCTGCGGAGAATATAAAACTTTGACTACAATCTGCGTAGCAGATGCACAAGGTTTGCCAGAGAACCTTCGATGTCGATCTACAACGTCCAATTGTCACTACCCCAAGAGGAACACTGTCGAGAACTCGAGGTCAAGTGCAATCACACACCCCTTCAAAACCAAACTCGCACCTTTTCACCTCTAGCTATAGTGATTATTTCACAATTCTCTCTATTGCTCTTCCATTGTAACTTCACATTTTATAACCTTTATTTTTAATCCTCATGTGGGCTGCATGCTTGCCCCAAAGTCAAGGAACAACCACTTTTTGATTTTTTTTTTTTATAAAGAACTTTTGATTATTTTAATCAAAAGTTTCCAATCTTTTGATTTTAAAAATAATCAAAATAAAACAACTTGGTGGATCACATTGGACCGTGGGAGGTGGCTAATGAGGTTAGAAATTTCAAACCAACCTAACAATTCACCACCATGGTTAAATTTCAAACACCACCACCACATTCTGCACAAAAGTATCATATGCACGAAACACTGTCTGCACGAAGCACCAAACTGTATTGAACATCTGCACGAAGCACCACCTCACTAGCCGAGGTGTCAGTTGACCTGCTCCAGTCGACTCCATCCCGCACCGGCTCAACCCGAAAAAGTTGACGCAACCGAATCGTGGAAATTGACTCGTCGAACCCGAGTCTTGAGAAGGCGATCCATTGCACCTCCATGATTGTCAACCCTTTTGCCAGTAGAAATCATAGGCTCACCACCTCGCACTGCAGTCCTCGTCAGCTGATATAGCCCACTGCACTATACAGCTTACATGAACACGGTGTGACCTCACATTGCCGTTAGAAAATCTGGATTGATCTAGCCTAACGGTTAGTGAGACACTCATGGGATAACGTTTATCTTAAGTACACTAATTTAAGGTTTTCCATGTAACTGAACTCGATATTTTATGCTAAGTGTATCTTACACTTTAGACTGATTCTAACAAAAGATTAAGTTCTTATTTTAGTATCTGACTCTATACCCCGCAATGATAACTTTTTAATCATTTGATTTGTGATTTTGACTGGATAATATCAAATTCTCAATTACGTTAACATATTCCTTCGTTGTTGGTCTGTTTTGATTTAACAGTAGGAACTTGCATCTATCAAATACGTATACTGACATAATTAAATCATGAATTATTCAATCTGATATGTTTAACTAAAAGAAGTCGAATTTCTTACAGTAGTATTGTGACGCTCGTACACAAGACGTGGCGGCATCATTGAACTCCTAAATTTTTTTTCTGATCTAGCGTTGAACAGTACAATCACTCGTAGTCTGAAATTTATCACACACCATAATCAATTAGTTTGGCATCCTACTATAAAAATTATCCTTAAAATGACAAGGACATAGTTGAAGAAATATCTAGAAAGGGATTGTTACCTTGCTCCAAAACAACAGAACCCTACACCGCAACCAAACAATTTGGAAAGGAAGGAGTTGAGAGTTTCGATTCTCCAAACGACAATGGTTCGCAGATTAGGGCTGAAGGAGTATCACCCTTGCGGAGATCTGGGGTAAGGAAAGTGAGTTGGCACCTTAAGATGGCCTGGAGCCTACAAGCCCTCTGCTGGGAGAAAAATATGGCAGGTAAGGGGTCGGTTCACACTTACCTGCAACGAACGGAAGGTTTCTGCCAAGGGGAAGAACTTCAGCAGTTTGAAACTATCCCATGAGAAGTCGACCAGCCTTCTTGAGTGGAGAGGAGGCGTCGACGAAGCTTTCTGATGGGATCGTCGCCGTCTGAACCTATAGTGGCCGCCGAAATCGCACAGTGCGAGAGCAGCGTCGACTGGGATTGGGAAGGAGAAAATGGGGCTGCCCTAACTTCTACTCTATCGAACCGTGTGGGGGGGGGGAGAAATGAGCACATGCTTTCTGAGCAGTTACAAGAATTTGAAGAAGGCGAGAGGCTAGGGCGTCGGTCAAAGGAGTCGTGTGGCTAGAGTGACGAAATTAGATGGCGCTGGCTTGAGTTGAACCGGAGAGAGGTTCGGGGTGTGTGGGTGGGGAAAAATTTTTGGATGTGTGTAACGTTCCCTGTGCTAGAAGCGCGTTTAAATACCGCTTTCAAAAAACGCGGGACCACTTCATTTTTCGGGTTTTCCTCTTCTTCCCTAACGTAACCTAAGCGATTTCCGGCGATTTCCAGGCAGATTTCTTCCTCCTTATTCAAATTTTCGGCATATTTCTTACGAGACGAACTCCGGTGAAACGTACATGTTAATGTAGGCATCACCGACAGCCAACTCTTCTTCTCCTCGCACTCGCGATCTCCAGCAGATTTACAGGCGCATTTTCTCATCGACAACTTGAGAAGAACCAGTACGACTTTTTTTCCATCGACGATGCCCTCATCCCGGTGTAATATAGGACTGTATTTGCATATAGTGTTATAGGCAACTGTATTCCAGGTATATTGTAAGACTGTATTAACATATAATTTGAAATACAACTGTATTCCAAGTGTAATATATGATTGTATTTGCATATAATGTTATAGATAACTGTATTCCAGGTATATTGTAAGACTGTATTGGCATATAGTGTGAAATACAACTGTATTTCAAGTGTAATATAAGACTGTATTTGCATATAATGTTATAAACAACTGTATTCCATGTGTAATACATGACTGTATTTACAAATAGTATTATATACAACTGTATTGCATGTGTAATACATGACTGTATTTGCATATAATATTATATACAACTGTATAATATAAGACTGTATTTGCATATAGTGCTATATATAATTGTATTTCAAGTGTAATATACAATTGTATTTGTATATATAATTGTATTTCAGGTGTAATGTACCACTTTACATACAACTATATTTGCATATAGTCTAATGTTCGACTGTATTTGTTTACTCAGATGTCTGACAACAAATATTTGAGCTGTCGGTGTGCGGTCTCAACATTTGTGGCGAATGCCCGTCCTCTCCTCGAGGTCATTTTTGAGGAATCGAAGGTTGTTCTAAGGGAAACAAATGTTTTACCTTTATTCTCCATTCCGGCATTGCCGCAAAACATCCCGCTCTTATATGTCCTCGTGAAGCTATACAGAAGGGACAAGGGGTGTTTCTTTTTAGGAAATCACTACCTCAAACTAACAGTTAATGAAGTGGCCATGATTCTGGGGCTACCAAACCGTGGTCGAGATTTCCCTTTTTCTAGACTCCCCTATTTGGAGTTATCTCACAGGGACTTGATCAACGAAATGCGTCTTCTTGTGAATGAAAAATGGTCCCTCGAGCTCGAGCAAAGACGAGTAAATGCACTATTAGGTATTTGTTGATTGTGTTTTTCTTCCACATGAAGACTCTAAAGATTCCGACGTGTCTGGGTTTGCTGGAGGATGGTATAGGTGCCTTGAGAGAGTACAATTGGCCTAAGGCCATTCATGCATTCTTGCATTCACAGCTAGATTGTCTGAGTCGGGCCAATGCAGTTCGAGATGCTGACACCTGTTTAGGCTACTTTGAAGGCTGCTCGACAGTTGTGTTGGTAAGAAATGTGTTTACAATTTGGTTACTGATTTATTAATTATTCAAACTAACATGTATTTTTGTATTTGTGGTTTTTTGAGCACACCAATGTTCAAAGAGTAGTACATTTCCTGGCTCGACCTCGAATTTGTCGGTGGTCGAATAAAATGAGATATACTGTAAAGTTTTGTTTGGATTTGTCGAGTGAGCTCAAGAAACTCAAGCAGGTATTATTAAATAACTTCTTAATTAATACCAAGTTTTGTCTCTATGTAACTCTAACACATTTTGTTATATCTTATAGGTTAGATACAGGTTTGGAAGTGTGGAGAATGATGAGAAGAGGTTACTAGGACCGGAGGAGGCAGATTCTGATTTTGAAGATATGAAGTCAACTAAGAGAAAGGGAAGGGGGGTGAAGAAGGTGAAGTTTGAGGTGGAGTCTAATGTTTTTTTCCTCGCCTCCTCGAACTTTTTTCTCCTTCTCATTCTCGATATCCTCGAAATCAGACTCCACCTCAAACTTCACCTTCTTCACCCCCCTTCCCTTTCTCTTAGTTGGTTTCATATCTTCAAAATCAGAATCCGCCTCCTCCGGTTCTTGCAACCTCTTCTCATCATTCTCCACACTTCCAAACTTGTATCTAACCTATAAGATATAACAAAATGTGTTAGAGTTACATAGCGACAAAACTTGATATTAATTAAGAAGTTAATTAATAATACCTGCTTGGGTTTCTTGAGCTCACTCGACAAATCCAAACAAAACTTTGCCATCCTCCAGCAAACCCAGACACATCGAAAATGTACTACTCTTTGAACATTGGTGTGCTCAAAAAACCACACCTACAAAAATACATGTTAGTTTGAATAATTAATAAATCAGTAACCAAATTGTAAACACATTTCTTACCAACACAACTATCGAGCAGCTTTCAAAGTAGCCTAAACAGGTGTCAGCGTCTCGAACTGCATTAGCCCGACTCAGACAATCTAGCTGTGAATGCAAGAATGCATGAATGGTCTTAGGCCAATTGTACTCTCTCAAGGCACTTATACCATCCTCCAGCAAACCCAGACACATCGGAATCTTTAGAGTCTTCATGGGGAAGAAAAACACAATCAACAAATACCTAATGAGTGCATTTACTCGTCTTTGCTCGAGCTCGAGGGACCATTCTTCATTCACAAGAAGGCGCATTTCGTTGATCAAGTTCATGTGAGATAACTCCAAATAGGGGAGTCTAGAAAAAGGGAAATCTCGACCACGGTTTGGTAGCCCCAGAATCATGACCCCTTCATTAACTGTAAGTTTGAGGTAGTGATTTCCTAAAAGGAAACACCCCTTGTCCCTTCTGTATAGCTTCACGAGGACATATAAGAGCAGGATGTCTTGCGGCAATGCCGGAATGAAGAATAAAGGTAAAACATTTGTTTCTCTTAGAACAACCTTCAATTCCTCGGAAATGACCTCGAGGAGAGGACGGGCATTTGTCACGAATGTTGAGACCGCACACCGACAGCTCAAATATTTGCAACCAGACATCTGAGTAAGCAAATACAGTCGAACATTAGACTATATGCAAATATAGTTGTATGTAAAGTGGTACATTACACCTGAAATACAGTTATATATACAAATACAGTTATATATTACACCTAAAATACAATTATATATAACACTATATGCAAATACAGTCTTATATTATACAGTTGTATATAACACTATATGCAAATACAGTCATGTATTACATATGGAATACAGTTGTATATAACACTATATACAAATACAGTCATGTATTACACATGAAACACAGTTGTCTATAACATTATATGCAAATACAGTCATATATTACACTTGGAATACAGTTGTATTTCACACTATATGCCAATACAGTCTTACAATATACCTGGAATACAGTTGTCTATAATATTATATGTAAATACAGTCATATATTACACTTGGAATACAGTTGTATTTCACATTATATGCCAATACTGTCTTACAATATACCTGGAATACAGTTGTGTATAACACTATATGCAAATACAGTCATGTATTACACATGAAATACAGTTGTCTATAACATTATATGCAAATACAGTCTTATATTACACTTGAAATACAGTTGTATATAATACTATATGCAAATACAGTCGTGTATTACACATGAAATACAGTTGTCTATAACATTACATGCAAATACAGTCCTATATTACAATTGGAATACAGTTGTATTTCACATTATATGTCAATACAGTCTTACAATATACATGGAATATAATTGTCTACAATATTATATGCAAATACAATCCTATATTACACCGGGAATACAGTTGTCTATAACATTATATGCAAATACAGTCTTATATTACACTTGGAATACAGTTGTATTTCACATTATATACCAATACAGTCTTACAATATACCTGAAATACAGTTGTCTATAACACTATATGCAAATACGGTCCTATATTACACCGGGATGAGGGCATCGTCGATAGAAAAAAAGTCGTACCTGGTTCTTCTCAAGCTGTCGACGAGAAAATGCGCCTGTAAATCTGCTGGAGATCGCGAGTGCGAGGAAAAGAAGAGTTGGTCATCGGTGACGCCTACATTAACAGGTACGTTTCACCGGAGTTCGGCTCGTAAGAAATATGCCGAAAATCTGAGTAAGGAGGAAGAAATCTGCCTGGAAATCGCCGGAAATCGACTAGGTTACGTTAGGGAAGAAGAGGGAAACCCGAAAAATGAAGTGGGCCCGCGTTTTTTGAAAGCGGTATTTAAACGCGCTCCAAGCACAAGGAACGCTACACACATCCAAAAAATTTTCCCCACCCACACACCCCGAACCTCTCTCCGGTTCAACTCAAGCCAGCGTCATCTAATTTCGTCACTCTAGCCATACGACTCCTTTGACCGACGCCCTAGCCTCTCGCCTTCTTCAAATTCTTGTAACTGCTCAGAAAGCATGTGCTCATTTCTCCCCCCCCCCCCCACACGGTTTGATAGAGTAGAAGTTAGGGCAGCCCCATTTTCTCCTTCCCAATCCCAGTCGACGCTGCTCTCGCACTGTGCGATTTCGGCGACCACTATAGGTTCAGACGGCGACGATCCCATCAGAAAGCTTCGTCGACGCCTCCTCTCCACTCAAGAAGGCTGGTCGACTTCTCATGGGATAGTTTCAAACCGCTGGAGTTCTTCCCCTTGGCAGAAGCCTTCCGTTCGTTGCAGGTAAGTGTGAACCGACCCCTTACCTGCCATATTTTTCTCCCAGCAGAGGGCTTGTAGGCTCCAGGCCATCTTAAGGTGCCAACTCACTTTCCTTACCCAAGATCTCCGCAAGGGTGATACTCCTTCAGCCCTAATCTGCGAACCGTTGTCGTTTGGAGAATGGAAACTCTCAACTCCTTCCTTTCCAAATTGTTTTGGTTGCGGTGTAGGGTTCTGTTGTTTTGGAGCAAGGTAACAATCCCTCTCTAGATATTTCTTCAAATATGTCCTTGTCATTTTAAGAATAATTTTTATAGTAGGATGCCAAACTAATTGATTATGGTGTGTGATAAATTTCAGACTACGAGTGACTGTACTGTTCAACGCTAGATCAGAAAAGAAATTTTAGGAGTTCAACGATGCCGCCACGTCTTGTGTACGAGCGTCACAATACTACTGTAAGAAATTCGACTTCTTTTAATTAAACATATCAGATTGAATAATTCATGATTTAATTATGTCAGTATACGTATTTGATAGATACAAGTTCCTACTGTTAAATCAAAACAGACCAACAAAGAAGGAATATGTTAATGTAATTGAGAATTTGATATTATCCAGTCAAAATCACAAATCAAATGATTAAAAAGTTATCATTGTGGGGTATAGAGTCAGATACTAAAATAAGAACTTAATCTATTGTTAGAATCAGTCTAAAGTGTAAGATACACTTAGCATAAAATATCGAGTTCAATTACATGGAAAACCTTAAATTAGTGTACTTAAGATAAACGTTACCCCATGAGTGTCTCACTAACCGTTAGGCTAGATCAATCCAAGTTTTATAACGGCAATGTGAGGTCACACCGTGTTCATGTGAGTTGTATAGTGTGGTGGGCTATATCGGCTGACGAGGACTGCAGTGCGAGGTGGTGAGCCTATGATTTCTACTGGCAAAAGGGTTGACAATCATGGAGGTGCAATGGATCGCCTTCTCAGGACTCGGGTTCGACGAGTCAATTTCCACGATTCGGTTGCGTCAACTTTTTCGGGTTGAGCCGGTGCGGGATGGAGTCGACTGGAGCAGGTCAACTGACACCTCGGCTAGTGAGGGGGTGCTTCGTGCAGATGCTCAATGCAGTTTGGTGCTTCGTGCAGACAGTGCTTCGTGCAGATGATACTTTTGTGCAGAATGTGGTGGTGTTTGAAATTTAACCATGGTGGTGAATTGTTAGGTTGGTTTGAAATTTCTAACCTCATTAGCCACCTCCCACGGTTCCATGTGATCCACCAAGTTGTTTTATTTTGATTATTTTTTAAATCAAAAGATTGGAAACTTTTGATTAAAATAATCAAAAGTTCTTTATAAAAAAATCAAAAAGTGGTTATTCCTTGACTTTGGGGCAAACATACAGCCCACATGAGGATTAAAAATAAAGGTTATAAAATGTGAAGTTACAATGGAAGAGCAATAGGGAGAATTGTGAAATAATCACCATAACTAGAGGTGAAAAGGTGCGAGTTTGGTTTTGAAGGGGTGTGTGATTGCAGTTGACCTCGAGTTCTCGACAGTGTTCCTCTTGGGGTAGTGGCAATTGGACGTTGTAGATCGACATCGAAGGTTCTCGGGCAAACCTTGTGCATCTGCTACGCAGATTGTAGTCAAAGTTTTATATTCTCCGCAGATTGTATTGTTATCTTCATTTGCGGTATTTATCAGACGTGTTATATTTTCTCCTTATTTGAGTAGTGACAATATTGTTATCATAAAATATTGTCGAGTTTCCACATTTTTTCCTTGTATTTCGACTATCCTGGGGAATTATTCTGCTTCATTCCCAACATGGTCCACCTACAGCTCAAAGTATTAGAGCACCTGGTTTTTGATATGAAGAATAGATTTCTGTATTCAGAATTGAAACAATGGTAATACATATATATTGGAGTTATCATTATTTTATATTCCTAATATTGTATATTCATAATATTGTATATATTTTTGAGCTTATATATATAAAAGAGATGGCTCTGATAAGGAGTTATGTTTTTCGATCATCCAACATGGTATCAGAGGGATTGCCCTAGGGTTTGCGCGCGTCTCATCCTCCCGTCTCTCACCGCTCGTGGCTTCCGCGCGTCTCCCGGTCTGTCGTCGCTCGGGTCATCCCGCAAGTGCCTTCCGTCGATCGGGCTTCTTACGTCGATCGGGCTTCTTCCGCCAATCGGGCTTCTCACTTCCGTTGTTGTCGTTGGTCGCCGACGTCCTCTCCTACTGGCTGCAGCGCCTCTCCCGCTAGTTCTTTCAGCCGTTTCTCTGCCGCATCAGGATTCCCCCCTCGCTTTTGTCGCCACCTAGTCCCGTCGGCGCCTTCCAAGTAGTCTTTTTCCGCTTATGCTCCTTGTTTTCTCCATTGAGACATAATGACGTCCTCGTCTTCTCCATGACGTCGTTCTTGATGGGTTGTATATGATTTTTCGTTCTTCTTCGTCCTTCGGTTCCCGATCTACTTTGCGGGAGGGATCTCATTTCTCGTTATTTCTGTGTTTCATGATTCCAAGGATACTTATGACTCTACAGGGCGAATTACTAGCGTCCTTCTCGATGAGAAAAATTATCCTTCATGGACGACTTCGATGAAAGTGGCTCTTGCTGGCCGGAATAAGCTTTTTTGGCTGTCCGGCGGCCCGCCGATGCTCAAACCGACTGACAAAGATGACAAGAAAGAGTAGTTAGTCAAATGGTCGACTAAAAAGTACATGGTTCTGGGATGGATTCAGTGCTCGATGGAGCCTCGCATCTTCGGCCATTTCATGTGTTTTGAGGATATCTCCGAGCTTTGGTCCGCTCTCCAGCGCACTTTTGGCCACGCGCGTGTTGATGCCCAGATTTTCGGGATTTTTCAGGACATCGCTTCCGCCACACAGGGGGAGTGCTCTGTTCAGGAGTACTTTACTTACCTTCAAGATTGTTGTCTTGAGCTTAACGATCTTGAGCCTCTCAGTGCCCTGGAGTCTCCTAATGAAATCACCCTTATTCGGAAACAGCGCCAGAGACAGGAGACGTACCAGTTCTTGATGGGGCTTCTCCCCGAATATGAGTTTACTCGTGCTCAGACTGTGGGGATGTCACCTTTGTCAGATCTTCTTGAGGCCTACTCCATTGTTGCAGAGCATGAGTGTTGAGACCGGGCGGTCTGGCGGGTTGAGACCGGGCGGTCTGGCGGGTTGAGACCGGGCGGTCTGGCGGTCTGGCAGTCTGGCGGTCTAGCGGTCTGGCGGTCTGGCAAGTTGAGATTTGGCGAGTTGAAGTCTGGCAAGTTGAGATCTGGCGGTCTGGCGGTCTGGCGGTCTGGCGGCTTGGGGATATTGGTCGCTTGTTCTCTACATTGTAGTGGTCGTGCGGCTAGGCTAACCGTGCGGCTTGTGCGGCTTATGCGGCTTGTATAGTTTGTGTTCATGTAATTATTAGTCTCACATTGCTTATTTGTAATCTCTCTTCTCCCCTCCATTCTATAAAAGAGAGGTCATACCTTTGTAATACACATCTTTTTGGATAATAAAACTTTTGTTACTCCAATTTTTCGGTCTTTTATTTTCTGTTCGCACATGGTATCAGAGGACTCGATCTTTTCCTCCTGATTTTTTGAGACCTCTCTATCCAAGCGACCTATCCGCGCGGCTTGTTCCTCCTCTCACGACCTGTTCTCGTGATCCGTTTCTTCTCTTGTCCCACCATGTTCGCGCGGTTTCTTCTTCTCTTGTGTGGGCATCCTCTCCGCCCCTCCTTTCTAACCGTCCCCGCTCTCTAGTCGCCGCGACCTGTTCCTAAGTCGCCGCGACCTGTTCTCTTTTGTGCGGCCTCCTTTTCTAGCCGCTCTCGCTCTCTAGTCGTCGTGACCTGTTCCTAAGTCGCTGTGACCTGTTCTCCTTTGTGCGGCCTCCTTTTCTAGCCGCTCTTGCTTGTTAGTCGTCGCGACCTTCTCTTTAGCCGCGCGACTTGTTCTTCTCTCTGCTCTCCTCTATGACAACCTCTGATATCTCTACCTCCACTACTCCCGCTTCCGTCCCTCCTCCCACTTCTACTCCTTCGGGCAACCTTGGCACCGTTTCCAAAATCGTCGGTCCCAACTACCCGGATTGGAGTGTCTCCTTCAACTTCCTTCTCCGCTCACAACGCAAACGTCATCATCTCACTGATGACCCTCCTCCGCAAGATTCCCCACTTTTTGATGATTGGGATGCCAGCGATGCCCTTGTCCGCACATGGCTGGCTAACAGCCTTTCTGATGAATGTCTACCCGTCATCCGTCATGATGAGATGGTGAAGGCTGTGTGGCTTCATCTTGCCGCTCTCTACTCAAAGGGGGCTCAGACGTCTCGCATCTATACTTTGTATGCGGACATCTTTGTCCGTCTCTCCATGTCTCATGCTGCTGCATACCAACAAGTTCAGGCTCTTGGAGCCGAAAATCTCCAGAATCGCCTCTTCTTGCGGACCTGGACGAGCAACACAAACACTTTCAGGAGTTGCTGGTTGTGTGCTACCTTCTGCGACTTCCTGAGTCCTATGATATGATCCGTCAACAAATTCTTGGCGAGGCGGAGTCTCCCACTTTAGATGCAACTGCTGCCCGCATAGCCGCTGTTACCTCTCTGTTACAACGTCCACTGTTATCTTCCCCTCCTCCACCAGACAACTATGCTCACTCCGCTCAACGAACTAGATCTGGTGGCCGCAACCATCACTCAGGCGAACGCGGTGCTGCCTGCTTTCTCTGCTCTTATTGCGGCCGCACCGGCCATACGGTTGATCGCTGCTGGAAGAAACATCCTCATCTTCGACCAACGGGTGACGCTTCAACCTCCTCTTCGAAGCCGTCCGCTTTCGGTGGTCACGTCTTCAGGTAGTGCTCATGTCGCTACTCAAGGTAAATGGCTGATTGATTCTGGTGCAACCAATCACATGACTGTCAATCCTCAATATTTTTCTCTCCTAGAAAAACATGATCGGTTGCCCCCTGTGTTTATTGTGGATGGCTCTCCCTCACCGGTCAATGGGATGGGGGTGGTTCAAGTCACTCCGTCTCTTTACTTGCGGATGGCTCTCCCTCTGATGAGCTGTCCACTTGGGACCGTGTCTGTCCTCTTACTTATCACTATACTCGTCGTCCTCTTCCTATTTCCTCGCCTTCAGTGCCCTCAGACTCAGTGCCTACCTCCTCCAGCGAGTGTCCTGTGGATGATCCTCCTGTGCGCCGCAACCCACCTCGTGAGAGGCATCCTCCCGACCGCCTTAGCCTAGCTACCCTACCCCTAGACCTACCTACTCTTCCTGCTACTGTCTGCAGTACTTGAGAGACGACTTCCGACCGTGAGGCTGCCCAGATACAGTCTTACAATATATGTCAATACAGTCTTACAATATACCTGAAATACAGTTATCTATAACACTATATGCAAATACAGTCCTATATTACACCGGGATGAGGGCATCGTCGATAGAAAAAAAGTTGTACGTGGTTCTTCTCAAGCTGTCGACGAGAAAATGTGCCCGTAAATCTGCTGGAGATCGCGAGTGCTAGGAGAAGAAGAGTTGGCCGTCCGTGACGCCTACATTAATAGGTACGTTTCACCGGAGTTCGCATCGTAAGAAATATGTCGAAAATCTGAATAAGGAGGAAGAAATCTGCCTGGAAATCGCCGGAAATCGCCTAGGTTACGTTAGGGAAGAGGGAAACCCGAAAAATGAAGTGGACCCGCGTTTTTTGAAAGCGGTATTTAAACGCGCTCCTAGCACGGGGAACGCTACACACATCCAAAAATTTTTCATGGGTGGGGGGGGATTTAATTCTATTATTATTATTATTTGTTATTATTACCATTAAGAAACATTAATTAATATGAAAAGATACCTCCAAACTCCGCCGGCTCGATTAGAATTGTTCGCGATCGGACCCCGAGATTAAAATTAAACACGGCGTCAAAATGTAGGGCATTACATTTTTGACCTAATCCGAAATTCTTCGGCGTTTTTTTGTTCTCTGATTTCATTATGTCCGACGTGGTTGATTCTCTTGACGTATCACAACTTGTTGGATCTACCCAGGTTGG
Source organism: Platanthera guangdongensis (assembly GCA_039583875.1). Classification (NCBI taxonomy): domain Eukaryota; kingdom Viridiplantae; phylum Streptophyta; class Magnoliopsida; order Asparagales; family Orchidaceae; genus Platanthera; species Platanthera guangdongensis. Next base: position 163,780,079 of record CM077161.1, read on the forward strand.
GCACAATCATACGACGTCTCAGATTACCACGATTCATCTTAATACAACAAATTACTTATCCTAGTCTCGATCTACTGCCTTGACCCTTAAGAGTCGTCGTTTGTTTGGCTATGTTAACGGGAGTATTAAGAAGCCAGAGAAGACTGCATCTACGTGAGCACAATGAGAATCAGAGAAATCTTTGGTTATGCCATGATTGATTAATTCCATACAAGAGACTATTGCACGAAATTACCTATTCTTGAATACGACTACGGATATTTGGAATTGTGCCGAATCTATATATTCCCAGAAAGAAAACACTATTCAGATCTTTTAACTACAAAGGGAGATCTTTCTCTTTCGACGGGGTGATCGACCACTGTTCACCTATTATTAGTTGTTCACTCAGCTATATTAGAAGTATGACCATTTTACCTCCCTCGGCCATATATGCACGGTTGATGCAATTCTTGTTCGTGCTCATGAAAATCGGAACAGGGTATTCGAGTTTCTACATGGTTTACACGGAGACTTTGATTAGATTATTATTCAGATCCTTGGCAATATTCCACTCTCTTCATTGTTAGAGACCTATAGTATTGTCCAGCAGGAATATGGCCGTCGTCAGTCTTGGAGTTCAGAGGTTCTCTCTAGTGGTTCTGCTCTTGCTGCTTCTCATCCTGGAGGCACCAATTCTCGAAACTTTAAGCCCAGGGCCACAAACAAAGACCACTTGATGTGTGATTAATGTGGTCTGAGTCGGCATACTCGTGACACTTGCTTCAAATTACATGGGCTCCTTCCATCGAGCGGTGAAATGGTTCCTCATGGGGGCCATGGTGGACGTGGTCGTGTCGCTCCAATTACTGCTCTCCTCGCTCTGCTCACCTAGTTGAGTTGATTGATGATAGCACCTAAGTGGCCAGACCTTTGAGCCTTTGTCTCTACCTGGGGCCTTTTCTATTGATGAGGTGATGAACATCCGTCGCAAGATGCAGGAATTATCCTCGGAGCCCACTTCTGGTTCATCCACGTCCTTTGCTCATTCAGGTACTCCAAGTGCTCACTTTGATGTTGTACCGCCAACCACTCATTGGATCATTGATTCTGAAGCCACAAATCATATGACTGGGTCATCGTCAGGTTTTGTTTCCTATTCACCATTGTCTGGCTGAGACAGGTTAACATTGTTGATGGAGCCCATTCCTCTATTACAGGAAAATGCTCTATCAATTGTTCTTCTCTTGCATTGGCTTCTGCCCTTCATGTTTCTTCTTTTACTCACAACCTTTTATCTGTTAGTCATATTACAAACTCCATGAACTGCCCTATTACTTTCTTTCCTTCTTACTGTGTCTTTCAGGACTTGCAAACGAAGAATGTGATTGGCTCTGGTAGGATGCATGATGGATTGTATGTGTTTGAGGTAGTCGTTCCTCAGGCCTTTCATGTTCACTAGCTTCCTCAATTGGCTACTTGACATCATCGCTTGGGCCATCACTCTATTACTACCATGCATTCGATATTTTCCAGTTTTTCATCTTCTGTTTTTAAAATTTTCATGTATGATGTTTGTGAACTTGAAAAACATAAGCGTGTCTCTTTCAATCAAGTGTCTAAGCCTTTTGTTGTACTTTTTCATACTATTCATAGTGATGTAGAAGACTCTTGCCATGTTGCTTTGATCTCTGATTATCATTAGTTTGTTACTTTCATTGATTGTTTTTCTCGCACTACGTGAGTTTATTTGATGCATAGTAAAAGTGAAGTGTTCTCTTTTTCAAAAATTGCATAAAATGATTTCTACTCAATTTGATGCAACCATTAAATTCTTCATAGCGATAATGATCGTGAATATATGGATACCAAATTGAAAACTATTTGAGTAATCATGACATCGTTCATCAAACCACTTGTATACATTCTCTTGCACAAAATAGTGTTGTTGAACGAAAAAATCGTCATCTTCTTGGAGTGACACGGTGCTTGTTATTTACGATGTCTTTTAAAATACTATTGGGGTAATGTCCTTACTGTGGCTTACCTCATCAATCGTATGTCGTCCCGTCATCTGGACAATCACTCTCCTCTTCATACCCTAGGTATCTCTCCTACTGCTCTTGTACCTCGTGTGTTTGGATGTTTATGTTTTGTTCACATTTATAACATTGTTTGAACAAAACTTCATCCTTGTGCCCTTCGTTATGTGTTTTTTGGTTATTCCCCTGCACATAAAGGGTACAGATGATATTATACTCCTACTAGGAAAATATTTGTCTCTATGGATGTCACTTTTCATGAAAATACCTCTTATTATGAGTACTTACTTCAGGGAGAGTCTTCATACTTGAAAGTGAGTGCTCCTACTCTTCCCCTTCCTATTTGATGTAGGGTAGGCTAAAGGGTGCACAAAACCTAGGACTCTTAAGTATAAATGCAAAGGTGACTCTCCAGTATGACCTTAAGTGCAATACGACCGTCAGTTACGACGACAAATAAATTTGAGTAATGAAATTTTCTAACACCACGCAAATATTCAAAATTAAAAACAATTATTTAATTCGGCAATTTTATAACGGCTTTCCTCCGCTTGGAGGGCCAAAGAAAAGCGCGCGGCGAATAACTCCTGCAAATTAATAGCGTATCGAAAACAATTTTCTACTAGCAAGAATCACAACACATATATTAATTCATCAATGAAAATGTCGAATCAAATAAGCCAATACCACAAGAAACTCACAAAGTAATGGGTTGAACCGAGTCACTGAAGAATTTAGGTCCGGATGTGTAGATCGGCGATCGGAGGTGGAACTGACGACGTAGAAATGACGGCGGTGGCTGTCCTCGGAGGTAAATGATGAGATCGGTCGTGAAATGGGTAGATCCGACCACGTACAAGTAGATCCGGGCCGGGGAGGGGTGGATCCGCTATTTAGGGTCGGATCCGGGCAAAAATGGCAGTATGAGTGGTGGGGATGACGGATCGGGAGCTGAAATTTTCAGATCTGGATTGATCCTGAGAATAGGGGGTACGGGAAAGTGGTTCCACGTGAGGGGTGGTGAGAGGAGGGGTCGGCCTGGGCTTAGGGTGGTCGGGTGGTGGTCGGGTGGAGGAATGCTAGCCGGCGGGCTTGCTGGAGGGTGGAGGAGGGTACGGCGGCAGGGTTTGGGGTGGAGGAGGGGGCGGAAAGGGGAGGAGGGCGGCGGTGAACTGGAGGCTACCGGTTCACAGCAGACTGACAGTTTTGGGCTACAGTTTTTGGGGCTGCTGTGGCTGAAAGTGGGGGATTAGGGGTGGAAAATGATGACAAGTGTTAGGGGAAGGGTTAGTGGAGGAGAAACCAACCTAGGAGTCGTCACCTAGGGCTCCACGTCGTCGGCACCGAGGGGTGATCGCTGGAATTCGGGAATACCTTCTCCAAAATTCTGCAATATCTTGGTTCAACCTCTTAGATCATTATTTATAATAAAACCAGACACTATGGCATCCCTATCAACTGCTATGATTGGCCGGTGGGAGAGACCACTAAAATACATGAAAATAAACCAATAAAAATAAACTAATATATGGTCTCGACTCACGACGTGGATCCGGACACATCTGTGGAGTCGATCGTCGATCCTAGCACGTCATATATGGTAAATCGCCAAATCAGCTCCGAACAGGCTCAAAGCTCGTGCTTGTCTCTGCTCTGCATCATTATTCCTCCTTTATATATTACCATTCAGGGGAGAGTGCTGATATTCCGAAAGATATCCCCAAAGAAAAGGAGTTGCAAGTGTACACTCGGAAAGCAAAATATCAAACACTCAATCGTATTCGATAATAACAGAGCCGCCGCCGGAATTGTCTACAACACCCCTAGAGTTACTTATTACCCTCTGAAAAGGTATGCGCCCATACACTCAACATTCATTATCTAACTATGTGTTATATGTCTCTTTAACATTTTACCATAAAGCCTTCATTGCTTCTCTTTCTTCTGTGTTTGTTCCTGGTACATGATATGAGGCACTTGGTCACCCAAAATGGACAAAGGCAATGATAGAGAAAATGCAGGCTCTAGAAAAAAACCATACATGAGACCTGAACGATCTCCCTCCGGGCAAGAGGACAGTTGGTTGTCAATGACTTTTTACAGTAAAGCAGAACTCTGAAGGTATTATGGAGAGATTAAAGGCACGGTTGGTGGCAAGAGGCAAAGGTGGCTCTCGTGATTGTATATGTTGATGATATGGTTATTACATGTGATCGCATGGATGAGATTTGTGCCCCAAAACTCAAACTTGCAAGTGAACTTGAAGTGAAAGACTTGGGTAAGTTGAGATATTTTTCAGGGATTGAGGTAGCAAGATCAAAATATGGTATTCATATTTCACAACGGAAGTATGCCTTTGATTTATTAAAAAAATAGGAATGAGTGGTTACAAGCCTGCTAATACTCCTATTGAAGTGAACCACAAATTTGGACGTGATGATGGGGAGTTAGTGGAAGATATTTCTGGTTATCAGAAGCTGGTAGGTTAGCTGATCTACCTATCTCATACTCGTTCTGACATTTCATATGCAGTGGGAGTGGTAAGTCAATACATGCAATCCCCTAAGGTCAGACATCTTGATACTGTGCAGAAAATTTTGAGGTATTTGAAGACCTCGCCTGGCAGGGGAATTATACTCTCTTCTAGTGATCATTTAAATTGAAATATATACTGATGCAGACTGGGTTGGATCAGTTGGTGATAGGAGATGCACTACAGGATATTGTTGTTTTGTTGGGGCTAATCTGGTCACCTGGAGAAGCAAGAAACAACATGTAGTAGTTCGTTCAAGTGTGGAGACTGAGTTTAAAGCTATGGCTCTTGGTATATGTGAGGGATGTGGCTTTGTTCTCACTTGAATGATCTTGGTTTATTGAAAACCGGTCCCTTCAATTTGTATTGTGACAACAAGGATGCAATCAATATTGCTCAGAATCCTGTCTAGCATGACCGCACCAAGCATGTTGAAGTTGACCGACACTTCATTAAAAAAATATTATGAAAGAGATTGTATGTACAACTTTCGTTCACTCGGAGGGGCAACTTACAAATTTTCTCACCAAGGCATTGAGCGAAAAAACATTTGCGTCTATTATTAGAAAGTTGGGCAAGAAGAACATTACATGCTCAACTTGAGGGAGAATGTTAGTACTTAAATTATATAGATGGCTATTATTTTTCCTCTTATATTACTCTTTATATATATAGAGGGCTAATATTATTGAAGTAATAATATATGATTTCACGGTTCTACAAATCTCATAATGATAAGTGGAAAATATGTTAGTGTAGAATACATAAAAGTTAGTTGTCACACTCAACATTGTTTTACGACTCTCAATGGAAAATAGATTGGACCACCATTGTATCACACTCAACTCAGTCCCCTTTTTGATGTTACACTTTAACAAGTTGTATCAAAGTTTGTTGAGATTATATTAGCCAGCATGACACGTGTGTGTGGGACCGCATGTTTGGGCTTTCCCCATCGCGTTCCAGGTCTGGGTGTTGACCCCGGTGGGCCCCCTTGTGTGGCGGAATATCCATGCGGTCATGTGGTTGGGGTTAATCCCACACCGCCTGCAGACTTCTCCCCTTTGTGTTCATGTACCCCGCCACCCTTCATCTCAAGACCTGGGTTTTGAGATGAACTAATGGGTTGGCGGGTTTTAACTTGGTATCAGAGGAGGTTGTCATGCTGCGGGGGTGTGTTGAGATTATATTAGCCAGCATGACACGTGTGTGTGGGACCGCATGTTTGGGCTTTCCCCATCGCGTTCCAGGTCTGGGTGTTGACCCCGGTGGGCCCCCTTGTGTGGCGGAATATCCCCGCGGTCATGTGGTTGGGGTTAATCCCACACCGCCTGCAGACTTCTCTCATTTGTGTTCATGTACCCCGCCACCCTTCATCTCAAGACCTGGGTTTTGAGATGAACTAATGGGTTGGCGGGTTCTAACTAAGTTGACGATTCAACTATGATCGAGTAGGTTAATGCAATTTGGGAATTGTGAGTTTCAGTGCCTTTTATAGCGATTGAGCAAGGTTTATGAGAGGATGCGATGCAGGGGTAGATTGACAATGAAGGATGCTCTAAGATGCGACTCAGTGTAAAATGTGGTGCAGTTACCGACAAACCTAAATGTGAGTGCAAATGCCATAATCAACCCGATTCAATTAGCAATGAGTAATTTAATTAATATAAATCTTAACAGTGGGCGCAATTAGACGCATTAAATTTTAATTGTAAAGAGCAAGTAATAATCCTCGAGTGATTGAGGCACAAGTACCTAAGCACACACCAAATATGTTCTGCAAATCATTTGACTTCCTGACAACAAAAGCATATAATTTTTGAATAAAAAAATAGACCAAGCATGTCAAACTATGACTTACATGTGCATGTGACAACGAAATTTAGTACCAAAGGAGTCTATGGACTACTGGCTCCAAATAAAAATGAGGATTGTTGAGTAGTGTCAAAATGGATCGAGTAAGGAATAAAGCGGTTGGGTAATAGGAAGTGGGGACTCGGGTGGAGTGGTGATTCATAGGAAGGCAAGCCAGTGGACTAGGTGGCTGCGGATGGAGGGAAAATGGGACAGGAGGTGTCGGCTTGAAGTAATATGGCAGGGCGACGATGAGCTGGGATGGGGGAAAGGTTGTATGGCGCTGGATAGGTGAGGGGACGGACCACTCGGCCTTGGAATGAGGTGAGAAGGCTGGTCGGCTCCTAATTGACGGTGGAGAAGGGAATGAAGGTCGGTGGTGGGGAGGATCGTGACTGGGAATGGGGGAGGGGTTCGTCTGGTATGGAAGAAGGATTAGAAACATGAGATCGACAAGGGCTTGCGGGAGCGGGCTTGCGATTGTGACTGAGAGCAGACGAGGGCTCGTCGGGTAAGGAAGAAGGCATGGGAGCAGGAGATCGACGGGGATGGAGGAGGAAGACGACAAATGCCTTGGAGTCACACCAAGAGTTCTCGCTCGGGGTTGCACCAAGATAGCGGGGAACTAACGGTTCCAAAGTGAAAATAACCCTCGATGCCCACTCCAAACAACTGCCTCCGCATATACATATTAATACTAATATATGGCACCCAGATCGTACGGTTCATAATATCTGAACCCATCAAGTGTCATATATAAGTCAAAATAGAAAAACACGTGTGTGTGGGTTGGCGGGATCCATCATCTCCCCCCTTCCGACGTGAAAGTACTTATCCCTGGTGAGTGAAAATAGTTGTACTCTTGGTGTAGCTTAGGGCGAGTCACTTGAGCTCCTCTGGATAAATCCAAGTATCATCTGAGAACTAAAGAACACTCCAACAAACAAGATATCACAGCGTATCTCACCCATCTTCGGTTGCGAAGTCACGTGCAACAATTTGAAAAACATCTCTAACAGTTGTTGGTAGCTCTGAACAAGATGTATCTTTGTCTGAAAAATGAACCAGTAGAACCATCGGTGGTGCTAGGTGGATCTCGTGGTGGGACTCATCAGGCTGGGGCTGGGAGGAGTCAAGCAGAGGCTGGGATGGAGTGGGCGGAAGTGAGGGATTGAGGTAGCAAGATCACATAGAGCAAAATACTCATAAACCTAGAGACTCTAATACGTAGACAAGACAACGATATTAAGGCTTCATTTGTTTCGGCGGTGGCGGATCGATCCGGCGGGTGGAAACAGAGTGTTCGAAACGGAGGGGGGAGGTGGCTGCTCCAAACGGAGCTTTTTGGGGCGTTTCTCAAGGCGGGCGGGTGGAAACGAAGCAAACGCCGCCGGAGGTTCATTTGTTTACCCGCCTTCCGGCGGCGTTTGCCCAAAACGGAGCTCCGAAACGCCCAAACAAATAGAGCCTAACTCATAAATGCGAAACGTCTACCACTCCCCCCTTAAGCTGGAGGGTAAAACCCACATCTTGAAAATATCATATGTTGATAAAGGTAATGGAGGTAAATATGAGAAATGATGAAAAACGGTTGTGGCTTGGGGTGAGACGACATGAGCGTGTAAAACACATGAGCAATACACACGATCATATCAGTGAATACCACAAACATATGGTGGTATGACAATAACATCATCTATGCTCAAAAAATAAGTGTAAGAAGCAAGCTAAAGGAAGATGTGGGTCGAATGTGTAAATTTAAACACAATGAGATATCCGCGTATAAAGTCCATATCGAAGCACAATTACAAATCAAAATCTAGAATCCACCCTACGTCAGAGTAGCTGTCCATTTTTGTATTGAGAAAGTACAATTCAATTTTTGAAACCTAACTATAAGTTTTGATATTATTGAAATAATGAGGGAAAAATAGAAAGTACAAATATATTGTTCTCTTTAAGGGGGTATTTAAAGGATTACAAGAACACAAGAAACATGAATAGCCTATGTGGGACTGATCATACAGAGCAAAATACTCATAAACCTAGAGACTCTAATACATAGACAAGACAACGATATTAACTCATGAATGCAAAACCTCTGCCACTCCCCCCTCAAGCTGGAGGGTAAAACCCACATCTTGAAAATATCATATGTTGATAAAGGTAATGGTGGAGACCAGCTCCGATCACGTCGACAAAAAAATGTCCGACGCCGCACCCAACCGGACCTCTATCGGCCCTGAGTCTTGCATCTTTTTATTTGTCACTTCGACAACTTTTTGTAATTTTGCAATCTTTTTGTGTGAAATATATATATATATAATACTTATAAATATATATATATAAATTATCTGTTAAAACTTAAAACATATATATAATTATATAATAAATATAATTATATATATAGGTCAATGTTATTTGTTAGGTTAAAAAGGCCAGGTTCAGGTCATCCTCCCAACCGGTTCTTCCTCCCGATCTAGAGCCGCAGGAAGCCCGATAATGGCGGAAGCGCACGCCCATGTCCAGCTCCAACGCATCTTCCGCACGTTTAGGTGCCACGCCGACCCTTTGATGACGATTTCCGCAACCGCCGCTACAGCTGATACAGCTACTACCCACAACCGCAGCCCCTGACAGTTCCGCCCCGCCCTCAAGTTTTTGTCATGGCTGATCTCCACGAAGCTAATGGTCAAGGGAAAGTTATTGTATTTCGGTTTTTTTTCTGCACCCTATAAAAGGGGGACATAAGTTAATTTTTTTGGTAGTGAAAATATATGTGAAATGTGTCGCTTGCTTCCTTCGAAGCTCTGGTTGATGAAGATTGAGAACGTCATGTAGCTGTAATTATTGGAGATTGATTTCCTGTTTAGGAGTTAGGGTGAATGATGTCGATTTATGAAGATTGTTGTGAGACTGTGTTTTGCTTCCTGTAGGTGAGTGTTTTGGAGAAGATAAACAGTAGGAGTTAGTAGAACCAGCTGTTTATTTTTTTCCACGTTTGAAATTGTGGGAGTTTTGTTTGTCGTAGTTTCCGGTTAGGGATTGGATGTATGATTTCTGAGATACTTTTTGGAAGTGTTGTTTGTATTTGTGGTTTCCTGTAAAGGAGTTTAGAAATTGTTTGTTGTTTGCTTTTCGTTGAGGGGGGAAGATCAATAGTGGAAGTGATAGGTGTTTTGGTTGCCTCAGAGTAGGTGAAATGAAATTAATGGTTGATTGCTTAATTCCTCTTTAGTTGAGTTAATTCCCGTTGGAGGGGATGGTGATGATGTGGTAGATGTGAATGAAAAAATTGTGAAGTGTTTGAAACCTGTTAGAGTTAGGTTGCTAATAGAGTAGCTCCCTTGTGTGCTTGGTGACGTCCGTTGGAGCCACTACAATGCTTGTGAGATTTCGTGGATCCACTTGTGAGGGTGAGTGAATTTTACTTCGTGTGTTGGAGATTTTGTGGAGTCACTCTTGTGTGTGAGAGTGAGTGAATTTAGGTTGTTTAGTTTGTGGTTTCTTTACACTATTGAGTGTTTGAGATCCCGTGGAACCACTTTCGTGTGAGAGTGAGTGAAATTTCTTCTTGGTGCCCGTGTGCGATAGAGGCCGATCTCGGAATGGAAGATCGAAGGTGACAAGGAATTCCTCGCGTGATCGCCGTCGACTTCGAATACGAAAAGACGTATATTTCTGTGGGTAACTTGTTTTTTTCTCTTCTTTTGTGTGTGTCTACATTTTCTCTTAGGATAACTAGATTCATCGTTGGGTTTTCACCCGAATTTTGTCAGCAAACGCTATGTCGAAAACTCCAAATAAAAACGTATTTGGAGTTCACGATTTCCATTTTGCTACGACAAAGAGACAGAATGAACGTTGCGAACTTCCTTCCCCAAGTTTAGAATCGAACCATTATTTTAAGAAAATCCATTTTTTTAACAAAATAATTTTTTAGTGCTTTACAAAAAACAAATGTTGCTTAAATTTGTAGAAAACAATGGGCAAACCTTGTATATACTTCTTTCATGTGTCAAATACAAGAGAGAGTACAAATATATAGAAGAAGAGAGAGAGGAAGAATCATATACAGATGTGGGAAAAAAGTAGGAGAAAAAGGGCCTATAAATGGGCCTTTACATCATTTATCCTAATATCTTCTAACACTCCCCTGCAAGCTGGAGCGTACAAGTCGTAGACACCAAGCTTGGACAAGAACTGAGAATACAATTTGTGAGGTAATGCCTTGGTAAGGATATCAGCAACTTGCCCAGAAGCAGGAACATGTTCAAGCTTTAGCACCTCTGATTGAACCTTTTTCTTGAACAAAGTGACAATCAACCTCAATATGTTTAGTCTGCTCATGGAACACATGATTCTTTGCAATATGTATTGCAGCTTGACTGTCACAAAACAACGTTGATGGTGAGGATAACCTAACCATTAGAAGACTTTCCAGCCAGGTTAATTCTGATGTAACAGCTGTCATCGCATGGTACTCAGCCTCAGCAGACGAGCGAGCAACCACCGTCTGCTTCTTACTTCGCCATGTGATAAGATTTCCTCCAAAGTATATACAAAAACTAGTAGTAGAACGTCGATCATCCAACGAGCCCGCATAGTCCGCATCAAAATATGCAATAAGAGAAAGGAAGATGACTTATACACAAGTCCTTGCCCCGGGGCAGTCTTCAGATATCTAAGAATGTGTTCCACTGTCTGAAGGTGAGAAACTTGTGGGGTATGCATAAACCGACTGACCACTCCAACCGCAAATGATATATCTGGTCTCGTAACGATTAGGTATATCAGTTTTCCCACAAGACGACGATAGTATTCCGGATTTGGAAGTAGAGAATCAAACTCAGATCCTTGAGCACACAACATATGGTTGACTTCCATCGGGGTTTCCGCAGGTTTGCAACCCGAGAGACCAACATCTTTCAGAAGGTCAATGCAATACTTACGCTGGGATAAAACAAGGCCATCAGGTTGTTGTGCTACCTCTAGTCCAAGAAAATATCAAAGATTTCCCAGATCTTTGATTTGAAAGATAGAATTTAAATGCTGCTTAACATGTTGTATCTCAGCTGAGTCATCACCAGTGATCAGAATATCATCCGCATAAACCAGAAGTATTTTAGTCTCAGTTAATTGGTGACGAATGAAGAGAGAAATTTGCTGAGCTTTGTTTGAAGCCAACATCACAAATAGCCTTGCAAAATTTGTCAAACCACGCCCGTGGAGACTGTTTGAGACCATAAATAGATTTGCAAAATAAACATACACGAGACTCCCCAGTGGTCTCAAACCCAGGTGGTTGTTGTATGTAGACAATTTCAAGAAGATCGTCATTCAAAAAGGCGTTCTTGACATCCAGCTGATGGAGGGCCCAGTGGCGATAAACAGCTAAGGAGAGCAAGACTCGTACCATATTTAATTTTATGACTGGGAGAACGTTTCCTCATAATCAAGACCATATTGTTGAGTAAAATCTCGTGCCACAAGTCGAGCCTTTAAGCGATCAACTGTCTCATCCGCGGCATGTTTGATTGTAAAGATCCACTTGCAGCTAACACAACTGTGGCCAGGAGGAGGAGACACAAGATCCCAAGTATGATTACCCCACAGAGCAGTTATTTCTTCATCCATGGAGGCACGCCACGCCGGATGCTGGAGAGCTTCCTGCACAGAGTTAGGTATAGAGATAAAGGAGAGAGAGAGAGAGCAAAGGTAAGAAGAGGCGGAGCGAGCCGATGTAGAGAGACGTAATTTACCAAGGGATGAGCCGTCGAGGAGAATGTCGGATCAACAGGCCGCGAGATTACATCGGTAGAGGGAAGCTGCAGCTGGGCATCTGAACGTGGAGGACGACGAGTGTATACTTCAATGATAGGAGGTTTGGAGGGAACTGGTTTGGAGGGAGCTGGTGGTGGTGTAGGAATCAGAAGCAGAGCAGGAGTAGGGAGAAGTGGCGGAAGCGGAGAAGTTACGAGAATGATGGGTCGAGATAGCGGAGGAGTAAGAAGGGGACCAGAAGGACTGATGTGATATGGTTGGTCTTCATGAAAGGAGACATCAACAAACACAACCACCTTACCAGTGATAGGATACAAACAGACATACCCCTTCTGAGTATGGGAGTACCAAACAAACATAGTTTTGGTATCACGAGGGGCTAGCTTGTCAGTGGAAGGACCAAGATGGTGGACATAACAGGCACACCCAAATACACGAGGTGCGAGAGAGAAGAGAGTCGTGGACTCGTGGATGGGTAAAGGAGAGTAATGGGTGCCACAAAGTTGAGGACAGATGAAGGCATGCGATTAATTAGATGACAAGCAGTAGAGACTGCAAAGTTCCAATAGAGGGGAGGAACCTGCATTTGGATTATGAGAGATCTAACCACATCAAGGAGGTGACGATTTTTTTGTTTTGCTATGCCATTTTGTTGAAGGGTGTGAGCACATGAAGTCTGATGTATAATACCGAACTCAGCGCATATATTGGAGAAGGTGCGACTAGTATATTCTCTAGCATTGTCTGTACGAAGAGTTTTGACACAGGTGCGACCAGTATATTCTCAGCGCATATATTGGAGAACTGAGTGCGAGTTTCTGTAAGAAACGTACGGAACGTGGTTGTGAGTTCGGTATGATCGCGAACTAAATACAACCAGGTAACCCGCGAGTAATCATCGATAAAGGTAACAAAGTACCGATACCCAAAAACACTAGGGACCTTATAGGGCCCCCAGATATCAGAGTGGACTAAGGATAAAGGAGCATCGCTCCGAGTACATGAAGGAGAAAAAGAGACACGGTGTTGTTTGCCGAAAATACAAGATTCACAAAAAAAATCTTGAAGAGTGACACTAGGAAGAGCTTTCTTGAGAATTGGAAGAGGGGCATGCCCAAGACGACAATGTCAATCAGTGGTGAGAGCAGTGGGAGGAACATCAAGAAAATATAGCCCGTTAGACAGTCGCCCTCTACCAAGTATATTCTGCATAAGCCGATTCTGCACCACAAAGGAAGAGCGTGAGAAAGTAACACAACAATCGATGTCTTGCGTAAGACGGCTAACAGATAGGAGATTAAAAAGAGAGCCCGGAACATGAAGAACCGAGGATAAGGAGAGGGAAAGAGTAAGGGGTAGATGTGCAGTGCCAGAAACCGGGATCCTGTCACCACTGGCCACAGTGATGTGCTTGGGGTAAACAGTATCTAAATATTTGGGCGGCAGATGATGTGTAACACCCGAGTCCACAATCCAGTGAGAGCTGTGTGAAAGGCAAGATATACCTTCCTTGAAGAGCGAGACCACGGAGCCAGAGGAGCGACTACCACCTCTTGAAGTTGATGGAGCTGAGCACGCAACACAGCAATATCATCAGCAATGGTGGAATCAGATGCCATAATCCTGAGTTGTAAATAGGCACACAAACCGGGCGGCAAGAAGGAACGCAACTTGCTGGACAGATCCAGCGGCTACTACGGAAGAACGATGAGGGCAGCGAGAGACGAAGCCGTGCGAGCACCAACGGTAAGACGAGGTCGCACGCGACTAGAGGAGATCACGTGAGAAGGAGCGAGAAGAAGGGAGCTCGTAGCGGGAAGAAATAGGCCGCGGCGGAGAGAACCCGCACCAAGATCCGGAGAGGTAAGAGACGAGAAGCTGCCAAGACTAGAGAGCAAGAGAAGTCGCACGGTCTCGATGTCAACACACCAGTGGCAAGAGGCCGCGACCAAGATGCGGAGCGATTAGCTGGGGGAAGCTGTCGTGCCTAGACACGAGGAGAAGTCGCACGGTCACAGTGATAACACACCAGCGGCAAGGAAAGATGTCGCGATCAAGATGCGAAGCCCACAACAAAGAGGATAAGCCGATAGCGACCAGACAAGTCACAACGACTAAGCAGAGAAGGAACCGCGCGAGAAGTCCGCATGGTCACAGTGAGCACACCAACGGCAAGGAAAAATGTCGCGACCAAGAGCGGAGCTCGCATCGGGTAGGGAAATCGCAACGACAAAGAAAAGTCGCAGTGAGAAGCAAAGAGAAGACAAGAACTCGACAGGTAGCAAAGAAGACCGCAACGAGTAGCGACTAAGAGAAGCGAGGCGAGAAGAGAAGAGAGGGGAACAACGAGAAGACTGAACCTAGCGGGTAGACACGAATGAAGCCGCACGAGCAGAGGGAAACAAGTGGGAAGGTCCCACTTGATAGAGAGTTTATAAAAGGGAATGGGGGGAAGGTGGAAGCCACGGGAGAAAGTAAGTGGAGCGGGCAAGAAAAACTTAACTGTGCAGGAAGACGCGGTTAGAAAGAGAGGAGAACGCAAGCCAGAACGGATAAGCAGGAGAACAAGCCGCCCAGTTAACAGGAAGACCAGACGGTTAGACAGGCACAGGCGATTAGAAGGTGGATCCACGGGAGAAGGAGACGGTGAGAGAAGAGAGAAACTGCAAAAACGAGCGGTAAGTTGAAAGATCAAGCCGCCCGGTCAAGAGGATAGACCGAGCGGTTAGGGAAGAAGAGAGCCGATCGGGAAGAGACGGGCCGGACTGGTTCCCTCTGATACCATGTAAAAAATAATGGGCAAACCTTGTATATACTTCTTTCATGTGTCAAATATAAGAGAGTACAAATATATAGGAGAAGAGAGAGAGGAAGAATCCTATACAATAGATGTGGGACTAAAGGGGGAGAAAAGGGCCTATAAATGGGTCTTTACATCATTCATCCTTAAGTCTTCTAACAAAATTCATAAAGCCCGCGCAACGTCCGCTCAATTTATTTTTGCAAAACTTCATATTTCATTGCACGCATTTAGGGTTTCCTATAAAAAGCGGACAGATGCACAAACTCTACGCGCCGTCCTGCATCAAGTAATAGAGGTAAATATAGGAAATGATGAATATCGGTGGTGGCTCGGGGTAAGACGACATGAGCGCACAAAACACATGAGCAATACACACGATTATATCAGTGAATACCACAAACATATGGTGGTATGACAATAACATCATCTACGCTCGAAAAATGTGGAAAAAGTACGGTAACGGAAGATGTGAGTCGAATGTGTGCATTTAAACGCAATGAAATATCCACATAGAAAATCTGTATCGGAACACATGTACCAATCAAAATGAGGAAATAGGGAGATGCAACGAGCTACATCAAAGACACATAGACAAAAGCCTGGTAATCCGTGTGGAACTAAGGCAAGAGTCGGAAAATGCTAGCACGGTGACGAATATCCAATATGTGAGGGTCCACTTGGACGAATTCCACTGCTTCAGGTCAACTGTAATCGGGGTTGATTCACCTTCGCATAGGGCACATGTGCATCTAGGCATAAGAAAACATACAAAAGAAACATTTGGATGACGCAAACAACAACAATACAAAAGATTGTTGAAGATACATAAAGACGACCAAAGCACGAGGAAGCTCCGTCATCGGCCAGAGGAAAAATCCTTGAAGCAACGAATCCATCATCGGGAAGAAGTAGAGATTCATCGATGAGCAACAACGACGGATCTAGGGCTGGACTATCGTCAAAGAAAGCAACCGACGTTCTGCAACAAGTCGACATTGATCTACAAAATCCCAGCGATTGACTGCAACAAGTTGGAGTAGCAGAGATCGCTTGTGAGGAGGTAACAGAGAATGAAGCGCAGGGAGATCAACATCAAGGAGGAGCGGGCGCAGATACACGTAGGAAGCCGCATAAGAGTGATATGAGATCATCGTCGACGAGCGAGATGAGGCGTCTTCCCGTCATCGTCGAAGTAGTTTTGTTTGCTCAATGTGATCTGCGGCGGGATCAACAGACATGATCTGCAACATGATCAGCAGACGGGATCTGCGAAAGGATTGGCAGACGGGATCTACGACAGCATCGGCAGAAGGGATCAAAAACAAGATCGGCAGACGGGAGCATGAGCAGAAGCCTTTGTTAATTGTCAAGGGCCACAAAGGCTAGGTCGCAGATCAGAAGAGTAGGCGGGCAGCCTTGACAACAACGGAAGCCTTCTTCAATGCGAAGAAGGGGCGTTGCTTACGGGAAATTTCAGGG
Source organism: Platanthera guangdongensis (assembly GCA_039583875.1). Lineage (NCBI taxonomy): Eukaryota > Viridiplantae > Streptophyta > Magnoliopsida > Asparagales > Orchidaceae > Platanthera > Platanthera guangdongensis. Next base: position 163,796,553 of record CM077161.1, read on the forward strand.
AGGAAAAATATTTCTACTCTAATACCATGCTGAAATAATGAGGAAAAATTAGAAAGAACAAATATATTCTTCCCTTTAAGGGGCATTTATGGCATAACAAAGACACAAGAAACATGAATAGCTTATGTGGGACTAAACACATAGGGTCAAATACTCATAAACCTTGAGACTTTGATACACAGACAGGACAATGATATAAACTCATAAATGTGATACCGCTAATCAATATAATGATTATGCAAAATGACCAAAGATAAAGAGTTCATAATGAAACCAATTAATGATATATAAACCCAGATAAGAAGATACATTTAAGTAGGATGGGAGTATAAGCTTTAGTCTCACTTCAGATAGGATAAAATTATGTTGTTTTTTGTCTTCCAAGTAAAAAATGATCAATGACATAATATAAGATGGACGCGTCCTGATCTCACCTTCAAATCGACATAAGTTCGATGTTTTGCATCATCAAAAGACCGAAGCTTAACATCACGCCACCTGTAAGATAAATTAAAGTGAATAATGAAAATTTATCCAGATGGATGGTAGAGTAAGAGAGAAGATTTGGACCTTCCAGTTCCAAGATTTTCAACTGCCTGGACGAGTGCTTCCACTTCAGAGACTGTGAAAGGTCTCCGAATTCGACGATGTTTAGGATCCGACCTTCTGGGATTATGCAATGGAACAGCCGGTAGTGCCTCGCAAGATGATGTTTTATCTTGCGAAGACATATATAATGGAGGGTGGACAAAATCACGATCGCTTTCATGACAAATTATTGTAGAGAGCAAAGCAGGATAAGAGCTGGAATTACTTTTTCCCTGATCTACAGATGTCCCATTTGGAAGCCTAAAATTTAAAACCATACATTAGAAATGAAGGTAAGTAATTGAGCTGAGAGAGTAAATATTCTAAAATGAAAATTCATAAAGCTCAGATTATATAACTAAAATTTATATCACTATACAACAACTACATATAAGAGTTAAAAATTATTAAACCCAGATTACAATAATCACATGTCATGGAAAATTGGTTCCTCGATAGCACATCTGTCAAGTATGGCAATGCGTTATCATCAACTCAAATTTATACATAAAGGACTTTGTAAAGTTGCATTTCAATACGTACACCTTGGGAATACACATGTGCGCCATCCAAATCATCTTGATTTACAGTTATGTCAAATTTCTCTCTCCCAACATAACAGTTGCCACTGGACTCCGATAATCCAACTTTCTGGGTAGTCCTTGCCAATGAATTTCCCAAACCATTTGCCCATCTCCCTTGATAGCTTCCTGTTGGGATGTCATTTGAATCTTGTTCAATTAACCTCTCTTTAGTTTGTCTCCCTCACATGGGTCTCTCGTGTTTCATCATTTGACCTATACAATTAGTAGACAGTTCCACTTCCCCTATCGATGGAGTAGGATCTTAATATCACCCCTTCATTTTTCATGCCATATTTCATATATATGTTTATTACCTTTTAACCAATTATATGTTAGTCAACTATCTCTATTATTAAAATGGTCCATCACGTTTTACCCAAACCTTTGTGTTTAATGAAGATAGTGATTGGCACATGGCATGCATATGGTGACCTTTAGAACCATACTGCTACTTCCAGTGGAATTACATATATAAATGCCTATTAATCACTTGATATTCACAGAAAAATTGTATAAAGCCCAATGCAAAGACCCACCTCTATGGCCCGTTAGGATATAACTCTATTGTATAGTTACATTGTGGTTTGGAGTTAAAGTGTCACTCCTCCCACCTATAAATATGTATACATGTATTTATATTATTCTCTAATGTGAAGTAATAATAATATAGAAGGTCACATTCCGTAATTTCACAATAATCATAATCAATTCGGACATCTATAATTATGGAATCTGAAGAAACATGTGCCTAAGCTGAGTCATTAGTCTAAGTTAGGTTGCCAGTCCTATCAGTTAGGTAAGAACTATTGTGTGACTTAATTGTCTAGAAACACTTAGCATATATGTTGTTTGTTCACTTTAATCATTCTAGATTTGGGGCCATGTCAGGTTGATTCTAAATTTGGTTTTCAGAATTTGATACTTCTGTCGTTGATAACTCACGTGCTATTTACCTAATGAAATCTCGTTCTAACTTGAAATTTAAAAACTTTTATGCTCAGAAGATATGATGTCACTATTAAAGCCTTAAGAATTGATAATGTCAAAAATGACTGAAGTTTTTGTTTCAAGAATTTGTCACATTTTGGTATCATCTATGAATTTAATGAATCTTAGTGCACTTGTACACCTCAACAAAATAATATAGCTAGCGTAAGAATATTCACCCACAATATGTTACCGGTAACATATTGTTTACTCATATGAATTCTCCTAAATGTTTTTGGAGGGATAATGTTCACAGTGTGATGCAAAGTAGGCCGTGTAAGTGCAATCTAAACAAATGTAGTCGTAGGTGTGGTGTAGGGAGAAAGACCGAAGCCTGACATAAATGATGCTAGTATAGTGTGAGGGGTCCGAATTATATTGCAAACAATTAATCAAATAATTATAAGTGTACGCAATGAACACACAAAATAAGAGCAAACTTAGATTCAAGAGATTAAACTTAGGTTCACTCGCGAGTAGAGGCGCATATAATTTTAGTGCAATGCGAACAAGCCATGTAAGCCAATGTGAAATCAAAGAACAATTACGTATACCATCACATCCGCAGAAATATGGTCCGAACATACAATGATATAAAACAAGAAAAACCAAAGGATGACTAACGTGAGCGTACGTAGAAGCGAATTAGGTAGCAATGATGCCCTTGTAGGGATGCGACACAAGGAAGGCCGGGCAAGGGGCTTGGGTCATGTGGGGCTCAAGATCTAAGTAGGGAGGGGACAAATTCAAAAAATGTCAGAATTATCACAGTCTACTTGCTGTCTCACTTTGAGTGGACAAATTCAAAAAAATGCCAGCATTATTACTGATCAATTTCATTGTCCCTTGACATATATCATTACTACACAATATTTTCTTGCATACTTGTTATTAGTTTTTTCCATCAAGGGATCTTCATGTAATATTTGTGCATGTGTCATAGAACGAGGACTACGGACTAACATAATTATATCGTCAACTTTCCATGCCTTGATTCTATAGTATCAAAAAAGTTTGCACAAATATAATAGCATAGCAAGCATGAAAGAAAGATGGATAAAAGATAATACCATGAGAAGAAGGCCATTATATTTGGTATAGAATTTATAAACTACAGCAACCCATCATCATCCCAACAAAATTAATATAAACTACATTATGCATACTCCCGGATCTATTATAGGAAATATCAAAGCAATTATTAACCAATAAGTTGGAGAAAAATACAGAAAAAATAATATTGCAATTACCTAGCTAGCAGTTCGGTACTTTCACACGGAAGTAAGAAGTGGGGATTCTTAGAATTTGAGTATCGAGTGGAAGGGAGGGTAGAATTGGACTCCAGAGTAAAGCTCAATTCATCCAATTCATTGGCATGAGAGATTCCAGCTTGAATTAAAGTCCTATCATCATCTCCGAAATGTTTTCCCTGGAGAAGAACACCCACATGCAATCCGCTCCCAATAATTGCAGTTATTGCCTCCATAACTGTCCTCTACAGTAGTTCGCAAGAGAAAGAAATTAAAAGCTTGTGATGAATGCTTTTAATGCTTTTGGGTACACTAACAAGTTTCCCAGGGCAAGGAAAGTCATGAGGAGTGAGCTAAAAATAAGATGGTAACAAAAACATTAAACCCACAAAAGCACCAAGTATTAGTTCAATACCTTAACAAAGACACCAAAAAGGTTTTGTAGCAAATTCAATCAATATGTCCGGTTGAACAAGCAAATAAACTGATCAATGCATAAATTATTTTGGACACTACAACTAGGTGCAATCTTGACTGTGAGCACATCTAACGCATTCAATCACAGTTTATTTCAAAATCCATTTAATCGAGATGATCAAGTATAACCCCCTTCAATTGTGTCCATGAATATGGCCTATAAAGTTTATCCTTTGACAGCTGTTACAGTCACATAACCATAACTTTATGGACCCATGCAGAGCCGCTAGTGTTCTATAAAACTAGCTCACTCATAGCCAACTTTCCAGGAACAAAAACCATGAAGGGATCTATATGTACCTTCAAAGAACCAACAGTTGCAGTTTCTGGAATCTCAACGAAGAGCTCTGGAACTATGAAAGACTTGATACTGAATTTCACTGCAAGATAAAAAATTATGTTTGTAAAATGCTCGTAATGGCAAGGTCTGAGGGCAACTAAACCTTTTATAGGATCAAAACATCAACTTACCCTGGCAATCTTCAGGTTTATAGGGCAACAGTTGCTCTGTGGTGGTGGAGGGTATCCCATTTACTGCGAGAAGTACGTTGTAAAACTATGTTGGGTGCAGCGAAAAGTTTAAAGGCAAGGAGGCGTACCTTCATGCAAAGCTGCAGAACAACTTCCTTCCGAGATCTCCTTTTTCGTCAAAAGATTCAAGAAACCAGCCCTATTAAACCCATTGCGAGATGCTGATACCAAGCATCTCTTAAACAACTTCCTTTTTTTAAATGAAATCCTTTGAGTCCTTTGGAATGTGTAACTAATTTTCTGTTTTCCGAGAGCAGGCTTTAGACCTACATCCGCTGACCAGCAAAAGGTAGTATTTAGTTGGAGAAACCATCAATCCAGGTAACGTCTATAGATGCAATAAATGATAAACACCCAAAACTTAACAAAAATATTTTTTGTACTGACAGCAATTCTGTGGCTTCAGGAAGAACAACATCATGGCATACCGGTTTTAGAAAGGTCTGCGGGTTTTGCCACACCCAAATCAACTTTCCAGTATCTGCTTGTCAACAACTTTTTTAACTTATTTGCTCCTAAATATGGCTTTGAGGACTTGTTAGTGCTGGTGCATGGATGAGTGCACCGAGAAGAGTTTTCGTCATCATCTCTATGTACAGGTAGTTCGAGAGCATCCCAAGAATGGGGAAAAGAGCAATTATAGGGACCATTTTCCTTGGAAATATGAATCTCCGGGTTGCTCTCAGACCTCATTAAAGGAGTTTTGAAATCAGATATCACTGGATCATCTAATCTACAACAGCCTAAAGAATTTCCATCAGAGCCAGAGCAAAGGCAAACAAAGGAAGTTTCTGACAATCTCAGAGCATTTGAAGGTTCCTTCCAAGAAGAACTATCCTTCCTCGAGATGAAACCGTCACATTGTGGACTCACATTAGGATGCCCATTCTGAATAACAAACTCATCTTTACATGGCTTCTTTTCATTCAATATTTCCTGCTTAGAATCAGATTTTGAAGATCCAGGAACATCAAAAGTAGCTGAGGAGTTTTCTGTCTCAAGTAACTTGTCGGCAACAGCTGCAAGTATGTTGAATGCATGCATGCGATTTTCCACACTTCTCCTTCTAACGGATCGTTTGCCCTAAAATTTTGATTATTGAGAGAAAAGATGCCGTAAAATAAAAACAATAGAAGCAGATAGCCGATAAAATCATACCTTTGCAGATATAGGGACAGAAGGAAATGAAGGAAAATGATAGCCATTCAATCTATAGTCTAGCTTCCTATGTAACACCATCTCTTAGATAATCAATTTAGCAACATATACAATAGAAGTTGTGATTTTGCTATCAACTCTGCAAATATAATCCTTATTCCTGATCCAGAAAAGAAGTTGTGTGCGCCATAATGGATAAACAACATACTCTATTAAGGGGTTGGGAGAACCTGTTGTTTTATCCTGCAGCATTCAAATTGAAATGTTATTGTGATTTAAAAGATTAGGTATAAAAGTATGGGCTTAGATTAGAGCACAAGGCTCAAATTGACCCAGCAAACAATGATTCAACAGAAATCAGAGCAATCTTATTAGTTGGCAGCAAAAATTGGAGGAGATTATTTGTTTAGTGACTGCTACTCTCAGATCAAAACAAGAATAATTCCCAACACAAGAATATAAGGTTTATGAGTTTCAGCAAAGATTGAAATTAGAACAAAAAAACAGCATGGAAAAAGAGTATAATATATAAGAAATCAGTCGGATAACCTATTCTTATGAAGAACTTCTCGCCAGTCCCGATAGGAACCAAATCTGTGTAGAGGAGAAACGTAAAACTTAGAGCCTGGGAAGAATCCGCAAGGTTCAAGAGAAAGTTGTCAGATCCAAAACAAATAGAAACTTATTAATCTGGTCATGAAAATATGTAAAAATTCCTTTCAAACTGTCAATTTAAGAATCAATATTTATCGAGATTAAGCGGCGGAAAACGATTTGCTTCTCCTCCATGAGTAAATCACACGGAATCATGGAACCAACAAAAGAACCATTCAATGAAAATCCAGCCAAGCAGATGAATACAGCACGGATCGGTGATTAAATTATTATACATAATTTGCCTTCAAAACCCCGAACAAAACCATTCGAGCAAATCCGCACGAAAATCGTCCGGCTCACCTCCTTAATTAAGCTACAGATTGTCCAAATTCCTTGACTAAGCTACAGATTGTCGGGGGAAGCTCAGGAATCCACCGATCTACGGCACCAATTAAAGATCGATGAACTGCGAGAAGCGCTTTCAAGATCCTGATCCCGGAAACTTACGCATAATCTTTGCTTTTTACACGAGATTTCCAATTCGAAACCATTGCTTCGAAGTTAGGTTTGATTCTAATCTATCTCGTTCTCCCTCCCTCGCTTACCTCCGGTCACAAGATCGATGAGATCGCCAAAACCCTTGAAGCCACACCATTTGCTTAAACCCCATCGCTGGAACCTTGACCACAGTCGCACCGTCAGAAGCCACATGTTTCCCGCCTAACGCCGTCACTAAACCACCCCGAACCGTTTCTTGATCTGTAGCACAGGGGCGGGTCGGGCCTAACCCGTTCAATATTTTCTCCAAGACGGGCCCAAAGGACCGTCGAATAATGACCCGAACCGCCTGCCGCAGAGAAATGGGTTACATCGGTAGAAAAAAAAACACCCAGATGGAACTCGTCCGCCCGGCCCGTCCAAGAAACCATCGTCATCAATGTTTGGCAACTTTAATTGGACTCCCCGCACATGGATTGTCTGCGGATGAACTACCCACCAGCATTAACAATAATTTTAGACTATGGGTCTGTTTGGGATACCGGTGCCGTTTTAAAAGGGAACAGTTCAAAACTGAGATTTTAAACTGTATTTTCAAAACTGTATTTTCAAAACTGAGTTTGTGTTTGGATAACCTCCGTTTGCAATCCGGTTCAAAACTGTAAAATAAGTTATCTGTTTGGACAAAACACCAATTTGGTGGCGGTTAGAACGCCAAACATTAAAAATAAAGCACATACAACTTAAATAAAATGCAACATATTCAGACTCAATTTTCGACGGCTTCGTAAAGTTGTTCGGCAATGGAGTCACGCAATGCCGACATTTGACTTGATCCACCCCTTCCACCCCGGCCAATTTCATTGTTATCCCTCCTTGAGTTACTTGTCATTTGTGCCCCTTTCCTAATCAGGCGTGCATGAGGGTATACAAAATTCTCATCAATATCACATCGGTAGAAATGACTGTCTACACTAGAATGATGTCTGCGTATAAAATTATGCAGTGTCATTGTGGAGATCACAATATTTCGTTGCTTTTTGAAGGCATACTGAGGCATATCACGAAGAATACGCCATTTCTTTTTTCACACTCCAAAAGTTCGTTCTATCACACCACGCAACGACGAGTGCGCCACCAGTTACCACACACACCATCCATCCAGAAATGCACCAGCAGCGCCATATTTTTTCCTGTTACTGATTTCCTGTTTCCCTATGCCTTTTAATGTCTTTCTTTTATTTGAACTATTCCAGGTTTTACTTAGCCAATCTCATCGATTTAAAGCCCTGGTGCTACTAGGGAGATTTCTCGACATGGGTCATTGGGCTGTGGATCAGGTACCGTATTAGTTCAATGACATCATTTTTGTTTTCTGAAAAAGGAACCATACATTCTATATATGCACTGATCTTAATAATGTTCAAATTTTTTATTTAGGCTTTGTCTGTTGGAATATTTCCTTATGTTCTGAAGTTGCTGCAAACTACGGTGATGGAGCTGCGCCAAATTCTTGTGTTCATTTGGACATTATTAAGATCAGGTTTCAATTGGCAAGCACAAACCGATACATACGTGCTCCAAAATGGTTTCAAAAAAATCCCCACGGGCACGCACATTGTGAGCAAAAGTCAGGTACTGAAGATAATATATTGACGAACTCAAATTACAGAAAACTACGAAGAAATGTCCTAAGATCCTCTGAGCAATTCTCAATGGAGCTACTTGAACTGTTAGAGCAGGATAACCTAAGATCCTCTTAGGAGATCAGAATATTCTCCAAAATATTCAAGAAGAAGAGAGCAGGATAACCTCATCGGAAACCTCCAGAAAATAGAGCATGGTAACTCCATTGATTTGCAAAACAAGAAGAAGAGGAAGAAGCAAACCTCCAGAGGGAAGATTGGCTATGAGTCTCCGAATCCAAAAGCAGATCTGGAAATCGAATGAGGAAGAACGACGGCTGGTATTTCTTCTCGCCTCTCCGATTCAGCTCGGCGCCGCTGGTTTCCCGCGAAGGAGGAAGAATCGCCGCTGGTTTCCCGCGAAGGAGGAAGAATCGCCGCTGGTTTCCCGCGAAGGAGGAAGAATCGCCGCTGGTTTCCCGCGAAGGAGGAGAGAAGACGCTAAACGGCGGGTTGCAGACGGCGCGCCTGGTGCTCGTTCCTCCAGCGTAAAAGGGTTAGGGTTTCGCCCTTTTCAAATGACCGGTTTAAAACGGATCCAACCAAACAGCACTTCACCGGTCCGGTTTAAATGGAATGGAGCCAAAACGGCATCCCAAACAGACCCTATAATATATTACGTGACTGTATAAAAAAGCAAAGGCAAATTAAATTATAAAAAGTTATACATTGGTTTGTGATCACTGAGGCTCCTGAAGACTGATATAAACTACATCCTCTTATCTCGGGGTCGGTTGAGCACGCAAATAGTCGTAGAGTCAGATTACATAACAATTTTTTAATGTGAAAACCCCTGAAATTGGTGAAAAATATGTGCCGGAATTGTGCCGACCAAACATCTACTAGCTCGGGCATTTTTATATGGCTCTAAGAGAATCGAGGGTGATATGTTGTTGTTTGTTACAACTTGCAAAGAGAGGGAGAGATAAACGCTCGGAGGGTGACATGTCAGCACTCACAAAGCTAATTCATTTGCTTGTTACAGTGGAGAGTGTTGGTGCTTTTGAGCGTACTGGAGACATTGACTGCTGCTTGGAGGTTTAAGTGGCACGTTCCGCACGCCGTAATTTTTGTGACTTGTCTCTTGTTGCTTTTAGAGGAGTCTGAGACGGTTGACTTGTTGTTGACTGAAGGGTCTGCTGCTGAACTGAGGGTGCTGAGAATGTTGCATGTGGAATGTCTGTTGCAGCGCACACAGAACGCGCCTTGATTTTGGCGGAGTGCATAACATGCACGGAGTGCGCTGGTGCGCGCTTAAGAGATGCTTTACGCTCCTTGTAGAAATTCCTTGGACTGTCGGTGTCATTCTGGATGCACGTCTGGGAGCGGAGCGCATAGAGGCACGCTTAGGAGCGCATCGCGCAGGGGCGTGCTTGAAACAGAGCGTGCGGGGGCACTCATGGAGCGGAGCGCATAGAGTCACGCTTAGGAGCGCTGTGATAACTCCTAAAAAGAAATTATCTATGCCGTTATTCCCAACAACTTATTCAGTTAAATCAATTAAAATAACTTTAAATGATATGGAAATGAAAGTAAACTCTTATTTATTTGTATTGTGGCTAATTTGGTTTTTTTCCGATGTATTTAGACCATATGGGCCGAAAGAACTTGCCTGGAGAAGGAAATCTGTCAAAACTTCATAGCCTGAAAAAAAGGTTATAACGTCCACAAATAATTAGTTGCAACTACCAAGTTTCGGTTTGGCAAGGCAGGCGCAAGCGTAGTGGTTGCAACACGCAGGAAAACAAGGTTGCAACAACCTGGGGCGAAATTGAAATCCGAAATTTGAATTTTGGCGCGGAACGAAAACATGGAAGGGTGCGTCTCTTGGGGAATTTCGATGGGGATTTAGATGGCAGTTATGGCGAGTAATAAAGGGGGGAGAAATCGTAGATAGAGGGAGAGCAAAGTTATGGCATAGGAGGAGGCGGAAATCAACTATTCACCGGATCTGAAGGAAGAAGAAGTCGCGCAGTAAATCCAGTTCCGTGCAAAAGGGAGGCGACATCATCCTTTGTAGGGGCATTCGTAGAGATCAATTGGTTGGCTTGTTCTAACTCTTATTCATCATGTTTGTTGAATCCTCGCTCCGATTTCTCGTACGTTTGACTATGATGAACTAATTTACTTGCGAGTTTTATATGTTGTGAACTAATCGACGTTTGCTTTAATGTTTACATGAACAATTGAGTTAAATCTGGTTTGTATCTTAAATTTCATTCTCTTCTTCAGTGATGACGTTAAGAGATTACCATCTAGTGCTTCATATTGCGTTCTATATGTGAGAGCTGCGTTCGTAAGTCTGGAGAATTTAATTTAGCTACATATGATTTAGCGTATCGCTATCATTCTAGTTGTGGAGTTAAGATCCATATTTTTATACGTATGTTTACTTTTGTAGTCTTGATTTAAAGCTACTCACTAAATATGCATAGTGCGATGATGAAATCGAGATATGCTCACCGCGAGTTTAGGATTTCCACAAGATAAAGGCTGAGTTGAATTCAATTGTATTTCTCTTCACAAAAAGGCAAACTAAGATTAGAGATCAACATATGAGACTCGTACTTCTCATCATTATATTCTCATCCTAATTTATTTTCGTTATTTAGTTTTGTTATTTAGTTCACTTACTCTTAAAACCTTGTGATTTTGCTTGACTTATAAGAAAAGATCGTTACTAGTACTCATAAGCGGAGGAAAAACATTGTCTCTGTGGGTTCGACACTCTACTTTCCATTTTATTACTTGACGCGACACGTACACTTGTGTAGCACTTATATATTTACATGACAAAGCACGCATCAAGTTTTCTGGCGCCGTTGCCGGGGACAAGTTTTCTTCTAAGTATTATCTTGTGATATTAGTAATTCTGAGTAATCTGAGTTCAAGTATTGTTGTCATTTTTACTCGTTAACTATTGGACATCGGTGTATGTCCAGATATCGAAACACTGAAATATTACCACTGAATTCTGAAATCGAGAAAACTTGTAGGCTGAATAGAAGGAATCTGAGAAATAACAATACTATTAATCTTGATATGGAGGATAACATGCAAAATAATGTGATTAAAGATGAGGAGCAAGTAGAACCTAATTGGCAAGTTGACCAGAATGTTCAACCAAATGTTCCTAGAATGATTTATCGAGACTATAACACACCCTTACGAGGAGGGTTGCATTTTAGCATCGCCCGACCTACCATAGCCGCTGATAATTTTAAAATTGACTCCACTATTATGCAACTAATTCAACATAACAAGTTTGGAGGTCTTAACAATGAAGATGCTAATTCTCATCTAAGGACATTCTTAGAAATTTGTGATATGTATAAAGTAAATGGGGCCTCAAGTGAAGCAATTCAACTAATGTTATTTACATTCTTCTTAGAAGGAAAAGCTAAAGATTGGCTTAACTCGTTACCACATGGTTCTATAACCACTTGGGAGCAGTTAGTAGAGAAATTTTTAAACAAATATTTCACTCCCTCTAAAACCCCTAAGTTGATTAGAGACATCACCACTTTTATGCAAAATCACGGAGAAACTCTTTACGACGCTTGGGAGCGTTTTAAGGAGTTGTTGAGAAGATGTCTGCATCATGGGTTACAACAACACCAACAGGATCCACATTCTATAATGGGTTACAAACGGCCACCATGATCTTAGTAGATGGTGTTGCGGGGGGGTCGTTGATGAAAAAGTATCCTGAGGATGCTTATGTTATCTTTGAAGATCATACTTCTAACAGTTACCAATCTTTTGAGAGACAGGGGAATAATAATCCAATGAGAGTCCATCATGTTGATCAAATCACTTCGTTAGCCGCACAAATGGCTTCACAGTTTAATATGATAAACAAACGCTTAGATTCCTTAAGTCAAAATACAGTAATGTCATCAATTAGTAGCATTCGATTGCCTAATCCTAACACCTCCTTCACCATAGAACAATTGAATCAAGTTTATGAAGAAGCCAACTATATAGGTGGCCAAAGACATCATATTCTTCCAAATCATTACAATCCTGAGTGGCGGAACCACCCTAACTTTTCATGGAGAAATAATCAAAATGTTAATCATCCACCCGGATTTAATCATATTCCACAAAGCAATCATGGAAATTCAATAAAATTAACAAATGAAGTAATCTTAGAAATATTCCAAAAGAATGATGCAAGGGTAGTAGGGATATAATCATCTCTTAGATCACTAGAGAATTCCATTGGACAGATTGCTAATGCATTAAACCTAAGGCCGGCTGGAACATTACCCGCTGATACCACTACTAATCCAAAAAGAGACGACTCATCTAGCCAATGCAACTCTGTTACTTTAAGAAGTGGGAATAAGATTCCGGGTGAGGACTTGTTACTAGAAAAATTAAAGAATGATGAAAAGAGAGAATATGAAGATAAGATGAATAAGGTAGAGGACCCTAGTGCTAAAGAAGGAGTAGAAATTATAGATTTAGAAGATGAAAGAAAAGTCTATCCACCTCCGTCTTTTCCATCTAGGCTCACTAAGACAAGGCTTGATGCACAATTCCAAAAATTCATGAAAATTTTTAAGAAGTTAACGATAAATATCCTTTTTGCGGAAGCTATAGAGCAGATGTCGAGTTATGCAAAATTCATGAAGGATATTCTTTCTAGAAAGAGAAAATTTGCTGAAAAGGAAGTAGTCACATTAACTGAGGAATGTAGTACTATTCTACAAAAAAAACTACCCTCTAAATTAAAATACCCATTAAGCTTTACCATACCCTGTTCCATATGTGTTAAATTTACGAGTAGGGCTTTATGTGACTTAGGGGCTAGTATCAATCTCATGTCCTCTCTATTTATAATACATTAGGCCTTGGAGAGATAGCTCCTACTTCTCTAACCCTTCAGTTAGCTGATAGGGCGTTAGCATTCCCTAAAGGCATAGTTGAAGATGTTTTAGTAAAGGTCGAGAAATTTATTTTTCCTGCAGACTTCGTGGTTCTGGATATGGAAGAGGATAGGGATGTGCCTATCATTCTTGGTAGACCTTTCTGGCTACAGGAAGGACTCTTATTGACGTTCAAAAAGGAGAGTTTACTATGAGAGTTAATGAGGAAAAAGTAACGTTCAATATTTCTAAGGTAATTAAATACCCTAACGATAAAGAGGAATGTCATTCTATTGATAACATAGATATTCCTAATAAAGCTTTTAAACAGAATGATCATTGGGAGAAAACATTGCTAGCAATCCTTAATAATGAAGAGTGGAACGATGAAGAAGAATATAGTAAATTAGCTAAGGTTTTTAATGTTAGTGAAAGGTGGAGAACATATAGGAATGTTGAAGCACTTGAGAGACCGAGTGAAACTAAAATTCTGAAACCATCTATTATGGAACCACCTCAATTGAAATTAAAACCTTTACCCAACAATCTAAAGTATGCTTTCTTAGGAGAAGATAAAACTTTACCGGTAATAATTGATGCATCCTTAGAGCAGAGTAAGGAAGATGAATTGTTAGAAGTCCTTAGGAAATACAAAGGGGCTATGGGGTGGACTATTGACGACATACAAGGCATTAGTCCCACTATATGTATGCATACAATATTATTGGAGGATGATTCGAAGACCTCCATTGAACATCAAAGAAGACTTAGCCCTCCGATGAAGGAGGTAGTTAAAAAAGAAATTATTAAATGGTTAGACGCTGTAATTATTTATCCCATTTCTGATAGTAAATGGGTCAGTCCGGTCCAATGCATGCCGAAGAAGGGAGGGATGACCGTAGTTAAAAACGAGAATAACGAATTGATTCCTACAAGGACAGTGACTGGATGACGTATATGCATGGATTATAGAAAGTTAAATCAATTGACTAGGAAAGATCACTTCTCTCTTCCATTCATAGATCAAGTGTTAGATATGTTAGTAGAGAATGAATATTTTTGTTTCTTAGATAGGTATTCAGGTTATAATCAAATAATAGTTGCACCTAAAGATCAAAAAAGACCACTTTCACTTGCCCTTATGGTACATTTACGTTTCGCAAAATGCCCTTTGGGTTATGTAATGCGCCTGCTATGTTTCAGCGCTGTATGATTTCTATTTTTTCTGATCTGATGGATGTGGGAATTGAAATTTTTATGGATGATTTTTCAGTATTTGGCAAGTCTTTTGATGAGTGTTTGGAGTCTTTAAAAAAGGTTTTGGAAAGGTGCATGCAAACCAATTTAGTCTTAAATTGGGAAAAGTGTCACTTCATGGCAAGAGAAGACATAGTCCTAGATCATAAAATCTTCAATATGGGTCTAGAAGTAGATCGTTCAAAAATAGAAGTAATTGAGAAACTTCCACCCCCTACAAATATTAAAGGTATTAGAAGCTTTCTAGGGCATGCATGTTTCTATAGGAGGTTTATAAAGAATTTTTCTACAATATCTAAGCCTCTTAGCCATCTTCTTGAAAAAGACACGCCTTTTTATTTTGATCAATCATGTCTCGAGTCTTTCAACACATTAAAGAAAAGTCTAATTTCATCACCTATTATAATAGCTCCTGATTGGAATCTACCATTCATTCTGATGTGTGACGCTAGTAATCATGCTCTAGGGGCGGTTCTAGGGCAAGCACATAATAAAATCTTTCATACCATTTACTATGCAAGTAAGACTTTAAATGAAGCCCAAATAAACTATACAACCACGGAGAAGGAATTATTATCGGTAGTATTCACGTTTGATAAATTCCGCTCGTATTTTATTAACTCGAAAGTTTTAGTTTATACGGATCACGCTGCAATAAGATATTTGTCAGATAAAAAAGATGTCAAGCCTAGGCTTATAAGATGGATTTTGTAATTACAAGAATTTGATCTTGAAATTAAAGATAAGAAAGGGGCAGAAAATCCAGTAGCAGACCATCTGTCTAGGTTAGACAAGTTGAGGAGAAAGATAAAGAAATATGAATTAAGGAAAATTTTCCTGATGAAAGTATGTTAGCAGTATCAGAAAATAGTTCACCATGGTATGCAGACATAGTAAATTATATTGTGAGTAGAGTATTACCACCGGAGATGAGTTATCAACAAAGAAAGATGTTTCTACAACAAGTTAGGACATACTTTTGGAATATGTCTTATTTATTTAAACATTGTGCTGACTAAATCATAAGACGTTGTATCCTTGAGGTGGAAGTACCTAAAATTCTAGAAAGGTGTCATGCTTCTCTATATGGAGGACATTTTATGGGTCATAAGACGCCATTAAAAGTATTAGATGCGGTATTTTATTGGTCACCATTGTTCAAAGATGCGCATAACTTTGCAAAATGTTGTGATGCATGTTAAAGAATTGGAAATATAGGCCAACGAGATAGTATGCCTCTACATAATATATTAGAGATAGAGATATTTGATGTGGGGAATAGACTTTATGGGTCTGTTCATAAATTCAAACGGAAACTTATACATTTTAGTAGCCGTGGACTACGTATCAAAATGGATAGAAGTCGTTGCGACAAAAAATAATGATGCCCAAACTGTACTTAAATTCTTAAAGAACATTTTTAACAGATTTGACACTCCTAGTGCCATCATCAGTGATGGAGGGTCACATTTCTGCAACTGGCAATTTAAATCATTGTTGAAGAAATATGGTGTGAACCATGAGATTGCTCTGGCATATCATCCACAAACTAATGAATTGGCTGAGGTGTCTAATAGAGAAATTAAAATAATCTTAGAGAAAACAGTAAACACCAATAGAAAAGATTGGGCTCATAAACTCAATGATGCTCTTTGGGCATATAGAACTCCATACAAAACACCTCTAGGATTGACTCCGTATAAATTAATTTATGGGAAAGCTTGTCGTTTACCCGTAGAGCTAGAGCACAAGGCATATTGGGCGGTTAAAAAACTGAACTTCGATTTTCAAAATGCCGGTAAACAAAGACTTTTTCAACTAAATGAACTAGATGAAATTCGGATGAATGTCTATGACAATTCTGAAATTTATAAAAAGAGAACTAAAAGATGACATGACTTAAAATTAAGAAAGAAGGATTTTAAACCGGGGCAATTGGTTTTATTATACAACTCAAGATTGAGATTGTTCCCGGGTAAACTAAAATCTAGATGATCAGGACCATGTTTTGTCAAGGAAGTTCACCCTTATGGAGCAGTAACAATTTATAATGAAGAAAATGGATCGGAGTTCAAAATTAATGGTCAAAGACTAAAAATTTATATGAGTAACAACGAGGATTTAAAGAAATCCTCATTTATTTTCGAAAACTAAGTGAAAAGGAAGTCCTGTCGGGACTGGAAATTAGGCGCTAGGTGGGAGGCAACCCGTCGTTTTATATCCATTTTATTTTAATCTTAAGCTAATTCTGTTCCAGTTAGTTCTTCGAGTTAAGTGTCACGAAGTTGAGAGAAATCGCGAGAGGGAAAGTTCAAGGGTGCAGTTCTGGAAGTTGCAACGTGCAGAAAAAAATAGTGCAACATCTAAGTGTCGGGTTAGCAAGGTAAGACTGGAACGGCGCAGGTGTTGCAACGATCAAAAAATAAATTGTTGCAACCTTTTCTTCTCGGGATTCATAAAGGGGTTTGGGCGTTATTAGAGGCGCCGGTTTAGCGGTACCAGCCCGCCTTTTCACGCGCGGGTCTTAAATGAACCCGTGGCGCCGGTTTAAATGAGTCGGTCTGCCCTTTATTCAAAGGAGTAGGCTATCAAAACGACACTCTCCTCTTTCCCTAAACCCTAATATCACGATCGGTAAGAGGAATGCACAGATCCTCTCCAAGCAGAAGACTCCCGACGGGCTGACGTTTGATCGGCGGCGGAAGGGCGGCGAATCGACAGAAAGGTCCATCTGAAGACACATCGACAAGATTTGAGAAGAAGCTACAAGCAGCGCTTCTGCCCGACACCCTACAACCCTACGACTCCAGACTCGGTAAGAGATTGCGCCCCTCCCTCTGCATTTTATTCCAAGACTCGAATAATGGAAGGTGGAAATTTCCCCTTTCTAAGCCTAGCCTCCTCTCTTTTTCCCCTAATGTAGAAAATGTCATCTAAAAAGAAAGGGAAGACCGCAGCAAGGAAGGCCATGAAGTTTATAAATGAGTCCGCTAAGGAGCGATTTGAGATGTTAAAGTCTATCCCCCTGATGTTTGAGCGGGGTTTTAAGATGGAAAAGAGAGCATGGAGTTTAGGCTACATTCTGCAAATTCATGCTCTGCAGTGGGAAACCCTCTGCCACCCGCGAACTGAAGTCATCCTCCCATGGGTTTACAAGTTCTATTCAAATGCAAGGTTTTCTGAAAATGAATCAGTGATGGAAAGAGGAAAGGTAATCGACTTTTCTGCGAAATCCATTAACGGGCTGTATGATTTGGGATGTGAAGAAGATTTATATAGTCTGAACCATGTGATTGACTATTCTGAAGTAGCTACATTGGTATGTAACTCCCCCGACCCTGCATGGTCCAATGCATCAACAGGATTACTTAAGTCTACATCTCTGTCAAGGGAGGCTAAGGTTTGGTTGTTATTTATTAATGACAGCATTATGCCGACCCGACACTTGAATAATGTGACGATAGACCGAGCAACTCTAATATATCATATCTTGAAGGGAAACCAGTTTAACGTAGGGGAGGTGATTAGCACTCATCTGAAAAATGAAGATCAAGGAGAACAAGGTGAGGCAATTGTGGTTCCCGGTGCTGATCACCGAGTTATGTCAAAGTGTGGGGGTGGTACAGAGTATGGAGGACTTGGTGACACATGTATGCTGAGAGATAACTGTGCGAGTTGTGGAGATAAACATCAAGGTAGGGAATGGGTTTGATGACGGGAACAACAAGCTTGGAAAGAGGATCATGGGGACCCCTTCTTCTTCGGGCGACAAACCAGAAGAAGTTTTAATCCCAGGGGGGAGGGAGCAACACTAGAAGAGATTCTACGTAATATTGAATATATAAAAGTCTACCTTCGATGCCAGCACCGCTACTTCAGATCTAGACTGGATTATCTGCATAATAATGTAGATAATTTATCACGAAAAGCAAAACAACCAATTGAGGAAGCCCGGTTCGAATATCAATGGCAGTTTGACGAGCAGGGGAACCTGGTGGACATGGATGGTATTAGCCTTGACCCGACTGAATTGACTGAAGAAAAGGATGATGAAGCAGAAAATATTGATGAAGGCTAACAGTCACATGCTTATAGCATACGACTGTTTCAATTGCATAAACAATCTTTTGCATATGCTTAAGTATATGATAGTTTCAGTTTGTCTTTAAAAATTATATTTTGCATATTTTTGTTCTGGGTTAAATTTTGGACTGCGTGCTAATTTTATATGCTTGAGTATATGATATTTTTGTGGATTTCATTGATATCTGTGATCGACATATGCTGAATGGTTTATGTGATAGATTCAATCATGTCCTTAATATTGGTAAAACTTCGTCCATTGTTCTTTTTTTGTCCATATATGTGTATGCTCGCCAGCAACAGGACATCGTTTTGGAGATTGGGAATCGCAGGAGGACTTATACAAGCAAGGGCCTTGAGGATAGAAAGACATCAACTTCCCCGGATGGTCAACTTGAGAAACTCTAGGGGAGTACTTCCGTTTCAACTATATTTTATGAAATTCTTTCATATGAACTAACCTTGCTAGAGTCTAGTAACGTTTTAAGTATGGATTGATTGTGATTTTGATGATTCAAAATTTTTGCATTAATTAATGAGTAAGTCATTCTAGAGATTCAATGATAACTAATTGGTATGGCAAAACAATCGTAAGAGTTCGGATTTTCAAATTGAAGTTAGTATGATTTTTTTTGGTAAAGCACTCTTAAGCGTTCGTATCATGCACAACTTTCTTTAATTCATTTGTACTCCCCGGTAATATTTTAATATTGACTTCTAAACATTGGGAGCGGTGAGAAGAACTGAGTTGATGGTGTAAGCTAAGATAAGAGTTTAAGTGACTACTTCATTTTGGTCAACCGTGAAATCCTTTGAGCTTCTCCCTTATCATTTTGTTAAACGCTAGTGAATCTAAATTCTCTATATTCCAACTAGTTGTATCTTAATGCACTATTCAATTATGGGTGTTCGACTCAACATTTTGATGATAAGATTATAAGACATATTGATATGCAGTCTGAGTATGTATGTGCTTACTTGGAATGATCCCAACTGTAACAAGGAAAAAAAAGAGAAAAAAAAAAGAGAAATAAAAGAAAAGGAAGAAACAATTTGGTCATAGTGATATGTGGCCCAGGTATGCAAATACGTACTTAGAATGATCCCAACTATGTGCTTTATATTTATAAATACTTATTGTTTAAGAGTTGAACTTCATAGGATGAGGGAATATTAAAATTATTAACTAGAGAATTACCTCTCCATTATAAATGCATGTCCATGAATAGCTAATCTAATCAAGCCAAGGCCAACCTTACTATCACATGTGCTACTAACGCTTGTCGAAGTCAAATAAAAAACTTAGCTTATTATTATCCTTCCAAATTAGTGCGGAGGCTCAATAAGAAAATTTTTGCGTGAGAGTGAATAATTTTGAAGAAAGCACACACAACACCGAAATTCTTAATTTTGCTTTATCTTTTATCAGCTAACGGATTTCTGATGTTTGAGCTCTCAATGATTGATAAGCGTATCAGTTGGGTAAAGAGGATTTCTTGAGTATGCTTTGTTTAATTTCTATTAAGAAAAAGGATCATCGAACTCTCATCTTGGTAATTATTCTTTCACCTAATTTGCTATTAAGAATTGCCTTACTAGGGACTAGCAAGGGTTATAGTGTGGGGGTGTGATAACTCATAAAAAGAAGGTATCTATGTCATTATTCCCAACAATTTATTCACTTAAATCAATTAAAATAACTTTAAATGATATAGAAATGGAAGTAAACTCTTATTTATTTGAATTGTGGCTAATTTGGTCTTTTTCCGATGTATTTAGACTAGATGGGCCGAAGGAACTTGCCTGGAGAAGGAAATCTGCCAAAACTTCATAGCCTGAAAAAAAGGTTATAACGTCCACAAATAATTAGTTGCAACTACCAAGTTTCGGTTTGGCAAGGCAGGCGCAGACATAGTGGTTGCAACACGCAGGAAAACAAGGTTGCAACAACCTGGGGAGAAATTGAAATCCGAAATTTGAATTTTGTCATTGAACGAAAACATGGAAGGGTACGTCTCTTGGGGAATTTCAGTGGGGATTTAGATGGCAGTTATGACAAGTAATAAAGGGGGGGGGGGAGGAAATCGTAGATTGAGGGAGAGCAAAGTTAGGGCATAGGAGGAGGCGGAAATCAACTATTCACCGGATCTGAAGGAAGAAGAAGTCGCGCAGCAAATCCAGTTCCGTGCAAAAGGGAGGCGACATCATCCTTTGTAGGGGCATTCGTAGAGATCAATTGGTTGGCTTGTTCTAACTCTTATTCATCATGTTTGTTGAATCCTCGCTCCGATTTCTCGTACGTTTGACTATGATGAACTAATTTACTTGCGAGTTTTATATGTTAACTAATCGACGTTTGCTTTAATGTTTACATGAATAATTGAGTTAAATCTGATTTGTATCTTAAATTTCATTATCTTCTTCAGTGATGACGTTAAGAGATTACCATCTAGTACTTCATACTGCGTTCTATATGCGAGAGCTGCGTTTGTAAGTCTCGAGAATTTAATTTGGCTACATATGATTTAGTGTATCGCTATCATTCTAGTTGTGGAGTTAAGATCCATATTTTTATACGTATGTTTACTTGTGTAGTTTTGATTTAAAGCTACTCACTAAATATGCATAGTGCGATGATGAAATCGAGAGATGCTCACCCGAGTTTAGGATTTCCACAAGATAAAGACTGAGTTGAATTCAATTGTATTTCTCTTCACAAAAAGGCAACCTAAGATTAGGGATCAACATATGAAACTCGTACTTCTCATCATTATATTCTCATCCTAATTTATTTTTGTTATTTAGTTTTGTTATTTAGTTCACTTACTCTTAAAACCTTGTGATTTTGCTTGACTTATAAGAAAAGATCATTACTAGTACTCATAAGCGGAGGAAAAACATTATCTCTGTGGGTTAGACACTCTATTTTTCATTTTTTTTACTTGACGCGACACGTACACTTACGTGGCACTTATATATTTACACGACAAAGCGCGCATCACGCAGCGAAGGGGCACCGATAGAGGGAGCGCGTGGGGGCGGAGCGGACCGCACGGGGGCACCGATGGAGCGGAGCGCGTGCGGGCGGAGCGGAGCGCGTGCGGGCGTGCTCGGAGCGGAGCGCGTGGGGACGCGCTTGGAGCAGAGCGTATGAGGGCGCACAAGGAAGCAGCGTCGCATTGGCTTCGACCCCCAAGTCTTGTAGGTATCTCATATTGTTCCCCTCAAGCATCGACCTGCTCCGCAGTTAGCAAGGAACTAATATCACAATGGCTTCCCCTACAAGCAGCACCTTGTTATATGATAAATGAAATTCACATGAATATTTGTGAATATAAAACATCGAATACACACACGTACCTTGTGTGTGCCTTGCGTGCATTATACCTTACACGCATCTCGTGCATTCTGCACCGCGCACAACACGCCCAACACACAACCATGTGCCCACTACATCTTACGCGCACCTCACTCATTACGTACCTCGCACACATTGTACCCATTGTGCACCCCACTATTAGCATGCAGTACGCCACTTACACGTTCCACCCTCCGCACCTCATGTGCATTTTGCTACGCACACACACTACCGCAAGTCATCGCGCACACAGTTCAATAAGCCCTCCTTTAGCTCCGTCTCTAGACTCCGAGGACTTTGGGACATTTGACGGGGTCCTCCTAGAGCTCTAATTGTACTCCCACGCGGAGGGTGCGGATATCCGAGAAACTCCTCACTAATGCGTAACCGCCCATTAATAGGGGGCCGATCGCGGCGTAACCACCCCAGCCCAGCCCCCTGCCGCCAAAACTGGGTGGCCTCCATGACGTCGGGGATGGACGACCCCTCGCCCATCCCCTTGTCGTCGCCTTGCCAAAGGAGGCGAGACCGTCTGGGCAAGATCGCCCAATGAAAGTCTTTGAATTCAAGGGTAGTTAATCAATCACCTAGAGGGGGGGGGGGGTGAATAGGTTATTAAAGTCATTTTGTTATCTTTTGACCTTTAACCGATTTAGGCTCTGTTGTGATTGACTAATTCTGCTTTCAAGACATTCACATACAACACAACAAAGTTTTATAGTGGTTCTCCAGTGTATGGGTACATCCATTATCTCTCCCGCCTTTCTAACAGTATGTTAGACAAGACACTTCTCTAATAATTCAGCTCCTCAGAGCTTACAACACGATCCTGCATGACCACTCAGTCTTCTCCAAGACTTACAATTTGGGTACAAAACCCTACCCCTCAGATTCAAGAATGAATACCACTCAAGCCCACAGCCCTACCTCAGATCCAAGGGATCCTGCTACTCAGATCTATACCAGATCCTACACTCAGCCTTTATAACTCAGGCTTACAACACAGATCTCACCAGATCTAACCCTCAGTATTTTTAACTTAGGCTTACAACACAGATCTTACCAGATCTAACCCTCAAGATTTATAATCTAGGCTTACAGCCACTACTAAAAAACAGGCTTTTGGCTAGGGCAAGTTGCCCTGGCAAAAAGTCCAAAACTGTGGCTAAAAAGCTTTAGCCACGGTCTATCCACGGGAAAACTTTGTGGCTAAAGTCGGCGTGGCTAAAAAATTTAAGTCACGGATTGGCCGTAACAAATAGTATTAGCCATGGGAAAAACTGTCGTGGCTAATATCTTGAATTTTAGCCACGGTTTTAATCCCTGGCTAAAAGTGAACTCAACATTTTTTAAAAACTATTTGCCACAGTTATAAGCCGTGACAAATACTAATTTATGTTTTTTTTTAAAAAAAACACATTCAAAATACTATAATGATTTGTTGAAGATTTTAATTGGTGTTGCGACGCTATGTGACGATGCTGTTGGGGCACACGAGAACCCCGTGCATGATTGTTTGTCTATATATAATTATCTTCAATTAATAAAATTAGATCGTAACAATCAAACTACAGTGCCCTGGATGATTAAACATGGAATTTGGTATCTAGGTGATTCCTAATTGTTAGCCTGTGTTGGAAAAAGAAAGGAGATGTTGTGTCTAACTCAATGGAGAAACCCACTTTATATAACATATGCATAATCTACGCGTACAAAAAAAGTTATGATTTTACAATAAGACATTTCTGATGACATTACTACCATCAATAATGGCACTCATCACAGAATAAGTTAAATATGTTGACAGGTGACAATATTATGACATAATAAGCTTAGCTGAACCATTCTCAGTTTTAGATAAAATTTCGGAATGCTCCTCATTTGAATTCTCAAGATTTGTAATGTCCTGTTCTGTTGGTTTAGAAAAATGTTCAATTCTTTCTTTTGCAGGTGTGCTATGTTCTACTAGCACCATAGAACTTTCATGTGCAGTAACAAGTGCTGCAAAATCTACACCAACATTTAGTATTTCATTATACTTTCCAGATTGAACTACCATCCCATCTCGCATAACCTGACAATTTTATAGACATTAAACTATGACATGATATGTGTGTGAAGTCGAAAACACTTAACAGTAACAAGTAATTCATAGATTAATGGTGTATAGTTGCATCTATAGGAAAAAAACATGCTAGTAATTTCACAAATAAAACAAAAGAACATTGATGGCTATTTCGACGCTATTGTCCTCAACAAGTACATTTCATGTAAAACTCAATAAGAAATTCAATAAAAATGAACTTTGAAAATGGTTAAGCAAAACAATCGAAACTATGAAATTGCTCGATATTTTACACGAACTGAAATTGTTAACTCATATCTTGAAGAGATCCTACAGAAATGAAGTAATTGTTGATGTAGGTTAGTCTCTAGAGATTTATTCTCTGGGCCAACAACTTCTCGAACTGAGAGAATCTCAGCCCAGTTTTCTTCACAGTCACAAAGATTATGTTCAAGAATCTGATGCTTGTGCTGTAATTGACTCAGAAACAAGTTTTTGATCGTGCTGATGAAGGGGGAAGATCAAGAATGATTGTCTTCAATCAGCTAACCTGTTTTGGCAAAAAATAAATTGCTCCGCCTCTCTTTTTGTTCTGAGAAAACCCTAAACAGATATCTTCTTCACCGATCCTGAGATTGATCTTCAGATTTGGCTCTGCTTGGATCGAGAAGTCACTACAGCTAGGGCTAGCCTTGGTTGTTTCTTCTTCTCCAGAAAATATCTCTGATCGTGCTGTAGCAGATGTTGATTGTCGCAGTTAACTCAGAGAATCTTCAGATTCGTCGAAACGACCTTCTTGTCTCTACAACAATGGTGGGGGGAAGAAGACGAAGTCCCGCTCCTCTTTCGCAAAAATGAATTGATTTCGTCAAAAGTTCTTCATCTGATCTGATTCCATTGCCTTTTATAATCACGTCATCCGGCGACTCGATTGACACGTGTCGCTGTTTTAATGACAGATTATAACCTTCATTTCACAGAATAAGACTGACGACAACGTTAGTGATGAATTGCAGCTCTTCCATAACCAATTTGAATTTTGTTGACTTTTGTTGACTTTGCTGACGTCAGCCATTCTGGATTTAGAAAATTCAGACAACTACTCAGACATTGAGAGCGTTGAGTGAACAAGATTGACTCAACGAATCTGGACTTAGACAATTTTCTGCTCTGCTAGGCATTGAGAGCGTTGAGTGTATAAGCTCTACTCAACACTTTTAAACTTAGTCAACATTTTGCATCCTTGTACAACTGTAGGCGTTGAGAGCATTGAGTGAACTGACTTCACTCAATGTCTTTATACTTAGCCAAATCTCCTTTTGTCTGAAGGCATTGAGGGAGCTGTCCTCACTCAACGCTTTCATACTTTGTCTCTGAAATCTGACGTTGAGAGTGTTGGTGAATAAATTTCACTCGACGCTTTTGAACTTGGTCAATTTCTCTATTTCTTCTTAACTGTTTGCATTAGCTTGACTCAAAGACTTTTTATCTTGGCTTTGAGTGAACAAGCTTCACTCAATGCTTTTGCTCTTATGACCGCTCCTTGTGTGCTCCTCCTCCTTATGCGCCCTTGTGCTCGCTTCCTCCTCGCGCGCTCTTGCGCAAAATTCCTCTTTATGCGCTCTTGCGTGCACCGCTTCTTTGTGCTCTCCTGCGTGTGCCGCTTCCGTGTGTGTCGCTTCAGTGTGCTCTCTCGCGCGCCGCTTTTGTGTGTGCTCCCATGAGCGACGCTACCCCGCACCCTCCACATATGTCGCTTTTCCCGCTCGTGTTCCCGCGCGTATGATACGCGCAAAATAGAGCTTGAAAACGCAAGTATACGTGTCGTACAAGTAATACAGAGTGAGTGAGATCGTTCTCACGGAGAAGTGATGAGTTTAGTGCTTACAATTACTAGCTACACCGTTTTTATGAATCCAAGTAAAACGATTAATTGATTTTCTGAAAATAGATTAAAACTTTAGATAAATATTAAAACTAATTTAACTAGATCTTAAAGTAATTTCTTAGCAATTAGAGGAAATAGTCTTGCAGTCTGATTTCATATGTATAACATGATGATAAAATAAATATTTCATTTGGTTGAGCTTTGAATTATCTTGCGATGATTTTTAAAGAAGAAACATTTATCTCTCGATACAATAAGTCTTAATATCTACGCAACCCTAGTTATCTCTAACTTAGGCAAAACAAAATATTATGAAGTGCAAGAATCTAATTCGCTAGTATAAAAAGGAAATCTCTTTCACCTTTCAAAACTCAAGAGATCTTGTGATGCACGCACGTTTCTCCTCACTCGATTCTTGAAACGCCGTAAAAATAAAGAAATTTTGGTTAATGATTCACAATGCTCATCTCTCGATTCTCGCACTGCGATAAACTAGCCCTTAAATTAACGTTACGATGCTCATCTCTCGATTCTCGCGGCGTAATATAATAAAAATACATGATCCAATAATTTCACCATAAAAATCACAAGATCTATAAAGATAATCACAAAACAAACTCAAAATCAAAGATGTTCATCATCAAAATACGCATACTACTCTCATCATGCAAGACTAAAGAGTTTTAGTTCATGACTGCGGGAAAATAACACAAAACTGAAGAGATCTTACTAAATATTTCGAAAGAAATGCGAATCTTCCCTTCTTCAGTGACGTGGAAGTGTTTCCTTCAGCACAAATGCCGAAACTGGACTGGTTTTTCCTTGACCGAATTTCTCCCCCGGTTTTTCTCCTTCTCCCTAATGGCCGAACAATCAAGAACACCTTTAATGACCGAAATTTTCCTCTTTTAAACTCTCCTTTTTTTCTAGTGGGCCCCACATCCAGTCATTTTTAAATGCTGAACGGATGCTTAAAAATAGGTTGTAACTGTTGAAAACTTGGTAATTT
Organism: Platanthera guangdongensis; assembly: GCA_039583875.1. NCBI lineage: Eukaryota > Viridiplantae > Streptophyta > Magnoliopsida > Asparagales > Orchidaceae > Platanthera > Platanthera guangdongensis. The sequence goes on from CM077161.1 coordinate 163,823,442, forward strand.
CGGATCTGAATTTCCTGTAATTGTCAGAAATGTTGCGAATATGTTGCAACATTTCTGGTCTTGTATTTCTGCACAATTTGACCTGCCAGATTTGTTGAGAATATGTTGCAACATATTTCCCGTATTTTTCACAATACTTACCCTTCAATCCTTGACTTAAATTCTCCCCGAATCCTATCATAAAAACATATTAAAAAATGAGAGTACAAACATTTTGACTCAAAATCATGCGGCAATTGGATTTTTATCTACTTTTCATGTATAAATATCACATAATATGACTAAAAATGGTTAAAATATGGATGAAGATAACTTCTTTTTGCGAAGTTATCAGCGTGTCGCTTTCCCGCGCTCTCCCATGCGCACTGCTTGTAACGACCAGGCCAGGAGGCAACCCGACATCGCTACATGGCTGCATCCCATGCCACATCAACCCATATCCAACCTATTTCTTAGCACGGTAGGTTGTTGGCGCAAGGATTCGATCTCACAACCCTTAACAAGAAACCATCTAATGTCTTCATCACCAACTGAGCTACAGCTGAGAAACAGACCAGAGATGGGTTGGGGGTGGCATGGGTTGCAACCCTGTAGCGATGTCGGGTTGCCTCCCAGGTCATTACAAAAAGTGTAACGACCCGCTAAACCGGGGGCAAGCACCGATATAGGGCTGCATCCCGTGCCACCCCAACCCATCACTGTGCCGGATTCTCAACAACAGTAGGTTGTTGAGCTCAGTTGGCGATGAGGCACTATTGGAAGACGTTCTTGTTAAGGGATGCGGGCTCGAGGCCTTGTGCCATCAACCTACTGTTGCTGAGAAACAAGCACAATGATGGGTTAGGGTGGCACAACTTGCTGTCCTATATCGGCGCTTGCCCCGGTTGGGCGGGTCGTTACACCAATGGCCTGCGCGCTCTCGCGCACGCCGCTTTTTCTCGTGCACGCCGCTTTTTCTCGTGCATGCCGCTTCCTTGTATGCTCTGAGGCGTCGCTTCCAAGTGTGCTCATGCGCACACTGCTCCGCGTGTGCCCCTGTACGCTCTGCTCCATGTGTGCTCATGCGCGCTCTGCTCTACGTGTGCTGATAATGCATTTTGTAGCCTAAACTATTAGGGTATTTTTAAGTTTTTAATACACAAATCATGTCTTGTAAGCTTGTATATTGACCTTTTTTGTATATTTTATTGCCACTAATGTTTTCTCTTCTTTTTGCAGATTTTCTTAGTTTTCGGCCAAAATGACCAGACATGCCCCCCTGACACGCCCTCCCAGGGCGTGTCACCGGGCGCGTAACCTAATCCCGATAAATATTGCTGCCTACACCCAAATCCTGAGCAAAACACCTGACACGGCCCCCATGACACGCCCTCCCTGGGCATGTCACTGGGCGTGTAACCCTCATCCCGAAGCCTGCTGCCGCATTTAAAGTATTTTCGTTGCTACACGTCAACAGTACTGACATGCCCCCCCTACACGGGCATGTCGCCGGGCATGTACCACCTTTTTCGACGATTGATGGATTTCTGACCACTGATTGATGTGTGATGTGCCTTACACGCCCACCCTACACGAGAATGTCCTTGGGCGTGTCCACCGACATACAGAAGAAACATCATTTCCGTCAGAATTTAGCTCCTGAGGTCAACCCTGTACCTTTTACGCCCCTCTGACACACCCTCCCCGGGCGTGACAGGGGGGCGTGACCAGCCCAAAAAAGTATATAAATTTAGACCCCCCCTTGTGTTCAGAGGTAGTTTTAGAGTGAGAGGGGAGGTGTTGTCCTTTTGTTTCTTGGAGTTTTTCATGCTTCTCCTCTCCCTCTTTCTCATTTTAAGTTTTTTAATCCTAGCTTAGTGTACTCCTTTTGTAATAGTTTTTGTAATCGCTTTAGTAGTTTAATGTAAATGCTAGCATATGTTTTTATTTCATTGCACTTGTAATCTTTTATTCCAAGTTGTAACTCTTTTTTAGTATTAATATAAAGTGTCATTTTTTTATCTTTGTTCTCTTAATGTTCTTCTACCCAACTCTCATCCTCCACTTCTCCATGATTAACTAATACTCCTTGTACTCGATCTTGATGATCAGAGGTTCGAGTTGATTAAGTTATGATGTTTTAATTTTACACCCGGGGTGTTTATTGAGCCAGACCGCAATCCGCCAAAGGCAATCCGCCAGGCCGACGACGAGTTGTACGGTTTGTGCGGTCTGCCCAATCAGACCGCCTGCACTCCACTTCACTCCCACTTCATTCATTTTAACAATGACCGAACTGAGCAAAGGAGAAGGAGGTCGGTGGCGATGGCAGATACCGACCGAGCGAAGGAGAATGTCAAATCAAATAGGGCTGCCTCCTCCATTCGGTCGGCCTCTATCGTCGTTCGGCCATTGTCCTCCACCGACAGGCCTCCTCCGCCGGTCGGATTTTGTCGTCGGCCAGCCCTCGCCGACCGGATTCTTGGCCATTGCAAATTTCTCATCAACGTAACCACCCACAACCTCCATGCAATCTCATCCATCCATCTCGTGTAACCACATCCCAAAACCACCCGTAGTAGGCGGGTGGACATAGCCAAAATAATGGTCGGTATGTGGTTAGTAATCATTCTGAAATTATTATAAATATACGCATCCCAATCTATATTAATCCGATTTGTAAATATTAAAATGGGTGGTTATGGTTTGTGGATAGCATCATAACCACTATAACCACTCCTGAAGCATATAAATAGGACCCTGGATCCTCCTTTAATTATCACTCTCCTTAACCGAAAAAATCCTCCTATGAATTTCTCTCTCCTTCCTCCATCTTCTTCATCTCCTTCTCTCCCTTCGAAGATCTTCATGCACTCCTTGAAGATCTCATTCATCTTCAAAACCTCCTTTGAAGATCTTCATCTTCTTTTCTTCGCCCGAAAAATCCTCCAATGCAATTTCTCTCTCCTACGCTTCTCTTCCTCGTGCGCTCCCTCACGCCTCCTCCTAGCGTGCTCTCGAGCGCATCTCTTCCTTGTGTGTCTTCGCCCACACCGCTTCCTTGCATGCTCTTGTGTGTCCCTTCCTTATGCGCTCTCGCGCGCTTCTCCTCCTTGCGCTCTCTCACGCTCATCGCTTTCTTGTGCACTCCCGCGCCCAACTCTTCCTTGTGCACTATTGTGCACGTCTCTTCCTTATGCGCCCCGCGCGCTCCGTCTCCTCGCGCGCTCTCACGCTCATCGCTTCTTTGCGCGCTCCCGTGCGCGCCTCTTCCTTGTGCGCATCTATGCACGCTCTCCTTCGGCAAGCTCCCCATGCGCTCTCCTCTGCAAGCGCTCCGCGCGCTCTCCTCCGGCAAGCGCCCCGCGCGCTCTCCTCCGGCAAGCGCCCCACGCGTTCTCCTCCAACGAGCGCACCGCGTGCTCCCCTTCAACAAGCGCTCTGCCATCAAGTCCGCTCCAAGCGCACGTCCGCGTGTTCCGCCCTCAAAACCACTCCAAGTGTTCAACACCCACGGCTCAGCAACGAGCCCACCAAGCATCAACAAGTCAGTAATTCTGTCTCCTCTAAGTACAACAGGAGACGATCCATAGAGGATAGGATGCGCCAAGTGCGTCGAACGAGCTTCCAAGCCCCCAACATCAGAATAAGTGCAATAAACTGCTCCTACCTCCAAGAACTACCAGAGGACTCCATAATATAATGAGTGCATTGTTTCCCGTAGCGCACAAAAAATAGTTAGCTCTGTGAACAATGACCTATCACCCTTTGAGCTCATCTCTCTCTCCTCAATAATTATAATGAGAGGAGGCATGTCACCCTCGAGTTCTTGAAAAAGTCTTGTAACAACGCTTAGATCTAGTAGAGGTTTGGTCGACACATATCTAATCACGTGGTTTTTCACCTAGTTGTCATGTTTTTCACGTAAAAAAAATCATCTTGTCAATTTTTCTTTCTCTGCGATTGTTTGCACGCTCGACCGCTCCTTAGATAAGATGTTTAAGTTAATCTGGTCTGATCGGGGCGTCGAGTTGGCCGCAATAATATATATGTTGTTGTGGATCACTCGAGCCTCCTATAGACCAGTCTATATTGCATCGTCTTACCACGAGAGCGGTCGAGCACGCAAACAGTCACAAAAAAAGTAAATGATGCAAGATAGTTTTTTTTAACGTGGAAAACACGATAAGAGGTGAAAAACCAAGCGTCCAGCTCGGTGCCAACCAAACTTCCACCATTCTTTTTGCGATTACATAGCCTTTTTAACGAGCTCGAGAGCGACATGTAGTCTCTCATTACAGTTGTTATGAGAGAGAAAGAGCGGAGCTCCGAGGATGACCAACCACCGCTCACAAAACAAAGTATTCCATCGTGTGTTGTGGGGTGCGATGCACTTGACGCGCTTTGAAGACCATTGTTGGCGCTTGAAAATAGGAGCAGCTTGTTATACTCGTCCTGGTATTTGGGGCCTAGAAGCTTAAGCGGCGCGTTATGCACGCATTATCCTCTACGGCTTGACTCCTATTGTGTTTGGAGGAGTCTGGAGCACTGGTCTCGTTGGAAGGCAAATACTTGTTCTTGAGTTGAGGGCGTTGAACACTTGTAGCGGTCTTGAGAGCGAAGCGCGCTACGATGCGCTTGGAGTGGTCTAAAGAGCGGAGCGCACAGCGACACGGTTGGAGCTGTCTTGAGAGCGGAGCGCACAGCGGGTCGCTTAAAAAGGAGTGCACAACGACGCACAAGGAAGCGGCGCATGCGAAAACCCGTATGAGGGAAGCACGCAAGGAGGAAAAATGAGGAGAAGTAGAGAGAAGGAGAGGAGAAGTGGTAGGAGGAATTTCTAGGGAGAGAAGAAAAGGAAAATGAAGGAGAGCCATAAGCTCTATTTAAATGCCAGAGGGGTAGTTACGGTAGCGGCTTTTCGCAGACCATAACGACCGTAATTATTTTTTGCATGCCAGAATTCTATAGTTTAATACACATTTTATTTATATTGATTTTACTATGCATAGACCAATTTCTATATACGTATTTTTAGGAGAATTACTATGTGTGCCTCTTAATAACTTCTCAAAAATAAGTTTTCTAATTCTTTATTTTGACATAATACTGATCATAGATGAGGAAAAAATGATTTAGATAAGTAAAAATATGAATAAATTCATATTTATTTTATTTGTGACTAACATGTTTATTTTCCTATGTTTTCTTGTTAGAAATGCAGAATAAATCAATCCGGAGAAGTAAAGATGAACTTATATTTTTGGTTATACAGTTGTTACAACAATCTGTTTTTAGTTGTTACAAATTCTTGGCGAATTTAAAATTCAAAATTCGAATTTTACTCCAAACTCAAATATGGAAGGAGACATCTATTGGGAGAGAGCTGCACGTTTTAAGAGGCAAATTTATTGCCTAAAAAGAGGATACAAAATACATTAGAGAGATATCTATAGAGCCATCATCTGAGAGAAGGAGAAGAAGACTGGGGTTTGGACGCACCGACAAGAAAGAGGAAGGTCTTGAAGTGAGATCTAAAATCAATTTTCTATAGTGTTTAAACTTTCATAATCATGTTTAGTAAGATCTTTCTTTTTGTGCGTTTTCAACCTTCCATTATGAATTAAATTTCTAGGTCTTGTATATCGAAAATACTTTGTCTTGTTGTGATGTTGCGATTTTAATTTCTCCTTTATAGTTGTTTGAAAAACTATCTTTATTGAATTTATATTTTTATTTTGTAGAATTTTTGGATTAAATATTCTTCTTCTAAATCGCGCGACGAGATTCGAGAGAGGAGTTACATTATTTTATGGTTGAATCATTTATTTTGCGTGACGTGATTCAAGAGAGGAGTCGTGTAGATATTTAGCCAAATTCCATATTTATACTGCGCTGTAAGATTCGAGAGAAACGTGTCGTAAGTGTAACATAAATTTCAATATAACATAAAAAAAGAAAAAAAATTCATCTTGTGTTAGCATCATTGATTTGTGGGGTTTATGTTATTCTTGTTATACCTAAGTTAGAGATAAATAGGAGAATTAGAGTAAATAAATTTCTGAGATTGAGAGATGATGACGTCCACTTTCAAATCCTTGCAGGATAGTAATCAAACACCTAATGAAGGTTCGCTCTAAAAACTCATCACATAAACAAAGAAAACCAACGTACAAGACTATTTATCCAACTTGATAAAAGTAATCGTAAGTAAATATTATTTAGTTTTATTATTGCTTTATTTTAGTTTTCCATTATCTTAATTAATCCGCTTGAATTTTTAAAAAAAGGTGGAGCTGGTACTTGCGAGCGCTAGATTAGTCACTTCTCCGAGAGAACGATCTTTTCTCACTTTATATTACTTGATTCGGCACGTGCACTTGCGTTAATACGTCAATCTATTTTGAGCGTATCACCTCTATTATAATTTTTTGCTACGCGCACCCCCACCCCCATAATGAGAGGTTACGAGAGGTGGTTACGTGGGTGATTACCAACGTAACAAACGACGACGATCGTGAGAGTGCGATTGGATGACAAAAGGCCGATCGATGAGGAATCCAACGGGCGGGGAGAACCGACCGGCATGGGGCCGGCCAACGGCGAGATCTTGGCCAACACAAGATCCATTACAATTACTAGGAACAACCGATGATTCACAATACCCTAATCACATAAAAATTTGAAAACTAAATATACAACAATTACACCTCAATTTCATGAAAATTACAAAGATGAGAGCAGAAAATATACCCTACTGCGTACTAGATTTGGCAGAGAAACCACTTTGTTGAAATTGAACGAGAAAATCACAAGTAGGCGGCGTCCTATAGCATGAAGGAAACAATTTTTAAAAGACGAATCACTTTTGGAAATGCAAAATTAGAAAATGGATTGTGTTGGAATCACTTGAAGCATTAGTGTTGTTGAAATGGAAGAATGTTTCTCTTCTCTTCTACAAAATTTTAGACCCTTAGGGATATTGAAATATGCATCAAGGAAAGAGGAAGAAACAAAATAGTAGGGTTATTCCATGTGTGGTTGGAAATGAAATGTGGAAGAAAAATCCCAAATATGGGTGTCGAGTGGAAGTGATTGTCAGGGATGTGGAATCGATCCCAAGTCCGAGCCCGAGCGGAAGTCGTCGTCGACTAAAAGGCCGTGGTCGTCGCTCGTCAGGGGAAGGAGGAAGTCGAAGGGCTGAACCCTAGACAAAGGAGGTGGTCGGCTTGTGTGAAATATAAGTTGTGGTACAATTATAGGAGAGCATGTAACCTAAAATGAGTTGCATTTCTCTTAAAATCAAACTGCGAATAGCCATATTATAAGGGCAATGTTAATAGCACTCCTCTATTGACTAATAACACCTCAAAAAGACTAAAATAACAAATTAAAATAACTGCTAATAACCACTTCATGGGTGCTATTAACATTTCCTATTATAAAAGGTGATTGTTAACACAACCCGTTATTTTATTAGTCGCACCCCAAAATCTTCCAAGTTTTCGCGTCTTTTCGAAATACATGTTGGATCTTACGACGCCCTTAGAGGGAGGGGGGTGAATAAGTGTTCTTCTAAATTTTCTTAAATAATTTAAGCAACCTTTACAAAATGAATAACCACAAAATAATAGAAGAGAACAAATGGACACAAGCTAGAAACAACAATGATATATTTCAAAAGAGTTAAAATGAATACAATGTGTCTCCATAGAGCTAGAGACAAAGACTCATGAAATAAATAATTTGCTAGTGTATTCGCCGGTTCTTCTACCAAGAACCGGCAGGCTAAAACGTATCTCTCCCTAGATCTTGCTACTAGCCTCCCATTAGATCTAACCCCGATCTAGACGCTGCACACAAGACAACGATTTCTCCCTAAGCCACACAAGGACTTGGACGTCACTCACAAGGCGGCGATTTTCCCCTAAGCCACACAAGGACCTAGACGCCACGCACAAGGCGGTGATTTCCCTTCCGATTACAATGAGAGAATAAATGAAAAATAACAAAAACAAATTGAGCACCTTAGACTAGACACTCCCTTCAAACAAAGCGCTGAAGATGCCGATGAATATTTGCAAGAGATGCTTTGAATGCTTCGCACGTGCCGTCAATCTTCCGCGCTATTTGGCCTTCTAAGGAGTATGAAGTATCTCTGAGTTCTGGAGCTCTCTGGGACGTCTCTGAAGGTAAGTGCACTCCAGGTAATGAAAATCCGTAACTTTCTCAGAAAATGAGAAACTTTTATATTCTGGCGCTACCGCAGGGCGATAATGGGTATCGCCATCTGGCGATAGTGGTAACCGCTGCCAAGTGTCTCACGAACTCCTCATTTTCGCACCGCACAAACGTTGAGCGCTGAATCGTGTACTATCGTCGCGCGATACCGGATGTCGCCATCTGGCGATAACGAAATAACGGTAGCCACGATTTCGTCGAGCGGAAATGCGGAAATGCGTCGAGGGGCGCTATCGCCTGTGGCGATACCTACTATCGCCTGGCGATATCTTTGCATCGAGTGTCGAGTGTCGAGTGGCGCTATCGCCTGTAGGCAATACCCACTATCGCCTGTAGGCGATACCCACTATCGCCTGGCGATATCTCCCGAGCTCAATTCTGATCCGATTCACCATCAAAAAGATATGAGATATTAACCTGTGTTACCTGCACACCAATAACATCCAAATATCAAATACAAACAAGATTTGTTATTAGCAAACTAGGAAACGCGGAATGCATGCTCCAACAATACACCTTGTACATGCAATATCAGGAAAAGTGTTCAACAGGAAAGTTGTATATATCGACGAGATCTACAACTTTCGTGTTGATCACGTTGACTAAAAATGCATGTATAAGGCGTGCTTTTGAAATATGCTCAGATTTTGCGCCTTTTCGTAATACGCCTTGTACATGCAATTTCAGGACAAGTGTTCAACACGAACGTTGTAGATCTCGTCGATATCTACAACTTTCGTGTTGAACACTTTTCCTGAAATTGCATGAACAAGGCGTATTTCAAAAAAACGCGAATAATTGGGAGATTTTGGGGTGCGACTAGCCAATTACGGGTTGCGGTTAACAAAGCTAATATCAACCTTCTAATATAATCCTAATGATTACTCAGTGGCAAAATCGTCATTTCGTTACTAAGTTCTTTTTATTCTCATGGCCTACCATCCGTCGATAATTGCCGGCCAGCGAGGCAACACCAATGTTGTGTTTTTCCCCTTCTCCATTTCTTTGAAGGAGTTTTGACTTCTCCTACCCGAATCTATTGGTTGTATATAATTCTCGATTTTTTTTGAGTTTACACAGTTAGCGGAAGTTCAAATCGCCGCCTGAGGGTGTCGGGATTGCTGGTCGCTCCTTGATATCAGGGTTTCAGATATGGGTTCGAAGGACGATAAGCCGGAAGGAAGCGGGTTTTTCTCGTCCTTATCTTCAAGCGTGAAGTTTTGGGGCACCGCCGTGCAGAAATCTGTTAATGGGTAAGGAGTCGTTTTAGATCTGCCGATTACCAGTAATTATTGCATCAGAGTATGAGCATATGTAATTGAGGTCAGGTGTCTGGATAATTGAGATAATAACTTCTCCATCGAATTCATTTCCCGATTCGTGCTTCTGCTTAATAACAGATCTACTTTATTGCTGTTGTTGAGGTAGTTGTTCCATATCTGCTTGTCTATTGTGATACAGTTTACCACCGGTGATACTTTTTTTAGTGCTGCACAATGTCTGAACTTCCATCGCCGGCGACTTTTGCTTCTCCATTTTACTTTTAATTCTCAAATTGAACAATCTTATAATTGCTTTATCAGTTGCACTTCTTTTCTCCGTTTGTTTACTTTCACATGCAATTACTTATGGTATGTGTGGAACACTACGTTTATGTTATTCCTTTTTTATATTCATTTCTAGTCCAGCTTCTTTTTCTAGCTGAAAAGGATACTTTGAAATGATGCATTCAAGTTTGAACTTTGTTGCTTTATTCAAATGTTCACTTTTTTCCCATTATCTCTATCCTGCCCAAAGTACTATAGGAGGGAATGTTTTATTTATGAATTGGCTAGTCCTACTTTGCCCCTTTGCTCACTCACTTCATTGCTATTCTTATCTTCTGAAACTACGCAGATGAAAGAGGTAAGTAAATTAGTACAATCAACAGTTTTTTTCCCATCATCTTTAGAACATGAACAACAAAGATCAAAGCCCTTGATCTTGATCTAATTCGTGAGAATAAATTGAACGTTAAAAATGTCACCCAAACTTAAGGCATCTGAATACTGCTATGCTCCAGCTTGTTTATTTACTTTCTTAATGATCCCAAGCTAAGCTCGAACATTACCCGTTTTAAATTCTTATTCAAACTTTCTTGTTTATTTTCATTTCAAGTCCGAGCCCAAATTGAGCTTTAATTGTGCTAAATATCACATTGTATAGTCATAATACTTCCTTTATACTTCTCTCTGGGAAGAATTGCTTGCACATTCAATACCTCTCCTCAAATACATACAGTATGGTATCATAGATATTAGTTCCGGCGACTTTGCTTTGTCATTTCTCTTGATCAATTCCATTGATCTTTGCCTTCATTTACGTCGATTGTTCTATCACAGCGATCTTTATCGATCTCAGTCGATGTTAACCCAGAAACCGACGATCCTTCCCAAGGTAGCCAGCTGGCTAGTCGCGACCCTCAGATTCTCCCTAGTGTTCGCGGCAAGTCCGAGTGCAGGCAGACAGTTTTCCCTGTCCGCCTAGGTCCACTAGCAACCGCGTGCCCTGCGGGACGGCGGGCTGTTCCCATAGCTCACCCTCGCAGGCCATGCGGTTAGGCCCGCTAACCGTGCAGCTCTCTTCCTTGCAGGAGGCAACCTACCATCTGGATCCCACCCGCGAGGGGCGGTCTCCGCTTCGCCAGCCAGCCGGGCGGACTCCCCTTGGAGTCCGCCCAGGCCGCCCGCAGGGGGCGGCCTCCGCTCCGCAGTCCAGCCGGGCGGACTCCCCTGGAGTTCGCCCAGGCCGCCCGCAGGGGGCGGCCTCCGCTCCGCAGCCAGCCGGGCGGACTCCCCCTGGAGTCCGCCCAGGCCGCCCGCAGGGGGCGGCCTCCGCTCCGCAGCCGCAGGGGCAGACTTGCCTGGAGTCCGCCCAGGCCGCCCGCAGGGGGCGGCCTCCGCTCCGCAGCCAGCCGGGCGGACTCCCCCTTGAGTCCGCCCAGGCCGCCCGCAGGGTGCGGCCTCCGCTCCGCAGCCAGCCGGGCGGACTCCCCCTGGAGTCCGCCCAGGCCGCCCGCAGGGGGCGGCCTCCGCTCCGCAGTCCAGCCGGGCGGACTCCCCCTAGAGTCCGCCCAGTCCGCCCGCAGGGGGCGGCCTCCGCTCCGCAGCCAGCCGGGCGGACTCCCCTGGAGTCCGCCCAGGCCGCCCGCAGGGGGCGGCCTCCGCTCCGCAGTCCAGCCGGGCGGACTCCCCCTGGAGTTCGCCCAGGCCGCCCGCAGGGGGCGGCCTCCGCTCCGCAGCCAGCCGGGCGGACTCCCCCTGGAGTCCGCCCAGGCCGCCCGCAGGGGGAGGCCTCCGCCCGCAGCCGCAGTGGCGGACTCCCCGGAGTCCGCCCGTCCGCCCGCAGCCGCAGGGGGCGGCCTCCGCCAGCAGCAGCAGGGGCGGACTCCCCAGAGTCCGCCCGTCCGCCCGCAGCCGCAGGGGCGGACTCGCCTGGAGTCCGCCCGCAGGGGGAGGCCTCCGCTCCGCAGCCAGCCGGGCAAACTCCCCCTGGAATCTGCCCAGGCCTCCCGTAGGGGGCGGCCTCCGCTCCGCAGCCAGCCGGGCGGACTCCCCCTGGAGTCCGCCCAGGCCGCCCGCAGGGGGCGGCCTCCGCTCCGCAGTCCAGCCGGGCGGACTCCCCTGGAGTCCGCCCTCCTCCTGGAGTCCGCCCAGTCCGCCCGCAGGGGGCGGCCTCCGCTCCGCAGCCAGCCGGGCGGACCCCCCCTGGAGTTCGCCCAGGCCGCCCGCAGGGGGACTCCCCGGAGGCCTCCGCCCGCAGCCGCAGGGGCGGACTCCCCGGAGTCCGCCCGTCCGCAGCAGCAGGGGCGGACTCCCCTGGAGTCCGCCCAGTCCGCCCAGCAACGGGCGGTCTCCGTTCTTTCCCGGCCTCCTGCCGCTTGCTTCGCCTGCCGACCTGGCGGACTCCATTTTCCAATCCGACGAGTCCGCGCAGGTCATCATGATGACGTCACTGGGCCCCGCTTCTAGAAGATCCTTCCCCGGGCCTATAAATAGCCCCCATTGCCTCACATTTGGGAGGGAGCCAGAGGCAGAGAAGACGCAAGAGGAAAACTGCAGCCTGCCAGCAGACCCTGCGGACTCCATTTTTCAGTCCGCGCAGTCCTCCACAGCTTACCATCAGCTTGTCAGCAAGCTCTGCGGACTCAGTTTTCCAGTCCTCCACAGCTGCAGACGACCTCTCTTCCTTAGTCTTTTTTCCTTAGTCTCTGACAACTTCTTCCCAAACCGCCAGTTCCCCCTTTGTACCCTTAAGCGCTTTTTCATGTAAAGGTGTACTAGCAAGCTGTAATCTTGTTTCTCGATTAGAGGAAAGCCCGTCGCAAGAGTGACATTTAAGCCGCGGCGGGCGAAGTCTGTTGTTGCCGCTGCTAGCGGCCCCCTCTCATTGCTCTCTGCTCAGCAAGCCTTGCCCTCTGCTCAGCAAGCCTTGCCCTCTGCTCAGCAAGACTTGCTCTCTGCTCAGCAAACCTTCCCTCTGCTCAGCAAGCCTTGCTCTCTGCTCAGCATGCCTTGCCCTCTGCTAAGCAAGCCTTGCTCTCTGCTCAGCAAGCCTTCCCTCTGCTCAGCAAGACTTGCTCTCGGCTCAGCAAGTTCTTCGCTGCTCCTTGAGCTTCTCTGCTGGTCGATCGTCATAGTAACTGTCTGCTCGACAGCTCCTGATCAACCTCCTCCTCCTCTCTTGGTCAACCTTCTCTGTTGATCAAACTTCTCCTCTCCTCTATCCCCGCAACCCTCTTTGACAAGCGCTTGCTCCACTCTCGAGCACTCAAAAGCTTCCTTCCTTCCCTCCTCTTCCTCTCCTAGCCTGTGAGACCGAACACTCCCCTCCGTGTTAGCTGTGCCCCCGGTGCCGTTTCCGCGCATCAACAGTCGACATCATCCTTTTAGTCATTTTTGTGATCATTTCCTTTGAAATTTCACTTTGTGAAGCAAAATACCGTCGGTATCTCGGTTCCAATGACCTTTGCTATTGATTGTTTTGCCTGATCTCAATGAACTTCCATCATTCCCATCCTTTATCTCACTCACAATGATCTTCAACCAAGATTGTTTGATCCTCTTGTAACAGTAAGTACTATCCTGTAACATCACCATTGTTTGTTGCCTGTTCGCTTGGCAATTGCTCTCAGTCTCTCAAATCCTTTGCAATGGATCATTTGTTTTGTGATTGAGGTTCACACAGTTTCTCAGTCTTATTCATTATGCTTTCTCCCACTGCCACCATTACCACCTAAAGGTGACTGACTTGTCGGAGCCTACATCTAGCAGACCATATGCGTGCCCTCAGAGATCTGATGCTACATTTGCTGCATCTGGTTTGTCATAACAGTTATCTTTCTATTTTAATTAACTTCAAATGTTCATGAACACTTCTTATATATTTGGTTAGCCTTCTGCTACCTTTGCGCTCTTATGTTACCACATATGCATGTATATTGTCTTCCTGGATTCTTGTCTTTGAAGCTTCTTGACATACAACTAGCAATACTTCTTGCTTTAGTAACCTGCTTTACCCGCTTCATCGTTCAGGATGTCTATCAAATCCCTCCCTTGACTATGATGAAACTTATGTTTGTTTATCAATTAAACGACATGTCTTATGCGGTGATGCTAATTCTATTGCCTGGTTTATAAATTTATCTAAAATTTTCTGCATATCTGACTAGAGGGCAATGTCTTAAAAATTCCATGTACCAGTCATATTTCTAGCAAACTTGCCATATACATTATCATATTTTTAGCAATTTTTTGGATGCCCATTATCATATTTCTAGCAAACTTATCAAGTAGGGAAGTTGCTTGGATAGCTAGGTCATTGTTGTTGTGCTTGTTATCATTTTGTTTACATCTTGCGTGCCTATGTTTTTTAAAATAAGGGGGATTTGTTATTTATCAAATTATTTTCATCTGAGCTATCAATTGGGATCGATTTGATGCAGGCTACCCCTCCGATGAGATCGTGAAGATTGAAGACTCACAAGTCGCTCTCTCACACTCTAATTTACGTACGCATAACGAAAACACAACCACTCCTACTTGCGATAATATCATCCACACGCCAACACAAAGGCTCGCTAAACCTATAGAGATCAAACAAGGGCTATAAACCATTATTTGATTAAGCGAAAAGGACCTACACGATCCGAACGAGTGTTGTTGAACCAAAGAGATCCACCAAAAGAAATGGTTCGAAAGTGGTGATCTCTTCCAACAAAAAGAAAACTAAGGTTCACCAAGCCTTTCGTTTGCTAGAAGATCAAGAAACCAACGACGAAATAATTTGGATAAAACCACGATTCAATCAAAAGCTTCGAAAACAACGCCGTCGTTTAGCCAAAGAAGAATCACACACGAGTGGAGAAAAGGAAATCGTTACCCACGGTCGAAGAAGTTGTTTCGTGTCTAATCGCTCTACTACGGTCCACCGGGGACACACCGAGAGGTTGAGTTCCTATCCGATACTTCAACAATGCCGCTCTGTAGAGCTACCATCGACGAAGCGGCCTCAAAACCAAGAGGGTGGGCCGGAGTTGAGAGTTGATCGTGAAATCGCTGGATCGGTCGGGTGGCGGCAGAGCAGGGAGGGAACGGCGGTAGAACCGGTAGGGCCGACCCATGTTTCGTACGCGGGAAGTGGTGGAGTCGCACCACCATGAGGGATGTCTCCAGAGTCACACCGACGGCGGGGCTGGCGAGTCGCACGCCAGGCGGGAGGGCGACGACAGTGTCTCACTGTTGCACAATCAGGGATCGGCCGAACCCTAGGAGCTCTTTGGCTATTTTTTTTCTTCTCTAAACATATCTACTCTATTCCATTAAGAGGATATATATAGTCTTACAAATATCAAATATTACATAAATACCTAAACTTAACCTAATAATTAAAAGCATCAATACAAATATCAAATATGAAATTAACTAACATCCTAAAGCTATACGACGGCACGAGGTCGTGCGCGGAGGTCGTAGCGGCGAGTATCCTCAATAGCTTGGTTGTTGCGGCGATGCGGACGTGAACAGAGGTCGTAGCGGCGAGTGTCCTCAATAACTTGGTTGTCGCGGCGATGCGGTCGCGAACGGTGGTTGTAGTGGCGGACATCTTCATGCATGGGCGGGTCGGCGCCATCAATCCTCCCCGGGTCAAAAGCACTCATCACCGGTGAGTTGGCTTGTATGTATTGGCGGAGAAGAATATCATCCAAACGAGCCACCTCAGCTTCAGGTAGCCATGAATCTTCGGAAGCTGGACGGTCACGCCAACAGATCAAGTAGCGGCGTGTGGCACCAAATGGAGAAGTGAGAACTTCATCAGTGAGGATCCTGTCAGGCACAAAAGTGGTCTTGGAGAACCTTGAGAACACATTAGCATCATAAGGTGAAATAGTAGCAAAATCAACATCAAGCATACCTCAGTAGAAGCCGTAGTAGAATGCGAACCGGGATCAATATCACCCCCAACCCAGTAGAAATGGTAGAAGACGTGAATGGAGAGTGAAATATTTCAGGTGGCGGAGAAACATACGACGTTAAATCTGAAACGTTGAAAATAGGGGATATACCCCAATCAGTGGGTAAATCCAAAGGATAAGCGTTGTCTCCCAATTTCTTTGCAACTTGAATTGGACCGGCTCTCCTATTAGATAACTTGTTTATAGATCCCACAGACATCCTTTCAGGAATGAGATGAACCAAAACCAAATCATCAACATTAAAGTGGGTTGCTCTTCGACGCAAATTAGCGTGTGATTGGTAAGACTCATATTGGTTGGCCAACTTCTCATGTATGTGCTTGTGTAGATTATGAACATGTTGAGCGAACTCTTGTGCAAAGTGAATTGACTTATATGAGGGAGGTAAAAGGATCAAGTCAAGTGGCATGGGTGTCTTATAAACATGCACGATTTCGTTGGGGGACAAATCTATAGTTCTATTTTTTGAGTTGTTATACGCAAGTTGGGCATGGGGAAGAAGTAAATCACAAGTGCCCTTGTGATCACCCACAAGACACCGCAATAAGTTTCCCAAGCTTCTGTTTACCACTTCCGTTTGACCATCCGTTGGCGGATGATAGGCCAAAAAAAACAAAAGCTTGGTGCCCATTAACTTCCGTAACGTTTTCCAAAAATAACTAGTAAACTTAACGTCCCTGTCAGTAATTATAGTTTTAGGAATGCCACGATGCCCAACGACCTCTTTAAAATATAATTTAGCAATATGAGATACATCGTTAGTCTTATCGCAAGGGATGAAATATGCCATTTTAGAAAAACGGTCTACCACCACTAAGAATCATGTCGTCGGAAGGTTGGGGGAAGACCAAGTATGAAGTCCATACTCACGTCCTCCCAAGGAACTAAAGGAATGAGAAGTGGGGTGTACAACACAACGTTTGTCTTGGTGCCCTTGGCTAGTTGACACGCGCGACAACTACTCACAACCTTTCCAACTAAAGATTTCAATTTGGGCCAAAAGAATTTCTCTTCAACTAAGGTAAGTGTTTTGTCATGGCCAAAGTGACCGCCTAGGCCCCCACTATGTAACTCCCAAATAATATGGTGGCGAAGGGAAGAGCGCAGAATGCACAATTTTGCGTGTTTAAATAAATACCCCTCGCGAATATGA
The DNA here is from genome assembly GCA_039583875.1 of Platanthera guangdongensis. Classification (NCBI taxonomy): domain Eukaryota; kingdom Viridiplantae; phylum Streptophyta; class Magnoliopsida; order Asparagales; family Orchidaceae; genus Platanthera; species Platanthera guangdongensis. The sequence continues at coordinate 163,840,328 of CM077161.1, forward strand.
AAGACGAAGATAGTCATAGGGGAGTCATTTTGGGTGGCGAAGTATATATCTTTGAAATCTAGGCATAAAGCGTACTCTCCTTTGATACGCTCGAATCCAATAACCTTCACGTGCATAGTGGATAATAATAATGATAGACGACTAAGGGCGTCAGCTACGCGGTTGTTGGTACCCTTAAGGTGCTTGAGTGCGAATGTGTACTCTTGTAGGAAAGACGCCCATTTAGCATGACAGGGGCTGATTTTGTGTTGGGAATTGATGTATCGTAATGCCTCATGGTCCGATAGTAACACAAATTCCTTGGAGAGGAGGTAGTGCCTCCAATAGTGCAAGCATCGAACTACCGCATAGAACTCTCTATCATAATTAGAGTAATTTAATTTCGCGCCGGATAGTTTCTAACTAAAATAGCTAACATGATGTCCTTCTTGACTCAAAACTCCACCAATACGTATACCGGATGCATCACATGCTAGTTCAAATATGTTGGAAAAATCCGGTAAACGAAGAATGGGTGCTTCCGTCATGAGGGTCTTAACAGTTTGGAACGCAAGAGTGACAGACTTGGTCCATTTGAACTCTCCCCTCTTCATGCATTCCGTAATTGGAGCCATGTCGCTACTAAAGTTCCGAGTGAAACGTCGATAAAATGTAGCGAGTCCATGGAAACTTCGTACCTCCCGGAGGGATTTGGGTTCCAGCCACTCTCAGATGACTGGCACCTTACTCGGATCAACCTTGATACCGTTCGAGCTAACGATATATCATAAAAACTCAACTTCATGAACAAAGAAGGTGCACTTTTTAAGGTTAAGGAATAACTTCTCCTTCCTCAAGGTAGTGAACACTGTTCTCAAGTGGGATATATGATCGGCGGAAGTAGTACTAAACACCAAAATATCATCAAATAAACAACGACAAATTTCCCCATGAAGGATTGGAAGATTTGGGTCATCACATGGGAGAAAGTGCTCGGGGCATTAGAGAGCCCAAACGGCATGACAAGCCACTCATATAATCCCTCTTTAGACTTGAACGCCCTCTTCCATTCATCCTCTTCTCGTATTCGAATTTGATGGTAGCCACTCCTAAGATCCAATTTAGAAAGGATTGTGGCTCCGGCTAGCATGTCCAAGAGATCATCCAATCAGGGTATGAGAAATCTATACTTTATAGTGATTTTATTTATCGCTCTACTATCCACGCACATCCTCCAAGTACCATCTTTCTTGGGTGCCAAAAGAGCTGGGACGGCACAAGGACTCTTGCTATGACGGATAAACCCCTTTGCTAAAAGATCCGCTATTTGGGTTTGGAGCTCTTGATGGGCCGCATGATGGAGCCTATAATGGGGTTGGTTGGGCAATGAGGATCCCGGGATGAGGTCGATGACATGTTGGATATATCGTGGGGGTGGTAAAGTGGAAGGCAATTCGACCGAATAGACATCCTTGTATTCTTCCAACAAGACTTTCAACTCTTTCGGTAATTTCCCTAAAACGTCATTTTCTACTTTAGCATGCAAGAGGACTAATGCATAAATCACTCCGTCAAGAAAAGGATCACGGATAAACTCTTTTCGACCCATCAAGCTTAAAGTTTTCCTTTCTACCAGTATGACCGTGTCCTTGGAAGGAACAGTGAGGTCTTTAGGAGGAGTCGGTTTAAGTGTTATGGTCTTACCCTTGAACTTAAACTCGTAAATATTGGCCCTCCCAAAGTGAGTCATGTCATGGTCATATAACCATGGTCTCCCAAGGACACGACATGCATCCATGTGGATGACGTCACACCAAACTTGCTCTGAATAAGCCTTGATGGTAAGGGAAACTAGGCAATGCCTAGTGATTGGAAGGGACGTCTTATTAACCCAAGCAACATGATAAGGATGTGGGTGCGGTTCGGTGGAGACGGACATACGTGTCACCGCATTCTCCGAAATCACGTTCATGCAACTTCCACTGTCAATTATGAGCTCACACAATTTTTCCCCACTCTTAAAGATTAAAGAAAATATGTTGGTCCTATTCCAGTCATCCGAAGCTCGGGGAGTAGTCAGAATACACCTCATTACCCTAAAGAAAATATGTGATAAAGTGGAAGGCAATTCGACCGAATAGACATCCTTGTATTCTTCCAACAAGACTTTCAACTCTTTCGGTAATTTCCCTAAAACGTCATTTTCTACTTTAGCATGCAAGAGGACTAATGCATAAATCACTCCGTCAAGAAAAGGATCACGGATACTCTTTTCGACCCATCAAGCTTAAAGTTTTCCTTTCTACCGGTATGACCGTGTCCTTGGAAGGAACAGTGAGGTCTTTAGGAGGAGTCGGTTTAAGTGTTATGGTCTTACCCTTGAACTTAAACTCGTAAATATTGGCCCTGCCAAAGTGAGTCACGTCATGGTTATATAACCACGGTCTCCCAAGAAGGACACAACATGCATCCATGAGGATGACGTCACACCAAATTTGCTCCGAATAAGCCTTGATGGTAAGGGAAACTAGGCAACGCTTAGTGATCGGAAGGGACGTCTTATTAACCCAAGCAACGTGATAAGGATGTGGGTGCGGTTCGGTGGAGACAGACATACGTGTCACCGCATTCTCCGAAATCACGTTCATGCAACTTCCACTGTCAATTATGAGCTCACACAATTTTTCCCCACTCTTAAAGATTAAAGAAAATATGTTGGTCCTATTCCAGTCATCCGAAGCTCTGGGAGTAGTCAGAATACACCTCATTACCATCATATTGTAGTCGTCCTCTAGGTCACTAGGTACTCTCTCGGGATCAGACTCCTCATTCGCCTCATACTCGATCTCGGCGGGTTCAGACTGGGCTTCTAAGAGTGCTAGGGCCTTGGGCTTGGTTGGGCATTCAACCGCGTAATGGCCTTGAACCCCACAAGCGTAGCAAGTGACATTCGTCTTACTAATCCTACCCACGTGCACTCTGTCACCAGTTGGATTCTTCGTATTCCTAGCCTTGATAACAATAGAATTCGGGTCAGTGGACTTGAACTTTCCTTTGTCCCTAAAAGTGGAGGAGGTAGACGGTCCGGCTGATGATTTTCCCTTCTGACTATATTGTGCTTTGGATTTGAGGGTATTGTTCCTTTCAATATTCAAGGCCGCGTTGAAGGTTGTGTTCAAATCAGTGTGCCCGTAGCGTAAAAGCTTACGCTTGATTTCCGGATGGTGCCCCTTTCGAGACCTACATAGGGTCACTTCCGGCATCTCCCTAACCTCACACCTAACCATCATGTCCTTAAGCGTGCCCATATAGTCCGCAACCGATGTATCTTCTTGCCTCAGGGTGGCTAAATCATCAAACATTTGTGTTCGATGGTACGTGGAAACGTATTGATCGGTTAATAAATTTTTCATTACTTGCCAACCAATTGGTGGCATGTCATTCACCGCTCCTAAGCGGCTCTCCTCATTTAGCCAAAATGTTTTGCCCCTATCCAACAACTTCATTCTAGCCAATTGCACCTTATGCCCATCTGTCGGGTTATGCCACTCAAAATAGCACTCTATGTCCTTTGCCCGATTTAAAAAAAATTGAGGTTCCCCTAGCCCGTCGTAGGAAGGGGCTTCAAATTTAACAACCCTAGTGATGTCAAACTCCCGTGGTGCGCGATGATTTTGGGTGGAGGCACGCGGGGAATGGTCATTAACATCTTCCTCTTCTAGTAGGTGGTGCCGGTTGGGTGGAATAGGATTGATAGGGGGTGGTGGTGCTGCTTGGTTAGCCAATAGTAGCGCGATCATATCTCTAAGTTCATTGACATCCCGTCGAAGGGCTTCAACAGGCGTCAGATTGTGGCCTACATCCCGCTCGTCCCCCATTTAGGAAGAAGAGGAAGTGGGATACTCTGTCCCGTGCCTAGTGCGCATAAAAATTTTAAAAATATTTTTTTTGAGTTGAATTTAAATTGATGAAAGGTAATTTATACTATATAAACGAGGGATGCTTAAGAAACGTAGGACAATGTCGATTAAGAAATTGGCACGAACTTTCCTCTGATACCAAATTGATGCAGGCTACCCCTCCGATGAGATCGTGAAGATTGAAGGCTCACAAGTCGCTCTCTCACACTGTACGCACAACGAAAATGCAGCCACTCCTACTTGCAATAATATCATCCACACGGCAACACAAAGGCTCGCTAAACCTATAGAGATCAAACAAGGGCTATATACCAATATTTGATCAAGCGAAAAGGACCTACACGATCCAAACGAGTGTTGTTGCACCAAAGAGATCCACCAAAAGAAATGATTCAAAAGTGGTGATCTCTTCCAACAAAAAGAAAACTAAGGTTCACCAAGTCTTTCGTTTGCTAGAAGATCAAGAAAACCAACGACAAAATAATTCGGATAAAACCACGATTCTATCAAAGCTTCGAAAACAACGCCGCCGTCTAGCCAAAGAAGAATCACACACGAGTGGAGGAAAGGAAATCGTTACCCACGCTCGAAGAAGTTGTTTCGTGTCGAATCGCTCTACTACGGTCTGCCGGGGACACACTGAGAGGTTGAATTCCTAGCCGATACTTCAATGATGCCGCTCTGCAGAGCTACTAGCGGCGAAGCGGCCTCGAAACCAAGAGAGTGGGCCGGAGTTGAGAGTTGATCGTGAAATCGTTGGATCGGTTGGGTGGCGGCAGAGCAGGGAGGGAACGATGGTAGAACCGGTAGGGCCGTCCCACGATTCGCACGCGGGAAGTGAAGTCACACCACCAGGAGGGATGTCGCCGGGGTTACACCGACGGCGGGGCTGGCGAGTCGCACGCCAGGAGGGAGGGTGGCGACAGTGTCTCGCTGTCGCACAATCAGGGATCAGCCAAACCCTAGGAGCTCTTTGGCTATTTTTTTTCTTCTCAAAACATACCTACTCTATTCCATTAAAAGGATATATATAGTCTTACAAATATCAAATATCACATAAATACCTAAACTTAAACTAATAATTAAAAACATCAATACAAATATCAAATATTAAATTAACTAACATTCAAAAGCTACACGGCGGCACGAGGTCGTGCGCGGAGGTCGTAGCGGCGAGTATCCTCAATATCTTGGTTGTTGCGGCGATGCGGTTGTGAGCGGAGGTCGTAGCGGCGAGTGTCCTTAATAACTTGGTTGTCGCGGCGATGCGGTCGCGAGCGACGGTTGTAGTGGCCAACATCTTCATGCATGGGCGGGTCGGCGCCATCACGATTGATCATGATATATTTAAGAAATTAATTCTAAGTCAATTGACGTTTAGTTAATTCTGCTGACGTCATGCATAATTCAAATCGACGCAGATTGCGCGCTAAAAGACGGAAACCGCCACATTTCTCTGACACGCAATCTTGGGATGATTCAACCATTAAAGCCAGCCATACCGTATACCTAAACAAGATTATAACTGTTGAGTTATGTGTTATTATCGTGCTATCGTGTTAATTATCGTGGGAGTTATATGTATGTTGTAACTATAAATACCCTTGGTATTTTGGAATGAATAAATTTTTCCTCCCTTTCAACATGGTATCAGACTATCAGAGCCTTAGGGCTTTCGATACTCCCGTTTCCGCCGACCCGCTTCCCCACTCGATCCCGCTTCCACGCTCGATCCCGCCTCCTACGCTCGCCGACCCGCATCCCGCGCTCGCCGACCCGCATCCCGCGCTCGCCGACCCACATCCAACGCTCGTGCCCACCAACATTTTTGCCGATCCGTCAGCGTCGGGCTAGGGCTTCGTCCAGCTGTTCCCGCACTCCAGCGCCACCGCCTTCCGCCGCTCCAGCAGCTCCTGCTCTCCACCGCTTCGCCGTTCCAGCCGCTCCTAGCCCCCAGCTGTTCCTCCTGCAGCTTTCTTGACACCAGAAATGTGTTGTTCCCCCAATTCCACTTCCAATTTCAAGGAAATGTGGTGTTCCCTGTGATGTCATTTCCGGTGCCCATTCTCCTATTGGGATTATTCCTCTTTCTATGAGGAGGACCTAATTTCTCTCTCAGTTGGTGTGTTGCTCCCCGGAGATCCTCGATTTGTATTCTAGGTCTCCATGGCCGGGACAGCTGACTCTCCTACCCTATCTTCGGCTACTGGTGCTCCATCGGCTACTGGTGCTCCTTCGGCTACTGGTGCTCCTTCGGCTACTATGATGTCTAATGGCTCCTCTCGTCCTGTCCATGACCACAACACCCCTCAGATCACGACGATCCGTCTGGATGGTACCAATTATCTCCCGTGATCTCGAGCTATTACTCTTGCCTTGAAGAGCAGGAGGCTGTTTGGATATGTCATGGGCACTACACCGCCACCTCTTTCGGATTCCCCTGACTGGTTGCACTGGGAGTCAGAGAATTCCCTCGTCATGTCCTGGCTGACTAATTCCATGATTGACTCCATTGCTCAGAACTATCTATTTTTAGATACTGCTGCCGATATTTGGCGGAGGGCCGAGTCTACTTACTCATGTCGCGGCAATGCGGCCCAGATCTTTCAGCTCCGACGGAAGATTTTTCTTCTCCGTCAAGGCGTCTGTCCTCCGTCTGCCTACTATCTCGAGTTCACTCAGTTGTATCACGAGTATGATCATTTTGACTCTTTCACCTTGGTCTCCCCTGAATATGAGATCCTTGTTCACGCGAGGGAAGATCAAAATAGAGTTTTTGAGTTCCTACATGGACTGCATTGGGACTCCGATCAAATCATTGTGCAGATTCTTGGACGCTCTCCCTTGCCCTCTCTTCCTGAGGTGTTCAACCTGGTTCAGCAGGAATTTGATCGGTGACAGACTTGGACTCCTGATCCTCCCCCTGATGGCTCTGCCTTGGCGGCTCAGTTTGGGGTTCGTGAAAATCGTGACTCAAGGCCCAAATCCAGTGACAAGGACCACCTGTTCTGTGACTATTGCGGGAAGGCCCGTCATACCCGGGAGACTTGTTTTCGGCTTCATGGATTTCCTACACCCCGTGGTGGTTCTTCCTCTCGTGGCGGTCGTGGTATTGGGCGCTCTTCGGGTCGCTCTACCCAGCCTCGCTCCGCACATCTGTCTGATGGTTTCGACGAGCCGCAACTTCCACTGGTCCCGTTCGCTCCCACATTGGTTTTATCATCTGATGAGATTCTTGCCTTCCGTCGCTTGATGCAGGGACAGTCCTCTGAGCCTCCTGTTTCCTCGTCCTCGTACGCCCATCAGGGACCACCAGGTGCTCACGCTGCCTCCTCTCGTCCTTCTACTCACTGGATCTTCGATTCCGGAGCAACGGATCACATGACCGGCTGCTCTTCAGGTTTTGTGTCCTTCCTTCCTTTGTCTGGTCGAGACAAAGTGAGCATTGCGGATTGTTCCCTCTCTCCGATTGCCGGAAAGGGTTCCATCCCCTGCTCCTCTCTTACCCTCTCCTCTGTTCTTCATGTTCCGAACTTTACCTGCAATCTCCTTTCTATTAGTCATTTAACTAACTCTATGCACTGTTCTGTGACTTTCTTCCCTTCCTCTTGTACCTTTCAGGACCTGAAGACGGGAACGGTGATTGGATCTAGTAGTCTGGTGGATGAGCTCTATGTGTTCGGTTCTTCCACCCCGGTCTCTTCTCCTCAGGCTCTTCATGTGGATCAGGCTGCTACTTTGGAGTCCTGACACTGTCGGCTGCGACATACGTCTATCCCTTCTATGAAACGCTTATTTCCTACTTTCTCTACTGTTTTACTTGACAAGTTTAGTTGTGATGCTTGTGACCGTAGTAAACATCATCGTGTTTCCTTTCATCATGTTTCTTCTCCCAGTACTGCACCTTTTCATTTAATACATAGTAATGTTTGGGGCCCTTGCCAAGTTGCATCTATTTCAGGTTGTTTTTGGTTTGTAACTTTTATTGACTGCTTCTCCCGCACCACTTGGGTTTACCTCCTGAAAGCCAAAAATGAGGTTTTTACTTTGTTTCAGCGTTTTCACAACATGGTTTTAACCCAATTTGCCACCCCTATTAAAATTCTACGCACGGATAATGGCCGAAAATTCATTGATTCCGCTTTCGAGCAATACTTGGCTGATCATGAGATTCTCCATCAGACATCCTGTGCCTACTCCCCCGCACAAAATGAGGTGGCTGAACGTAAGAATCGCCACCTCCTAGAAGTTGCCCGGTGCCTCCTCCTTCACATGCACCTTCCTAAATACTATTGGGGGGATGCTGTGCTCACCGCGACCTACCTTATCAACCGTATGCCATCCCGTGTTCTCGGGTTCAAAACTCCTCTCACCACTCTTGGGGTGCCACCTACCACTCTACAACCCCGTGTCTTTGGATGCGTTTGTTTTGTCCATATCTATCACCGCACGAAACTTGATGCTCGTGCGCACAAGTGTGTTTTCATTGACTATTCTCCTACTCAGAAAGGGTATAAGTGTTTTGACCCTGTCCGCATGCGGCTTTTCGTTACCATGGACGTCACCTTCCGTGAGTCTGAGCGCTACTATGGGTCCTCACTTCAGGGGTGTCTCCTTCTACACTGGAAGTGAGTCCCTTCTCACACTTTGACACTCAATCTTCCACTCCTCTACCTATTCCTCCGGGATATTATCCCTCTCCGCCTACGTCTACTACTCCATATGTCCCACCTACAAGGCCCCGGTTTCTAAACCTCTGCAGGTTTACTCTCGTCGTCCGAAGAGATCAAACACACGGCCCTCCATCTGGATATCAGAGCACCCACCTGACCCGTCGCTAGGATCCATCATTCCTACGGAAGGTACCTCTACTCAACATCCCTTATCTCAGTTTGTTTCTTACTCATCCCTAACAGCTTCCCATAGAGCATTTGTTTCCTCCTTGTCTTCTGTTTCTATCCCAACTTCGTGGCAGGATGCTCTTTCCAACGACAGATGAGGTCAGCTATGCTTGAAGAAATGGATGCCCTGAAAAAAACAACACATGAGACCTGGTACAACTACCATCAGGAAAGAAAGTTGTTGGATGCAAATGGGTATTTGCTGTTAAGCAGAACACATCAGGAGTCATTGAAAGATACAAGACAAGGCTAGTGGCAAGAGGCTACACACAGTCGGCGGGTATTGATTATCAGGAGACGTTTGCTCCTGTTGCAAAGATGAATTCGATAAGAATCCTCATGTCTTGTGTTGCCTGCAAGGGATGGGAGCTTTGCCAATTGGATGTGAAGAATGCTTTTCTTCATGGAGACCTGAAAGAAGAGGTGTACATGGCTCTACCTCCGGGGCTTACTCCTAGAGGATCAGAAGGGAAGGTATGCAGATTAAAGAGACCGCTCTATGGTTTGAAACAATCCGCCAGGGCTTGTTTTGGTAGATTCCGCAAAGCCATGAGCAGGTTCGTGTACCGTCAGAGTAATGCAGATCATACCTTATTTATCAGAATCAACAAAAGAAAATTAGCCGCTCTGATTGTTTGTGTGGATGATATTATAATAACTGGGGCTGACAAGGAGGAGATCCAGGCTCTGAAAGGAAAATTAGCAAAGGAATTCAAAGTAAATGATTTGGGTAACCTCAAATATTTTCTCGGCATTGAGGTTGTGAGGTCAAAGCATGACATCTTCATGTCTCAAAGGAAATACATACTCGACCTCCTTGAAGCCACTGGGATGAGCGGATGTAGACCCGCTGACACTCCCATTGAAACCAACCACAAGCTAGCCAGTTTATGCATTCTCCAAAGGCCCGTCATGCCAATGCTGCACTTCGAGTCCTCCGATACCTTAAGTCCTCACCAGGAAAGGGCATTCTGTTCTCACCAAATAAGGAGTTGACCATTGAGATTTACACTGATGCAGACTGGGCTGGATCGCCCTCTGATAGACGTTCCATGACTGGATATGGCTCTATGGTTGGTGGAAATTTGGTTACCTGGAGAAGCAAAAAGCAACATGTTGTGGCTAGATCCAGTGTTGAGGCCGAGTTTAGGGCAATGACTCATGACATCTGTGAAGGGCTATGGATCTCAACCATTCTGAGAGATCTCGGGCTTAAAGGAAGTGAGCCTATCCGATTATATTGCGATAATAAGGCCGCCATCTCCATCGCTCACAATCCTGTGCGTAATATCCTATGTTTACATAATTACGTTTTACTGTAATAAATTTGTTCAAACTTATCCAACAAAGCTGAATATCAAAAAATGGACTCCGCGGTTAGATTCAGAAGGTCAAAAAACCTTAAAATTGACATATTATTTATTATAATCAGATAGTATTGAAGAAAATTCACAATTTTTGGCGCAAACGACGTAAATCTCGAAAAATAAAGTTCGTAAGCAAATCCAGAACGTCAAAAAACATAGAAATCGATATATAAATTGCTAAAATCAGAGTTCGTTAGAAAATGTGCAATTTTCGATGCAATCGATGTAAATTTGGTAAAACGAAGTCCGACATTATACTCGAAATGACAAAATCCATGAAAATCGATATTTATTTGTCAAATCTGGTCATGTATGAAAAAAGTGCAAATTAGGCAACAACTGTTTAGAATTTGGCAAAACGGAGGCCGTAAATGGGTCCGGAACGTCGAAAAATGCTAGGATGAGTATTTTTGTAATTTTCATAGGAGCGAAACCCCCAAAAAAAGAGCCCGAAAAGAAACGGGCATATTTGGCCACATGGCTGCACCACGGCACGCCACGTGGCGTTCAACGCCACGTGGCGCTCCAACACAGCGCCACACAGGCGCTGCATGGAGCAGCGCCATGCATGCGCTGCATGAAAGCAGCGCCAGCTGCATGGCCGCCACGTGGTGGGGTGCATGACGGCCACGTTGCGCCGCCATGCAGCGCCTCTTCATGAGGCGCTGCCACATGGCCGCCATGTGGCGGCCTCCAGCGTTGCTGCAGCGCCACGCAACAGCGCTGACCCTTGTGGCGCCGACACGTGGCGCCTCTGTGCAACGTGTCAAGACCGGAGAAGCACAGTAATGGGCATTTCACTATTTTGAGGTTTCTGGGAGTTCTAGAGCTCCGATTGAGGCGATTTTGGCGCCGTTGGAAAGGTATTATAAATACGCATCCAATGGAATGTTCAAATCAGTTCAAATCCTTATCATTTTCTCGGAAATCAAGAGAGAAAGAGAGATATAGGAGAGAGAAAGTGTCAGAACGCTGTGAAAATTTAGGGGAAGCTTCAGGACAGTTTTTACAAAAAGATTTCAGCCTTAATTTGTGTTAAAGTGCTTCCCAAATACTGTTTTTGAGAGCTGAAGCCCAAATTTCTAAAAGTGCGTCAAGACAGTGCCCAATATTAAGTCAAACGCCGAAATCGAGGTAGGTGGAAAATAATACAACTTTTACATATCAGCTTATTTTATATTAGATAATTTGACTATTTTGATAAACATAACGAAGGGTGGAATTACGTGTATTCACTTGATAATGATATCCAAAGTTAAAACATTCATGCATACATTTTGAAACTCTGAAATATGTGCTATTGTGCCGTAAAATGCATGATGCTATGAAATCGTTATTATACGATAAACCGCTATTGTGCCGTAAAACGCACGATGCTATGTGTCTATGAAACCGCTATTGTGCAGGAACAAGCACGATGCTATGAAATGCTGTACAGTATAAAATGTATTGGATGCGCACATTCAACATTTAACATGCAACAATCATGTCAGAAAAAGATTTGGATAAATTAAATATTTTCAGTAAATAAAAAAATTAAGTATTTTATTAATAATAAACTTGCATTTTATTCATTCATGCATATTGTACTGTATTATTCTTTCAGGGTGAGTGAAAATGCTCACCGGCCTACTATGTTTTTAGGTACCGATGCGGACCAGGGCGATTGTGGGCAGTGAGGAAAATATATTATATCATGTGTGCACTATGTATAAATAAGACGATGTATCCATGTAACCTCCTTTGATTATGAATAAAAATAATAGTTTTGTTAATTTTGTCATTTCTTGCTTTGAAATGTGTAGCTATAAAAGATCCACAACTCACATTTACTGTTCCCGCCTCGTTAATTCGAGCTTACCGGGCTAGGGTGTGACAAGTTGGTATCAGAGCGAGGTTACACATAAAAGAGCGGAAACAACAAAATTAGCAGAATAAGAAAATAGTAAGGATTAGATCCCTTGAATATAGGTTAGTCAATTTGAGTTGGGTAGACACAATTAGGAGCGGATAAGATCAATTACTAAAATATATGCTTGCAAGATCGAAATTTAAGTTGTCTAATTGGTGTCTAGGAAAGTGGTTAGGGGTGAGCCAGTATCCCCCGAAAAGAAAGTGGTGTATAACGGTACATAGTGCGACCGCAGACCTTACGCTTACCTGGCCAATGGGCACCTTAAACTAGAAATTGTGAGTTAATTATGTAAGTAAATAATTAATATGAGATTTAGTTTCCTCGTTCTAAGACGCCTATTTTCTTTTCAGGGAATGACCAATACCGATTCGCAAGTGAATGAACATACCAATGGAGGTAGTGACCAAGATAGTCACCCTCCGAGGTTGCCCATAATAACCCAAAATATGGACGTTGTTACGCATTTGGCAACAGTTCTGGCAGAAACTCTACAAAGAGGATCAGCCCCACCTCTAAGAACAGAATCAGACTCTACCCATGCTGAAAGATGGCTAGACATCTTCATGCGGACGAGTCCTCCAAAGTTCGCAGGTTCAACGAATCCACTCGTTGCTGAAGAGTGGCTTCGTCAAATAGAACGAATCTTCAAAGGCATAGAATGTCCAGAAGAAAAGAGGGTGACATTAGTTGAGTTCGTGCTGCAAAAGGATGCCGCGGCATGGTGGAACAACCATAGGCGCATTCACCTAAAGGAAAAGAAGGTAGCAATTATCGCTTGGAGTGAATTCGTCAATGGATTGCACAAGTGGTACTGGCCTGTGTCAGCCCAACAAAGGATGGAGCAACTGACACAGTTGACTCAGGGAACCTTATCGGTTTACTGAGTATGAATCCAAGTTTTCTGCAATGCTCGAACACGTACCCGATGCTGCTGGTTCATTGGATCATCAAATGTTTATGCTACGACGAGGGTTTAAAGACTCGATCCAAGATGCTTTGGCCCCCTTTACTTTCTCTGATTACGAAGCACTCGTCGAGGCAGCTCGTCGAGTAGAAGAAAGACAACGAATATCACGCCCACCTCAATCTGGGGAGAAGCGCAAAAATCAAGACTTTAGCCGTCAGAATCAGTCAAAGCGACAAAGTAACCAAAAGCAACCTACCCCGACATGCCCTGCATGCAACAAGCAACATTGGGGCACATGTACTTCAGATAGGAGGGACAATGCTTGTTTCTATTGTCATCAGCCGAGCCATCACATTAGTAATTGTCCTAAGAAGAAGGAGATTGAGGGAAAATCAACTGAAAGATCTAAGCAACAGGCACCAGCCCAGCCTCGCATTTACGGGATGAATCAGGAAGCAGCACGTAAAACGACTGATGTGATTACAGGTACAATAATGTTTGAAAGTACCTCTTCTTCTGCATTATTTGATTCCGGTGCAACACATTCTTTTATATCTGATGCGATAGCAAGACGGTTGACATTACCTAGACACAAGTTAGAAGAAGAAATCTCTATAAGTTTACCCAACAACGAGAAGGTTAGGGTTAATGACTATGTCTACGACAATATAAAACTTGGAGAACAGAATTTTGAAGCCAAACTTATTATTTTTCCTCTTAACCATTTTGATGTGATTCTGGGTATGGATTGGTTGACGAAACATCGAGCAACAATCGATTGTGCTAAGAAGGAAATCACTTTTCATCAGCCACTCCAACCCATTCTTAAGTTCCGAGGAGAGGGCGGAATTATCCCTAAAATATCCGCTCTAAAGGCATGCAAATTTTTGAAGCAGGGATGTATAACTTATCTCGCTAGTGTATCCCAAGTCGAAGAGGCAAAACAAAGTGTCAGAGATGTATCAATCATTCGAGAATATCCAGACGTCTTTCCTGAAGACTTATCTCGACTTCCTCCACGTAGGGAGATTGACTTCTCAATCGACCTAGTCCCAGGAGCAAAACCCATCTCTAAACCTCCTTATCGCTTAACAATACCTGAACTACAAGAATTAAAAGAGCAGTTGCAGGATCTTTTAAATAAAGGATTTATCCGTCCAAGTACTTCTCCATGGGGAGCTCCAATTTTGTTCGTAAAAAAGAAGGATGCTAGCATGCGGATGTGTATTGATTATCACGAGTTAAATAAAGTCACTATTAAAATCGGTATCCATTGCCAATGATTAATGACTTGTTCGACCAGCTTCAAGGCGCAAAAGTTTTCTCAAAAATTGACTTACGATCTGGGTATCATCAATTGCGCGTGAAAGATGAAGACATCTCTAAAACGACATTTCGCACAAGATATGGTCATTATGAGTTCCTTGTAATGCCATTTGGAGTCACCAATGCTCCGGCGATATTCATGGATATGATGAATCGAGTCATGCACCCTTTTCTTGATCTGTTTGTCATTGTTTCCATCGACGATATTTTAGTATATTCAAGGAAATCATAAGGAGCACGAGGATCAATTACGCAAAGTCCTTCAGACATTAAGAGAACACCACCTATATGCCAAATTCTCAAAATGTCAATTCTGGTTGGAAGAAGTAGCCTTCCTTGGTCACGTCATTAGTGCCAAAGGAATTACTGTAGATCCTGCAAAGATCTCTGCAATTGTCAAGTGGCCTCATCCGACAAACGTTACTGAAGTTCGAAGTTTTATGGGTCTAGCAGGTTATTATCGAAAATTTGTGAAATACTTTTCAAAGATCGCAACCCCAATAACTCAATTAACCCAGAAGGCAGTGAAATTTGAATGAAGTGATAAATGCGAAGAAAGCTTCCAAAAGCTCAAACAATTATTAGTATCTGCACCAATCTTATCTCTTCCTGATGACTATGAAGGTTTTCAAATCTATAGTGACACATCTTATCAAAGATTAGGGTGTGTACTAATGCAACAAGGAAAAGTTATAGCCTATGCTTCTCGACTGTTGAAGGGGGCCGAAAAGAATAACCCTGTGCATGATTTAGAACTCGCCACAATAATTTTTGCTCTAAAAATATGGAGGCATTATCTTCTAGGGACAAAATGTCAAGTATTTACAGATCACAAGAGTTTGAAATATTTCTTGAACCAGAAGGATTTGAACATGCGACAAATAAGATGGCTCGAACTTAATAAGGATTATGACTTATAGATCCTATACCATACAGACAAGGCCAATATAGTAGCAGATGCATTAAGTTGAAGGTCCGAGACAAAGATAATGGCTTACTCTCTTATAACAGATATGGAGAGGTTGAAGTTGGATTCAGGAACATCATCTTGCAGATCAATTCTGACGCAGCTGATTGTATCTCCTGATTGGTTGCAGAAGATTCGTGAAGGACAACAAGATGAAGAATGGAGAAAGATGACAATCTTTAATAGAGAAATCTCAATCCAAATTTCATATTGATGAACGCGGCATCTTGCGATGTAGAGATCGATATGGAATGCCCCCTATTAATGATGTTCGAAATCAGTTATTGAAGGAAGCTCATCAATCCAAATTTTCTATTCATCCTGGTGCGACAAAAATGTACCACGACCTAAAAATGAACTTTTGGTGGCTAGGTATGAAAGCGAACGTTGCGAGAATTGTGCAACAATGCTTAACGTGTCCGCAGGTTAAGGCTGAGCACCATCAACTAGGAGGTGTACTTCAACCCCTATCAATTCCGACTTGGAAATGAGATGACATCTCAATGGATTTGGTTGTAGGTCTTCCAAGATCGTCATCTGGGAGTGATGCAATATGGGTAATCGTGGACATACTCACTGAATCTGCCCACTTTTTACCCATAAGAGTCGGTGAATCAATGTCAAGATTAGCTCAAAAATACATCAATCTCATTGTGACACTTCATGGAGTACCAGTATCGATTGTATCAGATCGAGATCCAAGGTTTACTTCACGATTTTGGAAGGCATTCCAAGAAGCTCTCGGTACACGACTCAACTTCAGTACTGCTTATCATCCTCAGACGGACGGGAAACCGAAAGAACAATTTCAAACACTAGAGGATTTATTGAGAATGTGTGTCCTAGATTTCGGTGGAAGTTGGGAACAACATCTTCCTATGGTGCAATTTACATATAATAATAGTTATCATTCAAACATTCAGATGACACCATATGAGGCTTTATACGGGAGAAGATGTCAAACTCCTATCTGTTGGTTCGAAATTGGAGAAAAAACGATAATAGGGCCACAGTTGATCGAAGATTCCCAGAGAATTATTCAATTAGTCAGAAATCGAATCCAAATTGCTCAAGATAGACAAAAAATATTTTGACAAAAAACACCGGGATAAAGAATACCAGATTGGAGAACCATGTATTCTTGAAAGTGAAGCCAGGACCAAGGTATCCGAAGGTTTGGTCTTAGCGACAAGCTAAAACCAAGATATATAGGTCCGTTCGAGATCCTCAACAAAATCGGACCAGTCGCCTACAGATTAGCATTACCCCCAGTTATGAGTGGTATACACAATGTATTTCATGTATCGATGCTACGACTATACATCTATGATCCATCACATATCATCCAATTCGACACCGAAATGTTAGAAATACATCCAGACCTCTCCTACGAAGCTATCCCAGATCCCCCGACCTCCTTGATGTGAGGCACTTAACGCTTGCCCTCATCACCAAATGAGCCTTGGGGTGTATGGACTGCGTCCCTGTTAGGTTGATACAGAGCGGGCTAAAAGGTGTATGAGATCATAACATAAAAGTGCACTTTTATGTTACGAGCCCTTATGCCTTTTAGCCCGCTCTGTAACAGGGACGCGGCCCATACGCCCAAAACCCTTTCCGCACGTGTTCTCGGCGCGGCGGGTTGTTGAGGCGGGGGATCGATCCCCCGGCCTCCTTGATGAGAGGCACTTAACGCTTGCCCTCATCACCAAATGAGCCCCCACACCGAGAACACGTGCGGAAACGGGTTGGGGTGTATGGGCCGCGACCCTGTTACAGAGCGGGCTAAAGGCGTAAGGGCTTGTAACACGATGAGGAGTTGATGTTGACATTGAAGAGAAGCTATAGAGTTGGAACAAGAGTAACAAGGAGCTGCTACAACTACAAAAAAGATGAAGAGTGCTAGTCTGCAGGGACGTAGAAACCTAGATTATGGGAGCAGAACCAGATTGCGATATTGTGAGAGTTGTAGGTTGAATATTATTCAATACCAAAACCCAATTAGGGTATAGATGAGACCTAATAAAGGTTAATAGTACATAATAAACAATTATAAATATACTATTTAAGTTCTTACACTGACATAATTATAGATATACTCGTTATCTCCTAACATTATATATTATATATATACATAAATAAATTATTATTATATAAATTTTAATTTGATTCCAAATTGAAACATTAAAAGGTGAGTTTTCTTGACTAAAAAAGATGTTCACCTCAAGTGGAGCTAGAATCTATATTTATATTCAAGTTTTGCAAAACTCACTCAGTCTCCGCTCAATATCTTGAAAGAATCATTTTTGCATTTGACCTGTCATGATAAGTTTATCATGATGTTATTATGATAGAATTTCTTTTACATCTTGCCCTTAGCTACACATTTGTAAAAATTATAAACGACATGAACTGTAGATTATAACTTGGATTATCCTTTAATTTAAAACCATTTTTTTGTCTTTCTTTATTTATGTACTTATTATTTTAAAAATATGATTTAATTATCTTTGGAATGATTAGTTTAAACAGGTCCCTAGTAGTTTTTGATGGTCTGACTTTGTAAACCCTTGTAAACAAATGGGATAGCATGCAGGACCCATTTGCCCCATAAAACCCATAGTGAAGTCCAATAAAGATCACCGATGGTCAGCCTGCGGGCCAGTGGGCTGTCCAACAGACAGCCCTATTTTTCATGAATTAAAAAGCTGCTCTCATATAAGTGAAAGTATAACAAGGTGTTAATGGATTAAAATGCTGCCAATTTTGATCAACTTAGATTTCGTGTATAATAGTTATTAATACTTTAGAATATTCATATTTCTAGACGTTGCAATATTACTTTTTTAATTAGTTCATGTTTTGAAATGTCATTAAAACAAGTAAATATAAAAGATACATATTTTATGTTGAAGGTGAGTCAGGCCCAGGCTTTAGCCTATTTTTGGGGGACCCACCTCCCGCCTGCAGGCGGTACACCCCAACCCGCTCTCTGCCAGATTAATCTGGTCGTTGGGTTGTTGAGGTCGGGGTTTGAACCCTTGACCTCCTTTATAAGAGGGACTCAAGTTCTCCTTTCATACCCAACTGAGCTACAACTCAATTGGTTATGAGAGAACTTAAGAGGAGGTCGAGGGTTCAAATCCCGACCTCAACAATCCGCCTGAGAATAACTCTGTGGGCCCCAAGAGAGCGGGTTGGGGTGTACGGCCTGCAGGCCGACTGTGGGCCCCCAAGTTGACCGGGCTCACTTCCAACAAAAGTGCATTTTTGTTGAAGGTAAGTCCAGTCCAGGCTTTAGCTATTTTTGGAGGACCCACCTCCTGCCTGCAGGCGGTACACCCCAATCCTCTCTCCACCAGATTAATCTGGTCGTCGGGTTGTTGAGGTTCGGGGTTTGAACCCTTGACCTCCTTTGTAAGAGGGACTTAAGTTCTTCTCTCATACCCAACTGAGCTGCACCTCCTTGGAATAACCCTCCTTGGAATAACCCTGTGGGCCTCAGGAGAGCGGGTTGTGGTGTACGGCCTGCAGGCTGGCTGTGGGCCCCCAAGTTGGCCGGGCCCACTTCCAACATTTTATAGATTCTGTTCTTATTTCTTGTAATTCGCCTGCAATTTAGTGAAGGTGTTAACAGCCACTGTGCTCCAATTCCTGTTATATTTGACTAACAAAACGATTCTGTTAATCCATTATCATTAGTTTTCTATCTTTAGTATAACCAATTTCATGTTTTTGTTGAATGTTAAAATAGTTTAATGATAAATTTGACAACACTAACTTCTCTGAGTTGTTCAAATTGAGAGAAAGATATACAAATCAAAATTTTGATGGATATATTATGTTTTAGATTGCTGGGTTATGAGGGTCTTGAAGTTATTAATCCCGATGGAGGCACAGAGGATGCAGAAGATGAGGCACACAAAGGAAGATGGAAGAAAGAGGTGCTTCTTTCACATCTAGCAAAGCTCTTCCAATCTATTTTTCATTGCTAATGTTGCTCATATAATTCCTTAGGAAGTGTTTATCTAACTGATTTTCTATCCTTTGTCTTCAAATGCTATATAACTTGCATCATTGTGAGCCAGTGCTTGTTTTCTATGATAATTTTATTAATTAACTTGCATTTATTTTTGAGTGATTTCTGTTATGCAATTGCTTATGATTTTCTTGCTTTTCTATATAATTTGATGTGCGATGCTTATATTTGATACTGGGTAATTATTTTTCTCGCATTTATATTATATATTAGGTTTACTACAATTACCTGTGTTCAAGGATTAAGTTTGTTTCCTAATCTGTTTTTGTTCAATATCATCCTCATCTTGGTTTTCATAGATTATAGCTAAAGATAGAGATTACTACAATTACCTGTGTTCAAGGATTAAGTTTGTTTCCTAATCTGTTTTTGTTCAATATCATCCTCATTTTGGTTTTCATCGTATTCATTTTCTCTGTATATGGAATAAATTTACATATTTTGAGGTTACTTTTGGGCATCAATTTGACAATGTTTCACTTTCCGTCATTCTTGACAGTGCTTTATTTGTTTTTTACAAAAAGCAAATTTCTGCTACGCTGAATTGTACCTAAGACCTTTCACTCAAACCCATGACCATAACGTGAAACCAAAACCACTGTATCAATACGAATTTATTGAAAGTTTCATGAATAAAGACAATATTGAATATATATCTATACTATAAAAAAAGAAATATGGATGACCTGCAAATAGCATGGTCACAAAAATCCCTAAAATATTCTAACCATCGGATATGACTTCATTAAACAAGAACCGTCCATCTAAAACCAATAATGAAATAAATAGAGGGAGAGGTGAGACCCACTGCCATAAATCAACATAAATAAATATAGAAAGAGAAAGAGATAGGAGAGAGGGGAAAGGAGAGAGAGGGGGCGATAGGGTGGCAGAACAATTGGGGGGAGGGAGTAGAGAGAGAAAGAGAGGAGAGAGGGGGAGAGGGGGTGGGACCTACTTCAAGAGAGAAAAAAATATAAATAGATAGGGACGAAGGCCTGTGCCGCTGCACTCTCGTAGGGCCGGAGGCCCGTGCCGTTGGACTCAAGTAGGGTCGGAGGCCCGTGCCATTGCACTCGTGTAAATAATATATAAGGCCAACAAATAATTTTAATTTTGTAAATCCTTGAGATGAATAGCCCACATGGGGCCCATTGCATATTTTCATCTTTTATATTTAGTCTTGCATCTCCAATTGTACAGTCTTACTCTTGTATTTTATATAAAGAAGGTACTTGCCAACCTTCGGATGAGCTCGCCACTTTGCTCTTTCAAACCGATCGTGATGGAAAACCCCAATTGAGACTCCCCCCTCTGATGTTTTTATAGACTAATGATTGCTCATCTCCTCACCTTTAGCAAGCCCTTCCATTATAAATAGCAGTTGCCAATCTACCCTTCTACGAGCTCCACCAACGATTGCGTCCTCCCAGAAGTCACTTGATTTCCCTCCTGCAAACATCTTGCGAATTCTACCTTCTGCAAGCCGCAAGCTTTCTGTGGACATCTACCCGTCTCGACCTGCAAACTCCATTGTTGTAGAGGTTGCTCGCCTCTCCAGCTTGTCTTGCTCTTCTTGCGCCTTCGAGTGCCGATCCACATACGAACTCGCCTCTTGTAATTCATATCTCATCGATGTAGTACTCGCCTTTGTGATCTCTTCTCACGAGTTCTGCATGCTTGCATTCACTCCCCGTGAGTTTTACGTGCTCACTACCGGCTTCTGTGTACTCGCCTGAGAGCTTTTATCATCATGCGAGTTGTCTGCTTGCACGATCTCAGTGTTCACCCTCTCTGCCCTTTCTGCTCGCGTGTTCCTAACCGCTGGACTTCTACATGGAACTTTCCAACTCACTACTCAGCTACCTTCTCCGAGTATGTTGTGTGCTCTAGTTTGAGAACAAGTGCTAGGGCGGGCGAGGGAGAAGTCCCTCAAGGGATTTGATTCCCCTTTAGATCCCGACGGAGCTATGGTTGCAGAGAAGAAGGCTGGAGGAGAAGAGAAAGGACATTCGAGCTTTCCGGAGGAGGAAGTTTCATCGTTCGCTGTAGGGGGTGCAGTTGCGGAATGAATTGCGGGTGCACGAGAGAGAATTAATTATGAGAATTAGAGAGAGAGAGAGAGAGAGAGAGAGAGAGAGAGAGAGAGAGAGAGAAGGAAACGGTAAAGAAGAGGGGGAGGGGGGATTACATAATAACTACTTGATTCCTTTTCCATTCAAACCAAGTCATCCAAATAGGTTCAAGTCCCTCACTTGGGACAAGACAAGTGAGTCTAAAACACATGCACAATATAAAAATATAAACAATGCGATAAAAGTGTCACAAGAAAACGATCAATCCCCGGTGGATTGGATGCATCCTTGTTATGTGCGCCCCCAACGATGGTCCACACCATCTCCTTCCCCGTCGAGAGGCAGTTTGCCCTCAAGTTGTGGCGATAAACGAACTAATGGTTCCTTCAGGGGCACCCATGAATGGATTCCGTTGAGATACTTAGAAGATGTTGTTTCTGCGGGCCTCCGGTGGGAGTTGGAATTGGTATGCCACCTTGCCGATGCGTTGAGTGACCAGGAAGGGCCCGTAAAATTTGTGGCCCGATTTGTTGGAGAAAGGGCGGAGGCCAAAGTCTGGTCGTAAGGTCGGCGTTTCAGCCAAACTCAATCACCTATGGAAAAAGAAAGCTCTTGGTGCCCTTGGTTGTAAGAAACTTACTTGTGCTATTGCGCCTGGAAGAGTCGCTCTGTTACGAACATTCACGAGGAGGGCCGCCCGTGGCGTGTCTATACATGACGGGGACGTGATGAGGATTTTCGTGCCAATGGGGAACCGCAGGAGGTGGTTGTGGCGGGTGCAGTTCGGAACGACAAGGATGAACCAGTTGCGGCAGGCGCGGCTTGGACCGACAAAGATGAACCAATTACGGCGGGCGCGCCAGATATTTAAAACTATGTCTAATTTTATAATTCAGTTTTGTTTTGTTTTGGGAACCTCACTACTAAGAGGGCTTGTATGGACTTTATTATGTTTTATCTTGGATGAAACTTGAAAAGGGCTGCTTCTTTGTTCTTCTCAAAGCCCTAGCCTCCTTCTTCTCTCCCTCCTACCATCGGCCCTTCCCTTTGTCCGGTTCTTCTCGCTATCGGTAATATTTGGTCCGACGGTTCGCCTAGGAGCCACCGGTCCTTCAATCCCCGACTTACCACTGTCGCGTTGCCCC
Organism: Platanthera guangdongensis; assembly: GCA_039583875.1. Classification (NCBI taxonomy): domain Eukaryota; kingdom Viridiplantae; phylum Streptophyta; class Magnoliopsida; order Asparagales; family Orchidaceae; genus Platanthera; species Platanthera guangdongensis. The sequence goes on from CM077161.1 coordinate 163,862,869, forward strand.
CCCGTTCGTTGCTCCGCGCGCACCGTAGCTCTCGACTCCCTCCGCATGGCTCCTCTGACCACCCGTACCCACCCCGACACCGCCGCCGCTGATGCCCCCGACGACGTTATCCACCGCCGCTTGGATGCCCATGACTCACAATTTGCCTCGATCCAGGCTACGCTGCAGGCGATCGTCGCGCTGGGACACCCGCCCAGCCTCGCCCGTGTTCGGCATCAACGACCGCGCCTCCTCTCTTGACGGGGGTCGCGGCTCCGCATACGCCCCCAGCTAGCCGCTGCTGTTCCCATCTCGGGTCGCTCGATGTTCCGCACTTCTCCGACACCGACCCCATGGTGTGGATCGCGAAGGCAGAACAGTATTTTGACCTCCATCTGACACTGGAGGCGGACAAGGTCGACGCAACAGTGGTAGGCCTTGACGGATCCGCTCTCCATTAGGCGTGGTGGTTGCGCCAATCTTAGCCTTTCATTTCGTGGGGCGAACTGAAGCAAGAGATGGTACGCCGGTATGAACCCCGTTACACTAGTTCCTCTGTCGAGTGACTTTGTAGCATCCGTCAGTCGGCCGGTCTGGATGCCTACAACAACGAGTTCGTCTCCTTTGTTACACAAGTCCCTGGCCTTCCACCCGACCACTATTTGGGCTTCTTCATGCAAGATCTCTTTTCATTGATCCGCTCTCCTTCACACCCATCAACCACGTACGGTCTCCGAAGCGCTCGACCTAGCGCGTGCCGTGAAGGCGGATCTCTTTTCTCGGCCGCTGGCCGTCGCCGGGCCTCTTCCTACTCACCCACCTCCGCCGCGTGACTACGAGCCGCGACCATCACCCAGTGACGGGGCTCTCCTGAGCCGCACTCCAACGACACACCGCCTTTCCAACAGGGACTACAACAAGTTACAGAAGAAGGGGTTATGCTTTCAGTACTGGCAACCCTACTCTCCCAATCACGAGTGCATCGTGAAGGAGTTTCGCGCAATCATCGGGGATGTGGCCTCCGAAATCACGTTGGAGGATTTTGAAGCGCTTGAAATTGCCGACAAGACGTCTCCGTCGGAATCCGACAGGACTACCTTCCACCGCTTAGACCTTTCTTGCTTTCGGTGGGCGGCCTCACCGGGCCGCGAACGATGAAGTTGTCCGACCTCGTCCAAGGGCATCTAGTTCTCATTATGATCGATAGAAGCGCTTGAAATCGCCGACGAGATGCCGCCGCCGGAATCCGACCGGACTACCTTCCACCGCTTAGACTTTCCTTGCTTTTTGGTGGGCGACCTCACCGGGCCGCAAACGATGAAGTTGGCCGGCCTCGTTCAGGAGCATCTAGTTCTCATTATGATCGATAGCGACGCCAACCACAATTTCATTTCTCATCGTCTGGTGTGGCAACTTGCCATCCTGTGCGCTCCGTCGCCGAACTTCACCGTATTGCTTCGGCGACGGCCGCCGCCTCCCGACCGCGGGCTCTTGCACCGCCGTGCGGGTTGCCATGGGACCTTGCTCCGAGACGACCCGTTAGCATCACCTTGTCCTCTACCGTAAGAAGTGCTCGTTCAACATGACCACCGTCAGTTACTTGGGCCACACGATCTTGGCCCGGGGGTGGCCATGGACGACAACAAAATCACGGTAGTCTTGCATTGGCCGACCCCCACCTCGCTTCGGGATGTACGAGGTTTCTTGGGCCTGAGAGGATACTATCGATGCTTAATTCGGGAGTACGACGCCTTGGCTCACCCCCAGACATAGCTGCTGAAATCTACAGAGGAGGGAGTTTTTCGCGGACCTCGACGGCCATGTCCGTATTCACTGCCCTCAAGGCGACTCTTGTGAATGGCTCGGTGCTGGCTATGCCCGACTTCGACTAACCTTTTATTGTGGAGTGCGATGCCTCAGGCACCGGCGTGGATGCGGTACTCATGCAAGGCGACCTCCCCATCGCCTACTATAGCCGGGCATTCTCCAACACCATTCGCAGCCGTTCGACTTATGAAAATGAGCTCATGGTGCTTGTCCTGACAGTTCAACACTGGAGACCGTACCTCCTGAGCCTTCCCTTCATTGTCCACACCAACCACCGTAGCCTGCAGTATTTCCTCCAACAAAAAAATGTCACACCGGCGCAACAGCTTTGGGTTGCAAAGCTGCTCGGGTACGACTTCTCCATCGAATTCCGCTTGAGCCGCACCGATCGAGCGGCAGACACTCTCTCCCGAGAAGTGCACTCCCCAGAACTCCGGGCCATCTCCTGTCCGGTTTGGGTGGACGCCACAACTATTCAACAACAGGTTGAAATGGACCCGCACCTTGCCGCCATTCTAACGACCCTCATCGCCGACCCAGAGTGTTGCCCCCATACTCCTTAGTGGGCGGTCGACTATTTTACCGGGGCCACTTAGTACTGTCCGCGGCCTCCCCTCTCATTGCACGCATCTTAGCCGAGTTCCATGCTACGCCATTCGGGGGCCATGCCAGAGCTTTCCTCACCTACCGGCGCTTAGCAGCTTCCCTCTATTGGCTGCACATGTTCATGCAAGTCAAAGCCCACGTGGCCGCCTGCCTTCCATGCCAGAAGGCGAAGTACGAGACTATGTTTCCGGGCGGATTACTCCAGCCCCTGCCCATCCCGGATCGGATTTGAGAGGACATTGATATGGATTTCATTACACGCCTTCCCCGATCCAATGGGTTTGACTGCATCCTGGTAGTGGTGGACCGACTCTCCAAGTACGCACACTTTATTCCTCTCCGACATCCGTACACGACCGCAGGAGTGGCCGACAGTTTCGTCTCCGGAGTCGTGCGACTCCATGGGTTTCCGCGCTCGATTGTGAGCGATCGCGATCCCCTCTTTTTGAGTAGTTTCTGGACGTTCTTGTTCCGACTTCAAGGCGCACACCTCCGCATGAGCTCTGCCTACCATCCGCAAACAAATGCCAATCAAAGGTTCTCAACCGTTGTTTGGAAACTTAACGTTGTTGCATTGGCGAGAGACCGGGCACGTGAGCCAAGTGGTTGGGCTGGGCCGAGTACTCGTACAACACCACCTACCACCATGCTGCGGGAACCACTTCGTTTGAATCTGTCTACGTCTGATCACCACCGGATGTAGTGCGTCACCTTCCCGAGGAGTGCCTCGTGTCTAGTTTGGCAATTCATCTCGAAGATGGGGACATCATCTTGGACAGTCTTAAATATGACCTATGTCGAGCCCAAGTGAAAATGATGTCTTCCAACCGCAAGCGCCAGGATCTCTACTTCCAAGTCGACGAGAAGGTATTCATCAAACTCCACCCTTACCGCCAACTCACGGTCGCCAAACGCCCTTTCCCCAAACTCGCACCGCGTTTCTCTGGGTCGTTCTCCGTTCTAGCTCATATTGGCGCGATCGCCTACAAGATCCAACTTCCCGAGGGAATCCGTATCCTCCCGGTGTTCCATGTCTATCAATTTCGCCGCGTCGTGGGCTACCACCCAATCCTGGACCACATCCCGAGCGATCGTGATTACTCCGACTCGGCTCCCTTATACCCGCACAACATACTTGACTGCCGCCGCCACCTACCCGGAGATGTTGCTCCGGAGGAGTTCCTTGTGGCGTGGCGCCACCGCCCACCGTCTGAGGCCACTGTGTTATTGTGGGATGACTTCCACTGTCAATTTCCCAACTTTTACCTTGAGGACAAGGCGAATTTTCCAGATGGAGGCATTGTTACGGACATGCATGAGGAGGGCCGCCCGTGGCGGGTCTATACACGGCGGGGTCATGATGAGGATTCTCATGCCAATGGGGAACCACAAGAGGCGGTTGTGGCGGGCGCAGTTCAGAACGACAAGGTTGGACCGGTTGCGGCCGTCGCGGCTCAGACCGACGAAGATGAATCAATTATGACGGGCACGCCAGATATTTAAAACTATGCATAATTTTATAATTTAGTTTTGTTTTGTTTTGGGCACTTCACTACTATTATAGGGCTTGTATGAACTTTATTATTATGTTTTTGTCTTGGATGAAACTTTGAAATGGTTGCTCCCTTGTTCTTCTCAAAACCCTAACTTCCTTCCTCTCTCCCTCCTACTGCTGGCCCTTCCCCTTGTCCGGTTCTTCTCGCTATCGGTAATACGCTCCCTTGCAGTAGACAAAATTTGATCACGGTCAAGGAGATCCCAATCGACGGTATCAATCATGGCCTCACTGTAAGACAAAAGACGGGGATGATCTCTCCCATAAATCAAACAAAAAGGTGTAGTCTGGAGCGCAGTGTTGTAGGAATATTATATCTATGGAAGCCCTGTAATGCATCATAGGTACTTTTCCACTGTGTGGTTCACTACCTCGGTCTGCTCATCGGACCGCAGATGGTAGGCAGTGGAGAATGCCAATTTGGCATCACTAAGACTGAACAACTACTTCCTAAAGTGGCTGGTGAAAATCTTGACACGGTCGGATACAATGCTCTCTGACATCCTATTTGTGGAACACGCCGTCAAAAAAAACTTGCGACAATCTCAGCGGCAAGGGGTCAAGCCAAGACAATAAAGTGTGCCCCCTTGGAGGAGCCATTGACGACCATCACGAGTACGGTCTTGCCCTTGGAAATGGGCAGTCCCTCCAAAGTCCATGGACACATCTGTCCAGATCTTTGTTGACATTGACAACGACTGCAATAGACCTGTAGAAAGGAGATTGGTTGTCTTGTTCTTCTGGAAAATGGGGCAGGATGCAGTTGTTGAAGCCAGGAAGAATTCCATCCTCAGAATTCGGACCAAAGCCGCCTAAGGTTACTGGCTCAGAAGATAGATCAGACGGCTAGGGTGACTAGAACGAAGAATCAGGTCAAACAGGACCCCAGATGTTGCGGCAGGAAGGTCCCACCACGTACCCGGATGCTCGAAAGGAGCAGCCCCTTCTCAATCAAAGATGGCCGAACCGGGTACGAGTGAAGCTAGCTGGCAAAGTCGCAAGATCACGTCTTGCTCTCCATGGAAAAGAAATCCAAAGACTCAGCTAGTATCTCGAAAATGAAGCGCGCGAGTATCCTGCCGAGGATTTCCAGTGCCTCACCTCGTACCCCTGAGGTCCTATTTATAGGCAAATCCAAGGAAAGGGGGGGTCATATTTATACCCCACCCCCCCGGCGACTAGGCGACTTCCAGAGGAACTCGCACGGGCTAGGCGAGTTCTCGCCTAGTCGCCTACCTGGCGAGTATGCGAGGGGAGCTCGCCTATACTCGCCCAGGCCTTCCGCGATCTTGCATTCTGTCTTTGACTCTTGTCTTGACTTGTTGATCTTGACTTCTGCTGACCTGGCTGTGGTAGGACCCACTCTCGACGAATACGGGTTGTACACAATCCCCGCTCTTTCTGAGCGACATAGGAGCTCGGAAAGAAACATCAAACACTTATTCGGCGAGCTGCTCTGCCGAGTATCTGGGTTACTCGCCTCTTGTACCTGCCTGCTGATCTCTATAAATAGGGGGGGGGTTGGTTCTGTAGCCGGATCTTCAGAACTCGCGCATAATGTCGGGCGCTGCGAAATTTCTTCATGACAGCCTCGCCGCGCTGACCGGTGCTCTTGGCGTCGCTAAGCCGAAAAGGCCGCGCGAGGAGGACGTCGTTGCCGACTTACCCCCCCTCAAGAAAAAGAAAGTTAAAAAGTCCAAGAAGAAACCCGCCTCCGGTGACGATAACTCGCTGCCACCTCTTTCTCAAACCGCGGCTTCCACTAACAACCCCGTGCGCTCTGCTAGCACGCAAAAACTACTCAACGACCTCGGGCTTGACGACATTCCCAATGTCGCCGCCTCTGATGCGAGCTTCCTCGACTCGCTTGACATCCCTGAACTCGCCACGACCCTGGCCCCGGAACTCGCCTCCACTTCGGTGCCGCAGCAGGTTGAAGTCTTCGACCTGCCAGGTTGCCATATTGCTGAGATACCCTTTTCTTCATTGATGGTCGTTGCCGCTTCTCGCTCACTTTACCTTGATACTCGCAGATTCACCTCTGGGGGTGCTGACGCGGTTCTGAATGTCGCCCCGCTGAGCTCCGCGCCGCTGGTCGCCCTTCCTGCCGGGAGACCAGTAAAGACCGCGCACACGGTGCGGATCCATATCGGCGGCAAAAAGACACCTGAGGCCTCGATTCCTTCGACGAGCAAGGAATTGTCGCTGAAGAATCCTCCGCCAAGGAAGGTGATCCCGGCGAGCAAGGATCCTTTGCCGAAGGACCCTCTGCCAAAGAAGGTTACGTCGGTGAGCAAGGGTCTTCCGGCGAGTTCTGCGCTGCCTGCGAAGAGCTCTGCGCCGCCCGCAGCGAGTTCTGCATTGCCTCCGGCGAGGTCTTCTCTGCCCGAGGCGAGCTCTTCGCTGCCCCCGCCGAGTTCTTCGCTGCCCCCGCCGCCGCCTCTTATAAATGTCGCCACCATCCAGTCGGTAACTGCATCCTTGCCGCCGCCGCCGCCTCTGGTCGCGCCTTCCCCAGTCGCCACGACGCGACTTCCTCCGCCTCCTCCGCTGAAGAACCCTCAGCAACCGGCGAGTTCGTCGCTGCCCCTGCCGCCTTCATCGCAGCCCGCGGTTAGTAAGCGGTCAAGTCGCGACTGAGTTACTTCCCGCCGAGGGTTGCGGATGCTGGACAAGGAGGACGCGGGCAAGGCAAGGCGGCCGAGCACGCTGGTGGGCCATCTTCAAGCCGATGAGATGAGTCAGCTCGCGCATCTCCCCCTCGTCGATCCAGATCTCCTCGCCGCGGTATGTTTCGCTACTGATGTTGCATATGGCTGCTAAGTGCCCTGTTTTTAATCCGACGACTTTCTTTTACTGTCAGATCGGCCGACGACTCCAGGGGTGGCCTTTATCGACGCCATCGGGTTGGCGGGCATCGAATATCGCCACGCTGCTGCTCGCGCTTACATGGAGCTGGAGAGCAAGTTTGACCAGCTGACGATCTGCGAGCCTCATCGCCGAATATCATCGCTGGAAGTCCGGATGTCGAAGATGGAAGAGCTCCGGAGTATTCTGGAGAGCTTTGAAGCCCGCTTCCATATGGTAAAGGAGAATGATCGCCAGCTGGCGATTAACAACCATCACCTCCAGCTTGTTCTCGACGAGCTGGCCGGTATTCGCGCGAGCATGAGCTCTGTTGGCCGGCTGACGAGGATGGAGGAGCAGTTGCGGCTTGGCGATGACGCGATGGCGCTGGCGACAGAGCACTTCCGGCGGGCGCGCGAGATGGGCTGGGCTGGGCGACATCCTCACCCTCCAGAGAGACCTCCAAGGACTTAGGATTTTTTCTTTCTTTTATTTGAAGCTCGCCGAGTGCGACTTCATGAACATTTATTGATTGTAATAAGCGAGCTTGGATCTCGCGCCATTGTTAACTTTTTTCTGTTTCCAATGTTTGTGCGATATCTTGTATGGATTGTGCCGAGTTTGTTCTGTAGGTTGCGATCATGCTTTATCTGTACTGTGCGACCTACGCAACAGAATCAGCTTACTCGCTTAGGGCACGACTTGGGCCGATACTCGCCGTATTGATGATACCCCCCCTGGCGCCTATAAATAGAGGGGGTAAGTAGGACATAAGTACGCTGTTGCGCTCTTCAACCCCCTAACTCGCGAGTATCGTTTTCTGCTCGCGTGCTGCGACTTTGCTTTGTTCCTCTCTCTTCTTTCTTCTTCCTCGTTAAATCTCGCAAGATGGTTGGAGATGATGCCAGTGCTCGCCGCCAAGCCCATGCCGCCAACTTCGCGGATGCGGCTTTCAAGAAGTCGATCACCACCGAGCGCGACTTAGAGAGTTTTAGGGAAAGGCTCCTCCCTGAGGGATACTCGGCCAGGCTCCCGAGCCGTAGCGAGCGACTCAACACGTACATAGAGGGCGCGTTGGTGCTCCCCCTTCGCCATTTCGACGCGGGCCTGCGACTTCCGTTGTGGCCTGAATATTGTGAGATATTGCGGTATTTCGGCATCGTCCCAGTGCAGATCAACCCCAACGGCGTCGCCATCATCATGAGGTTCCTCTGCTATTTGCGCGAGGAGAGGGTCGCCTTCGACCTATCTGTCTTCCGCAAGATATTCGCCTTCGCCGCGACTGCCGAGGGCGTGGTCTACTTCAGTAGCCACGTCTGCACTCTGGTGGGGACGGCGAACAAAGTCCACCGATGGAGCGAGCTGCTAGTCGTCGTCGAAGGCGACTTCGATGGTGTCCTGGGAAGGCCGCACCAACCTGCCGACGTCGCCTTCCTCCCGCCGATATTGGAGGGCATTCGCGAGCAGCTCGTCGAGTCGTTCCGAGGTCGCCGGTCCGACGTCATTTTCTGGCGACTAAACGTCAACACCTTGTTGGAGATACATTCCAAGGAGGGTAAGCTTGGGCGAGAATCACGTTGTTTTGATACTCGCCGTGTGTTGAGGAGCGCGATACTAACTCGCCATTTTGTAGTGTCGTTCGAGCTTCCGGGGAAGTCGCTCCCTCCGGCGAAGGAAGTCGCCTCCTCGCTGCACGAGACCAGCTCACCGGCTGATGTCGGCGAGAAGAAAAAGCTCGCCAAGGGCAAAGGGAAAGCCAGGTCGCCGGGCCCTGCGACCAAAAAACAGAAGGTGTCGTCGCCGCATCCTGACGACCAAGAATCGCCGCAACTGGATGCTCGGCTTCCTCACTTCCACCCCAACTTCAACTTGGGGCGAGAGGTGGTGGACGCCTATGGTCGCCCGCTGGTGACCTGGTCGGCGGATGAACATCTGGTGACTCTGAGCACCAACCTCCCCTCCTGGTCGGCGGACTGGGAGGACAAGGGGGAGGCCTTCGCCGTCCTCCACGCGATGTATGTGCGAGGCGACGCTGAATCGATGTTGGACCTCAGGGAGGAGGAACTCGCCCAGCAGGCATCCTGCTCGCTCGCGCGAGCCGTCGAACTGAATCATTTCGCGGCGAGGAGGATGCTGGAGAGGACTATGACCTTGAAGATCGTCAACAAGAAGACGATTGATCTTGGCATGGAATCCGCCCGCTAACGAGATTATGAGGTAAGTCGTCTCCTGCGCGCGATGTTGATGTTGCTAGACTTGGATTCTTTTTGCTGACTCTGTTCTTTGTCGCAGGCTGCCGAGATAGAAACCGCCAAGAAGCTTTCTGAGTATGAGGCGAAGCTCGCCAAGTCTCAGGCCGATCTGGAGGCAGCCCAAGACCGCGCAGCCGAGATGGAATCTCGCCTGGCCATTTTAGAAGCCGGCGCGACCCTCACTATGCCATCAAGCGATCTCGCGTCTTGTGGGAGGAAAGGTCGTCGGTTCGCCGCGAGATAGCTCGCGCGGCCGACAACGTCGTGCTCGCGAGGCTGAGGATCAACGGGAAGCTCGACGAGGGGGAGAAGCAGTTCATCGTGGACGAGCTTATCCCCGAGCTGCTCGCCGAGGCAACAATCTCGCCAGATTGCATACCTTCATCGTCGTCGGGCTCCAGCAGCAGCGACAGTGGCAGCGGCAGCAGCAGCGGCGAGGAGGAGAGCGAAGAGAGTGGCGAGGAAGAGGACGCTGACATCAGAGATGAAGAATATCGGCCTGATACTGGCGACGATGAGTTCTAGTTGCTCGCCGATATTTGTCATACTCGCGTATAACAGTTGGCGACATTTTGTAATAGATACCCTTGTAACTTGTAAATTTTTGAAAAAAATATAAATATAAGTCTGAATTACCCCTGTGTTTTCCTGCTTTCATACTTGATTGATGATGATACTCGCTAGACTCATAGGCTCACTTTTACCTGTGCATTGACATCATTTATTGTCGCATAATTTATACTCGCACGTCCATAGTCGCTCTTCATAGCTCGCATTCCAATAATCGCCTGTGTCCTGCACATATACTCGCCGTTGCGTACTCGCACGCTTGTCGTTTCATACTCGCATGCTCGCCCATGCCTGCTCGCAAACTCGCCAGGGTTTACCCGCTCCTGCACGCTTTATTTTACCAAAACCGACATCCTGCGAGGAGCTGAGCCTGATTTGTGGTTGGGAGTAGTCGACACTCAGCAGGAGCCGAGCTCAACTGAGGGTGGGAACTAGTCGACTCGGGGAGGCAAGTAGTCGGTCTGCAGGAGAGGATCTCGTACCGGGATCTCGGACTACGACATCACTCCAACGAGGATCTTGGTCTCACTCGAGGAGGTCGTTGGCCATATGCAGGAGAGGAGCTCGTGCAGGGACTTGGACTTACGAGGACCTGCCACTCGTGCACTTGAACATTGTTGGAGTCGACAGCTCTCAGGAGCCTTGCTCAACTAGAGTGGTGTAAGTCGACTCGGGGAGGCAAGTAGTCGGTCTGTAGGAGAGGAGCTCGTACAGAGGTCTCGGACTACGACAACACTCCAGCGAGGATCTTGGTCTCACTCGAGGAGGTCGTTGGCCAATATGCAGGAGAGGAGCTCGTGCAGGGACTTGGACTTACGAGGACCTGCCACTCGTGCACTTGAACATTGTTGGAGTCGACAGCTCTCAGGAGCCTTGCTCAACTAGAGTGGTGTAAGTCGACTCGGGGAGGCAAGTAGTCGGTCTGCAGGAGAGGAGCTCGTACAGAGGTCTCGGACTACGACAACACTCCAGCGAGGATCTTGGTCTCACTCGAGGAGGTCGTTGACCAATATGCAGGAGAGGAGCTCGTGCAGGGACTTGGACTTACGAGGACCTGCCACTCGAGCACTTGAACATTGTTGGAGTCGACAGCTGTCAGGAGCCTTGCTCAACTAGAGTGGTGTATGTCGACTCGGGGAGGCAAGTAGTCGGTCTGCAGGAGAGGAGCTCGTACAGAGATCTCGGACTACGACATCACTGCAGCGAGGATCTAGGTCTCACTCGAGGAGGTCGTTGGCTAATATGCAGGAGAGGAGCTCGTGCAGGGACTTGGATTTACGAGGGCCTGCCACTCGAGGATTTGAACATTGTTGGAGTCGACAGCTCTCAGGAGCCTTGCTCAACTAGAGTGGTGTAAGTCGACTCGGGGAGGCAAGTAGTCGGTTTGCAGGAGAGGAACTCGTACAGAGATCTCGGACTACGACATCACTTCAGCGAGGATCTTGGTCTCACTCGAGGAGGTCGTTGGCCAATATGCAGGAGAGGAGCTCGTGCAGGGACTTGGACTTATGAGGACCTGCCACTCGAGGACTTGATACGTTTTTCCTGCTGCTTCAAGAGTTTGAAAACAGATTAAGGACATCAATATCGTTTGAGGATGAAGAAATCAAATAGCAAACGATGATCTTGCCGCCGTCAAGTTGAGAGGTTGACGTCCAACCCTGTTCCTGATAGTTCCTCCAGCCGGAGGAGAGATGCAATCGGGGGTAGCTAGGCCGACATGTAAGGGGGGAGCTGATCTCGGCCGTCAATGCAGTGGTCCAGTCTTACAAGGGCACTTATATCCCGAAGCATCGTCCCATTATCCGAACTGGGCTATCTACGAGAAACATGTCAAAGGCACGATTCCCAATCTAACCGCTGCGATCGCTCTCAGCTCTGCCAACTGGATACGAGTGTAAATGCAAGAGCGAGGGGTTATGTTCTTCCGAGGGTCCTACAGGATGCACTCGCGACTGACATATTCCCTTGGGCCTATCCTTGCTCTCTGGCTATTGAAGGGAGAGCTTGGCAAGGTTGATCCTTCCTCAAATCCAAGAGGTTGGGGTCCAAACCTGTTCCCGCTAGTTCCTCCAGTCGGAGGAGAGATGCAATCGGGGGTAGCTAGGCCGACATGCAAGAGGGGAGCTGATCTCGGCCGTCAATGCAGAGGTCCGGTCTTACAAGGACTCTTATATCTCGAGGCATCGTCCCATCGTCCGAACTGGGCTATCCAGGGGGAACAAGTTGACGGCCGACTTCTCGAATCGATCCTGGAGCAACACCTTGAGTTCCCAGAAGACTTGAGATGAAAAAAGAATGAACAGAAGCAGTGATCGAGCGAAGGTGCTGAGCTGACTGTAGTTGAAGAGGCGCGAAGAGCTGGTACTGAAGACACTTTTTTGAGAAGGCCTCCACATCCTTCCGAATGATGTGCCAGAAATATCCATGCCTTAGAATCCTTTGTTCAAGAGTGCGAGTCCTTGAGTGACTGCCACACTCTCCTGAGTGAATCTCCTCCAGGATGCGAGGTACTTCAATCTCTGACAGGCACCGAGCCAGAGGACCTGAGATGGTCTTGCGGTAGAGCTCTCCTTATTGAAGCAAATAGTAGGCGACTTTGTAGCGAAACTTCCTCTGGTCTCCCTCGCTGGCAGGAATCTGACCCGTCGTCAGGAAAGAAATAAATGGATCCCTCCAGGATGCCCTCTGCTCGATCTCCATCATCTCCCTTTCCTCGATGGACTGTCGGAAAAGTTCAGTCACGGTTCCCCCGACCCGGGGATCATACTTAGCAAGGTAGTCAGCTTCCGAATTCTCCTCTCGGGGTACGTGCTCGACAAAGAATGATTGAAATCCCCTAATCAGACCTTTCACTTTGATCAAGTATCACTTCAAAATCGGATCGTTCACCTCGAACTCGCCTCTGATCTGGGACGCGACTACCATCGAGTCGATGAAGGCTCTGATATCTCGAATTCCCAACTCCTTGGCGAGACGCAAGCCGGCCACCATGGCTTCGTACTCCGCCTGATTGTTGGTAATTGGGAAGAGGATCTCGACTGCCTGCTCGATCCTGGTTCCCTGAGGGCTTACGAGCATGACTCCGGCTCCCACGGAATATCTGCCCGAAGCCCCATCCACGAACATCTTCCAGGACACTGTGCTAGAATAGCCTTCCTCTCCTTCCACCTCGGTCGAGAAGTCGGCAAGGAAATCTGCCACCGCCCGCGCCTTGATTGCTACCCTTGCAGAGTAAGAAATGTCGAACTCTCTAAGCTCCACTGCCCACTTTGCCAGCCTGCCAGAGTGCTCCACTCCATCCAGGATACTCCGTAGAGGATGATCGGAGACGACCCTGATGGAGTGAACTTGGAAATACGGACGGAGCCTACGAGCCGAAACCACCAAAGCAAACACCAGCTTCTACAAAATAGGGTACCTCGTCTCCGCCTGCCGCAACACTCTACTAACATAGTAGATAGGAAGCTGCCTCTTGCCTTCCTCTCGAACCAACACCGAACTAACTGTTTCCGCTCCGAATCCCAGGTAGAGGAAGAGATCCTCGTTACCCCGCGGGCCCTGGAGGAGAGGAGCTTGGGTTAGCTGTTGCTTGAGCTTTCCGAAAGCCTCCTCACACTCCGCCGTCCACTCGAACTTCTGATTCCCCCGAAGGGTCTTGAAGAACGGAGAGCACTTCTCCCTGCCGTGGACAAGAAACGGCTGAGGCCTGCCAGCCTTCCAGTCAGCCTTTGAACTTCCTTGGGATCCCTTGGTGACGCCATCTCTAGAATGACCTTCACCTTGTCTGGATTAGGTTCCACCCCCCTGGGAGTAAGGAGGTGACATAGAAACTTCCCTTTCCCTGCACCGAAGACGCACTTGACCGGGTTGAGTCGCATCTTGTACTTCCTCAGAGGAGCAAAGGTCTCCACCAGATCCGTTATTTGTTCCGCAACACTTTTACTCTTGACGAGGAGGTCATCCACATAAACCTCCAAGTTCCGCCCCTTCTGCCCCTTGAAGATTTGATCCATCATTCTCTGGTAAGTCGCGTCTGCATTCTTGAGCCCGAAGGGCATTCATCTTGTAGCTATAGCAGCCGTCGCTGGTTATGAAAAAGACGTCCCGGCAGTCGGGGGAATGCATCCGGATCTGGTGATACCCTAAAAAAGCATCATGAAAACTCATCACAGGAAACCCGACGGCAGAATCAACCAGCGCGTCGATTTGAGGCAAGGGGTAACAATCCTTCAGACAAGTTTTATTCAACATTGAAAAATCGATACATAGACGCCAGCCCCCTCCGGGCTTCTTCATCATTACAACACTGGAGACCCAGCCTGGATACTGGATCTCCGAGATAAAACCTGCCTCCTGCAGCTTCTCTACCTCCTCCCTAATCGGCTCGGCCAGCATGGCGGCGCTCTTCCTCTGCTTCTGCCGAACAGGGGCCACCGCGGGATTCAGGTTGAGGCGATGCCAAGCAACATCGACGTCTACTCCTGGCATCTCGGCGACGCTCCATGCGAAGACATCAACGTTGTCCTGCAGGCAGGCAGCCATCTCTATCTTCCCTCCTAGCGGCAGCGATCCTCCCACCTTCAGCAGTCCCGGCTCTCCTCCTCAAGAGATCACCTCTATTTCCTCCACCTCTTCAGCAACACACAGTCCCTTCTCCTTCTCCAGCATCTCTTCCAGCTTTTCCGCGTCACCCATCCAGCTGATGGTGCTGACGACATTCAAGTAACACTCCCTGGAAGCCTTGGGATCTCCTCTGATCCTGATCTGAACATCTCCGCGGCAGTACTTCAGGCACTGGTGGTACGACGACGGAACGACCCTGAAGTAGTTGATGAGGGGTCGCCCGAAGATGACATTGTAACCGCTCGGCGCGTTGACGATGATGAGGCAATATCGGATCGACGTCCCGCCGAGCGTAACCACCAGCTCCACTGCTCCCTCCACCTCTTTCTTCTCTCCTGAGAAGCCAAAGAGCGGTCCATCTGCAGCTTGGACCCGGGACGCTTCCACCTGAAGCCCGACAAAGGTTCTTTTGTAGATGACATTCATCGAGCTGTCGTTGTCCGCGAGGATTCGGTCGACGGTGAAGTCCTCGATGGCGGCTTGAATGACCAAGGCATCATGGAAAGGATTCTCGTTCGCCAGCATGTATTCCTCCGAGAAGGTGATCTCCTCCAATGGCGGTGGGGTCTGTGACGTCGAGGCGACGTTCTTTCGATAGATTTGGTGGAGACTCCCCTTGCGGGAAGCTCCCAGCCCGGCCCCTCCATTGATCACGCCCACATGCCCACCTCCTGGGCCATGTATCACTTCCCCGCGACCTCCCAGGTCGACTCGGTCCTCATTCCTCCTCCTCGCCGGAGCTTGGAATGCCACCTGCCCCACCGGTGCCTCCTGCCTCTGCTACTCTCATTATGCCGCTCCCGCCTCCAGCCTCCTCCTTGCTTCTCAAAACTCGGGGCAAGCCAAGGTCCCGTGCCCCTCTACCCGATGAATATCGCAGTAAAGGGGAATCTCCGCCTCCTGGCGCATCGCTCGCTGCTCCCTCCGGCGCCGTTTGTTGTCCTGGCTGGCGATGACCATTATCTCCCTTCTTCCTCCTCCTCGGCCCCCTCCTGCCGGTTTCCATTCGTCCTCTCTTCCTGGTACCGCTGCCTTGCTGGTCTCCATTGGGGGCGATTCTCTGGATACTGGAATCGTCTTTCCCCCCTTCCTCCTTCCCGAGCTTCCGCCGGTCTTCTCTCTTCCTGCCTTCGAGCCCTCTCCTGCCTCCTTTCTTCAACCCTCCTGGGTTCCTCCCTCTTCCTTCTCTCTTCTCTCCTTGGTTCCTCTTTCTTCCTTTCTTCTCGCCTCTCCGGCGTCCTCCTTGACTTCGACCCCGAAGGTCCTGCTCTCCCCCTCTCCGTCGCAATCTCCCCATCCAACCTTGCTAAGAAGTCCTCGTTCTTCTCCTCCCCTCGAACAAAAGTGTTTGCCTTCTCTATCATGTCTTCGAAAGACCTCGGGGGATTGGACCCCATCTCAAGATGGAACAAACCTTGCTTCAACCCGAACTTCAGGGCCACCATCAAGGTAAAGCTGTCCACTTCTTCCACCTCCAAAATCTCCTCCTGAAAGCGGTCGATGTAGTGACCCAAACTCTCGTGCTGCCCGTGGACGATTTTGAAGAGGGCCGTCGCTTCCTTCTTCCTCTACTTCGATGTCGCGAACCTCGCCATGAGGCCCCGACGCAGATCTGAGAAATAGTACACGGACCCTGCCGGTAGTTGATGGAACCAATCCCTAACGTTCCCCTTGAGGGTGATGGAGAAGACCTGCACTTGAAGGCGTCGGACATGTTGCGGATGGAGATGACGTCTTCAAACCACTGGAGGTGTCTGACAGGGTCGTCTCTGCCAGAGTAATAAGTGAGAACGGGTTCCCTGAACCCTTCTGGAACTGGAGCGGCGAGTATCTCGTCACAGAAGGGGCTCCTCCCTCCCTGGCGGTGACGAGTTTCATCCTCGCTGAAGACGTCGTACTCGCCATAGTGCCGAGTATCTCTGCATCTCGCCGACGACATTGGATCCCGAAAACGGACCCCCTGGCTACTCGTCGGGTAATGTCGCGACTGCATAGGTCGCTCTTCCCTTGCCCAAGCGGGCTCCTTTCCAGCTCGCCTCGACGACACTTCCTCTTCTAGCGGTGTCAGGCGACGGGGAGAAGTCGCCGTGATCTCTGGGCGCTGAGCGAACCCGGCGAGAATGGTTTGCTCAATCTTCTTCGCGAACTCTTCAAATGCAGCCACTGTTACAAACTCGGCACCTCGCGCGACGTCTCCTCCTCCCGCCGAGTTGCCGACCAACTCTCCTTGCTCGCCACCAATGGCCATCTCACTCAACTTCCAAACTTTCCTCCTTGGCTGCGATCCACGCTCACCACACCAAGTGTTGAAGCCAGGAAGAATCCCAACCTCAGAATTCAGACCAAAGCCGCCTAAGGTTACTGACTCAGAAGCTAGATTAGACGGCTAAGGTGATTAGAACGAAGAATCAGGTCAAACAGGACTCCAGATGTTGCGACAGGAAGGTTCCACCACGTACCCGGATGCTCGAAAGGAGCAGCCCCTTCTCAACCAAAGATGGTCGAACTGCGTACGAGGGAAGCTAGATGGCGAAGTCGCAAGGTCGCGACTTGCTCTCCAAGGAAAAGGAATCCAAAGACTCAGCTAGTATCTCGAAAATGAAGTGCGCGAGTATCCTGCCGAGGATTTCCAGTGCCTCACCTCGTACCCCTGGGGTCCTATTTATAGGCAAATCCAAGGAAGGGGGGGGGGGTCATATTTATACCCCACCCCCCGGGCGAGTAGGCGACTTCCAGAGGAACTCGCACGGGCTAGGCGAGTATCTCGCCTAGTCGCCTACCTGGCGAGTATGCGAGGGGAGCTCGCCTATACTCGCCCAGGCCTTCCGCGATCTTGCATTCTGTGTTTGACTCCTGTCTTGATTTGTTGACCTTGACTTCTGCTGACCTGGCTGTGGTAGGACCCACTCTCGACGAATACGGATTGTACAAGAGGCGGAGATTTCAAAAGAACTATGCGCGAAGGCGTCGAAGGGTCTTGTGGACCCCCTAGTGTCCGTGACCATGAATGTTCTCAAAAATTGTATGTACATGGGGTGAAGTGACCTCCAAGTATAGCTGGTCCATGTAGAAGATGAGGCCCTCCCAAGCGGTTCAGCCGAAGGCCCTCCTCAATGCGACGGTGAAGCTCGGATTAATCCAGAGAAATCTGGATTTCGTGGCGCAGGGCGGAGAGGAAGGTAGTGTGGGGCAGATTGAAAAGATAGCCCCCCCAATGGTATGCTCGTGGCGGGATAGAGCATCAACTGCCCGATTCATGCCCCCCCCCCCCGATGGTATGCTCGTGGCGGGATGGAGAATCAACTGCCCGATTCATGGCCCCTGCGATGTATCCCATGCGAAAGTTGAATCCGAGGAGTTTACTGACCCAACGTCACTGCGATATGGTATTGAGGCGCTGTTCCAGAATGTACTTCAAGCTGAAGTGGTATGTGCAAATCACAAAAGTGCGGCCCCAAAGTTAGGGCTGCCAGTGTTGCACGGCCTTGACCATCGCTATCAACTCCTGCACGATCTTGCGACTGAAGTGCGCAATGGGCTGCCCCTCCTGGTGTAAAACGACCCACAACCCTGACCGGAAGCGTCACTCCACATCAAATTGCTGTGAAAAATTCGGCAGACTCAAGATAGGTGTGAAAATCAAGGCTTGTTGGAGCTTCTGAAAAGCCGTTGTGGCGGCGTCACCCCCCACATATGCATTCTTATGTAAGAGTCACTAATGGACCGACACTGGTATTATAGCCTCAGAGGAAGCGTCAGTAATATCTAGTCAGCCCAAGAAACTCGAAGTCGCTGTGGTATGCTCTAAAGGCCGTCTTCTCTACATTGGCGACTGCTATGCGCACCTGATGATAACACAAGTATAAATCAAACTTGAAAAAGAAACAAGCTCCATGTAACTCATCCAAAAGCTCCTCCACTACCAGAATGAGGAACTTATCCTTCACCTTCTTGACATTCAGCTCCTTATAATCGACGCAAAAACACTACGTATCGTCATTTATGTGCACCAAAAAGATCGGCGATTAAAACGAGGAGACATTGCAGCGTATGAAGAGTGTACAATCAGTACTATCCATTTTTTAATCATTATTTAATAAATATAATGTCCATCTATCATACCATACTCGGGGTGCTTGCTTTAAATCATAAAGGGCCTTTTCTAATTTTTATACATGATCAAGAAATTTTTGATTAACAAAGACTGAATGTTGTTCTACATAAACCTATTCCTTAATATACCCGTTAAGGAAAGCAGTTTTTACATCCATTTGAAATAATTTAAATCTTTTAAAACTAGCAAATATAAGAAAAATTCTAACTGCTTCTAAACGTGCTACGGGTGCAAAAGTTTCATCAAAATCTACTGCTTCAATTTGAGCATAACCTTTTTCTACAAGCCTAGCTTTGTTTTTAGTGATCCTAGACTCACTATCTAATTTATTTTTAAATATCAACTTAAATCCTACAACAGGATGATCAGAAAGTCTCTCTGCAAGATTCCAAACCTTACTACGTTCAAATTGAATAAGTTCATCTATCATAACTAAAAACCAAGATTCATCATTTAAACCGGTTGAAACATCTTTTGGTTCTATATTGGAAATAAAACAGAGATTTGAAAACAAATCATGTAACGAAGAACGAGTACTTACTCCTCTTGATGGTTTTCCAATTACCAAATCTTGTGGATGATCTTCTGAAAATATTAGTTCATTTGAAGGCACATATTTTTCCACTTCTTTTTCTTCTTGATCTTCTTCTTGATCTCCAAGTATTTCATCATCATCCGACTTTAGTGGAGGAAAAGGCTCTTCATCGTTACCTGTAGGGTTAGTTTCTACACAATAGAGAAGTTCATCAAATTTAACATGAATTGATTCTTCAATTATTTTTGTCCTTTTATTATAGACTGTATAAGCCTTACTAGTTGAAAAATAACCAATAAATATTTCTTCATCATATTTTTCATCAAATTTTCCTAATGTGTCCTTAGTGTTCAAAATGAAACATTTATAACAAAAAACTTTAAAATAAGATACATTCAGTTTCTTTTGAAAATATATTTCATAAGGTGCTAATTTTAAAATTGGTCGAAGTATAACACAATTAATAACATATCATGCAGTATTTATGATTTCGGCCCAAAATGATCTAGCTAATTTGTACTCAGATAACATAGTACGAGCTAGTTCTTGAAGAGTCTTATTTTTCTCTCTACCACACCATTTTGTTGCGGTGTGCGTAGAGCGAAAAATTCATGTTTGATTCCTAACTTATTACAAAAAGAGGCAAACCTATCATTATCAAATTCACCTCCATGATCTGAACGAATGCATTTTATTTTTAAATCAAGTTCATTTTGATTTCGTATACATAATTAGTAAATTCTAGGAATACATCAGACTTTGATGTTAAGAAAATTGTCCAACAAAAATAAGAATAATCATCAATCAAAATAAAACTGTATTTTCTACCTCCTAGAATTTGTATAGTAATTGGACCAAACAAATCCATATGAATCAATTGTAAAGGTGTAGTAGTAGAAAATATATTTTCTTTTGAATGAGCACTTTGAAAATTTTCCTTTTTGACATTGCGAACATAGAGAAGATAAACTTCCATTTAAAATTGATAAACTTTTAATTAATTTATCTTTTGACAATTTCATAATTAACTTAGACACTAGAATGACCAAGTCGCATATGCTATAAATCTGACTTCTCATTTTTGGACATAAAACATTTTAAATACGAATGTGATACATCATGAAAATTTATCATATAAACATTTTGAGATCTAGGAGCAGTAAGAACAATATCATTTGTTTTGGAATCAAAATTTTTGCAAAGGTTTGTGGATCAGTCAAATAAAACATTTAGACCGAAATCACATAACTGACTTATAAAAATCAAATTATGTTCTAAACTTTTCACATACAAAACATTTGATATAATAAAAGAATCATTACCTACTACTTTAATGCCAATGATCATTCTTTTACAGTTGTCACCAAAAGTAACTACTCCTTTCTTCATTTCTAGGTTAAAGCACTTTGACTTGTTGCCTGTCATGTGTGCTTTGAACATCCCGAGTCCAAGTACCACACGTCTTTCTTGTCCTTAGCCTGCCAACACACCTACAAAGAGGATGAGAGTAAAGATATGGTTATCTAAGTAGTTCCTCCCATAGTATAGGTGGAAGCCTTAATGTTAAGTTATAACAATTTCAAAGTTGGATTTTTAGCACGATCCCAGTCAAACTAAGGACGAATGCTAATAACATATCAATTTGACTATAAGATGCCTGTAATAACGTCTTGTGGGTTCCATTCTTGAGTCATATCTAAAGCAAACACCTGTTCTCGAGCAGGTCCAGGGTTCCTTCCTTGGGGTCCTTATCCTCGACCACGCCCTTGTCCTCGCAGAGCTGCTGGACGAAACACCGGACGATTCAGAACACTCCGAATTAGTTGCGGGCAGAAACATCAAATGTGGACCGACTGGTGACAGTGGAAGAAACCTTCTCTGAAATGCTCCTTAGGATGTCGTTATATTTGAGCTAGCCACTTGACCATTTATGACGTTTGTGCCTGACATGGGCAATCTATATGACTACTGCTACAGAGCATAAAGTTGCCCGATCTTGGCTTTGAGACCAACTGATGTAGGGCAGACTTGTAAGTGTGCTCGAGAACTTAAGGGCACAATGCCTAGTGGGGAGTGACGTGCAAGACAGACTCGTGATCAATGTGTGGACTAAAATTAAATGCATTCAACTAAGATTATTCAGTCAACATATTAGCAAGTTAATAATGAATCAATAAACACTTAACAACACATTCAACAACTTGCAATTATAGTGAAATCAAACGAGCTTTGTTCCTGCCCAATTAGAGTGCATACAAGTAAGAACACTAAGCGAAGAAACCCCACAATGTATATTGACTAATTTAGGAAGACAAATAATTACAAATTAAGTTCCACTAAGCAACAAACATCCATTGCATCCAATAAAGGAACCAAACAAGTAAAACTACAAGACTTACAAGTATTAGAGTTGTTTTAAGGTGATCAGTGGGAGCAAAGCTGTGTCTGACAACCGAGGGATGGGAAAGAGGTAAAAGCGGGTCTGAAAGTTGCTTTATAGGGTGCTGGATGCTGCGGTCGTGGAGATGGTAGGCGCGGTTGGCAACATGTAGGAGCTAGGCAGTTGTGTTTTTTAGTGGGGGGGAATTGGGAGGGTCAACTGAAAGTTGTAGTGATAGGGAGGATATCTGGGAGTAGTTATTATGCAACGAGGAGCTGGGAGGCGCGGTTAGCTGCAGGGAGGGTCGGCTTGCTACGACGCTGAGTTGGGAGAAAGCAATTTGGAGTGGGGAAGGGCGGGGAGAGGGCGGCTTGCAACGGGGCTAAAGGGGGAAATTACGGTATACGATGCACGAGAGTTGGGAGGTCGCGGGAGGCGTTGATGGGGAACTGGGGTGTGGAATTGGGTGAGGGAATGAAGGAACGAGTGGAACAAGAGGGAACTTACTCCAGGCGTCAACACCAAGGAGGAGTGACTTCAACACCACTTGCGTGATCCACGTCGTAAACCTAACAAATTATACTCGTAAACTTGAAACATTACACTCATAAACCTGAAAAATTATATCCTCAAAGTAGACTATGCTAAAATAAAACAACAACAACACTACAACAACACTCAAGCCTTTATCCCACTATAGTGGGGTCGGCTATATGAATCCGTTGTCGTCATTGTGCCCTATCTTTTGTCAATTGTCACTAATGTATATGTACATCATGTCTCTCCTTATAGTTTCATTCCAAGTCTTTATTGGTCTGCCCCTCCTTCGTTTAACATGCCTCGTGACTAGACTCTCACAATGCTTAACAGGTGCCTCTAATGGTCTCCTTTGTACGTCGTCAAACCATTTTAGTCAAGCTTCTCGCATCTTCTCTGCAATTGGTGCTACTCCTGTCTTATCCCTAATACATTCATTCCGAATTTTATCCAGTCTCGCTTGTCCACACATCCACCTAAACATTCTCATCTCCTCAACTCCCATTTTTTGCTCATGTACGCAATTCACTGCCCAACACTCTGAACCATAGAGCATCGCTGGTCTAATTGTAGTACGGTAAAACTTGCCCTTAAATTTTAATGGTATTTTACGATCACATAAGATCCCTGACGCGCCTCTCTACTTCAACCAGCCCGCTTGGATTCTATGTGTCACATCTTTATCAATACCTTCGTCCTTTTGATCTATCGATCCAAAATATTTAAAACACTCATTACGGGAAATATCTTGATCACCCAACATAATAACGCAGTCATCCATCCTGCCCTGCTCAACCTAAAACCCTTTTTTTTCTAAAGTGTTTCGCCAAGATTCAAGTTTTGCGTTTACACCATTGCGCGTCTTATCGACCAAAACGATATCATCCGCAAACGATAAACAACGAGGTATTGCTTGTTGGATATGTTTGGTGAGCTCATCTAAGATAAGGGTAAAAAGATAAGGTCTTAAAGCTGAACCTTGATGTATGCCAATAGTGATAAGGAATTCCTGTATTAATCCTCCATATGTCCTCACCTTTATCACTGAATTTGTATACATATCTTTGCTTATGTCAATGTATGATACATTTACACCTTTCTTTTTTCAAGACTCGCCATAAGATCTCTCTTGGAACTCCATCATAAGCCTTCTCATGATCGATGAACAACATATGCAAATCTTGTTTTATTTCTCGTTAGTTGTCAATGAGTCTCCTCAAGAGATGTATAACTTCCATGATCGACAACCCTAGCATGAATCCAAATTGATTTTTTGAGATGTTAAGTCTCCCATCTTACTCTTCTTTCGATTACTCGTTCCCATAGTTTCATGATATGACTCATCAATTTAATTACTCTGTAATTAACATAATGTTATGTATCTTATTTGCTCTTTATACAAAGGTATCAAGATGTTTTCTCTCCATTGGTCTGACATTATCTTTGATTTCAGTATCTTATTGAAAAACATGTAATCCATAAAATTCTTCATTCCCTAGGCATTTCTATATTTCGATAGGTATATCGTCTCACCCAACTGTTTTTTCATTTTTCATCTTCTTTAGAACATCATTTATCCCTGATACTTGAATTTACGATAAAACATCATGTTTCTATACTCTTCCGATTTACTTAACTATTCTAAGTTCAATTCATTGT
Source organism: Platanthera guangdongensis (assembly GCA_039583875.1). Lineage (NCBI taxonomy): Eukaryota > Viridiplantae > Streptophyta > Magnoliopsida > Asparagales > Orchidaceae > Platanthera > Platanthera guangdongensis. The sequence goes on from CM077161.1 coordinate 163,886,356, forward strand.
CTTTTGTTTCATTATAAAGTTGATAAAAATATCTTTTTCATCGCTTTTAATATCCATTTCATCCGTCAAAATTGTATCTGTTTCATCCTTTACGCATTTTACTTTGTTTAAATCTCTTGTCTTTCTTTCTCTAGCTCTAGCAATTATATATATGTCATGTTCTGCATCTTTGGTATTTAATCGCTTATAAAATTCTTCATATGCTTGGCTTCATGCTTTACTAACTGCATGTTTAACTTCTTTTTTAGTGATTGTATACCTGACTAAGTTTTCATTATTTCTACAAGCGTAAAGTGATTTATAGCTGTCTCTTTTTGCCCTCATATTTTTTGCACTCCATCTTTCCACCACCAAAATTCTTTATTTGGAGGCACACGATCTTTTGATACTTCAAGTACGTTCTTTACACTTATCCTTAAATGTGAAGATATAACTTTCCATGAGACATTATGATTAACATAGGGGTCATCAACTAGTTCTTTTATAACTGTTGTCTTGAAAACAACATGTTTTTTCATTTTCAAGTTCCACCACCGAATTTTTGACAATATTTTTGTTCTTGTCCTAAATTTATTGTATTTAATTTGTACGTCTAACACCACTAATCTATGTTGTGTTGTCAAACTTTCTCTCGATATGACTTTGCAATCCTTACAAATCATTTTATCCATTTTGCGAGTCATAAAATAATCAATTTGTGACTTATTGGTTTGTTTTTAAACGTAATTAAATGTTTTTTCGCTCTTTATAAAACTTGTATTTGTCACAATTAGCTCATGTGTTACGATAAAGTGTAAAATGGTTCACATTTTTCTTTTTCCATATCCAAATTCTCCATGAATGGCTGTATAATCTACAATTTCCTTCCCTATGTGTCCATTTAAGTCTCCTCTTATGAAAATCTTCCTTTGGAGAGATTTCCCTTACTAAATCTTCCAAGTCTTCAAAAAATTGCACTTTAATAGCTTCACTCAATCCTACTTGTGCCGTGTAAGCACTGATCACATTAATAGTTTTCTTTTTTGTGATCAATTTAAGAGTTAAAACTCTATCACCTTTTCAACTTATCCCAACAACTTCATCCCTCCAAGTAGTATCCACAATAATATCAATTTCACTGCTTGTTTTATTTTTTCCTGTGTATCAGAATTTAAAACCTGAATTATCTAAAAATTTAGCTTTCTCATCTACCCGTCTAGTCTCTTGCAGACATAAAATATTTATCCTTCTCCTAATCATCATATCCACTACTTCCATCGCTTTCCCTGTTAGTGTACCTATATTCCAACTAGCAAACATAAGTCAGTCATAATTCCTATGACATACTTCCCTAAGACGTCTAATATGTGAGGACTTTTGCCTATTTGACACTGCATCCAAGTCCTTTTGGTGTTGCAACGGTCCTTGCCAAAACACGACATTCGGACCATACAATGAGGACTCTTGCATATTTAACACTACACCCAAGTTCTGAAAATGCAACGGTACTTGCCAAGATGCCGTATTCGGACCATGCGACACGTTCCTTAGGGGGAACAACTTAGCTTTTGCATAATTCCTCAATTGATCCATATTCATAAGAGTGACTAAATTTTATGCTGGCCGTCTACCTAGCACAACCCTCACCATTTTTCATCCGGGCTTGAGACTGACATAGGTTGGTTTACTATACTAAAATAAAAAATCCCCAAAATATAAACCAACGGGTCACATGTGTGTGTGTCCCGGATCGTCAAAATGCACCTTCGATCAATGTCTATGACGTATATAAACTCTAGTATGTTCTGGTGGCACGCGATATGGGTGGCAACCCCCATCAACTCCCTCCAACTCGAAAACATTCATCTCTGTTGAATGAATATGACCATACTGTAGTCGTAGGGCAGGGGCGTGTCGATCCAGCTTGGGGCATAACCCATGTATCGTCAATGGCTGGACGCCCTCTCCAACGAACAAAGTATCTCCAAATTAGGCCGGTATGAATGCCTCAGTACCTTGGAGTTCTCAGGGCTTAGTAAAGGTGGTGTGAGAAGGCTGAGGAGGATGAGAAGGTGGAGGCTCCTTAGGAGGGGAATATGGAGTGTCCTCGAAATGTAGATCCCAATACTCACACGACTCATAATACAGTGTTACGTCCTCTACATTGAACACATGATGAATGTCCATATCCGTAGGGAGGTCTAACTCGCATTTGTCCAATCTTTCTCAAGATTCTAAAAGGTCTCATTCGCTTAACATTCAACTTTCTAGCCAGCCCTTATGGGAGCCGCTCCACATGGATGCGAACCATCACCCGATTGCCTTCACGAAATACTTGCTCACGCTTGTGAATATCTGCATAAGTTTTATAGATTTCATTGCGAGATAATATCTTTTGACAGATTGAATCATGCAACTCATGCAAATGATGAATCACCATACTTAATTAATATAATTAATTTATTTAATATTAACTATTATTAATTAATTATAAAATTTTATATTGTCATATGGATCATTCAAGGTGGCTTCCATATGCGCTCTCATGACTCATGCGCGGCAATGCACTCGTGCGGATGTTCGGATGTATAGCTGCCGCAGTTTCATCCTTGTTATCTGAATTTATTTTAAACAAATTCAAAAAAAATCAGGTCAACGATATTGCCATATTTTAAATTCTTTAAATGAATTGCGCCATAAATTAATAACATTTTTAAGAATTAAATTTTTGGCTGCATCTACTTTTGTTTTCAAATGAACTGCACAATACATCTTTGATGCTTCATTTTGCTAAATTGTCGCTTTTGGTTCTGTTTTATAGGAAAGGGATGGTTACTGGAGAATGATGCAAAAGTATATAGGAGCAGATATTACATCTATGGTGACCCTTCCTGTAATGATCTTTGAACCAATGACAATGATTCAAAAAATGGCGGAGGTAGAAATTGCTTTTCTTGAAGCTTGCTAAACTCATTTAATTATTTTTCTCAAGGATTTCTTCCATTTTTTATCATGTTTTTCAATCATATTGAAATCAAATGATTCAGATTTAGAAGGTTTTATTCCATCAATTATTTTATTGATATACAATGACTAAAACATATACACATCAATTCCAAATCATCATTTTTGTGTGCTTATTGTTATAACACAACCTCCTTTATAATTTATTATAATGAACTCTGATCAGTATTATACAACGTAGTTCAATGGCTTTATTGATTAATTACTGTTTAAGTGGCAAACTGTAGTGGTGCAGTGTGACAACCCGTAATTAATTGAAACAGCTGTTTCTTGAACAGAATATGCTTTTGGTTTCATGAACAATGCATGAAATCAACCTGCTAATTTATAAGTACCGTGACCATGTTCTATGATTTGAACTTGTGCTGAGTTGGGATTTTAAAGTAGAAAGTAGTTTGCATGGAATTTTGTTATTATTTTGCATAACCTTTTTTTCTTCTTTCTTGAACAACAGAAGCATTTTATGGTATTTGGTAAACCTATCATGCAGCGGGAAAAATGCAATTTCCTAGGAAATGGCACAAGAAGTGACCATATCAATTAAGGATAAGTAACTTTTAAATTTTCTTTATTTTTGTTGAGAGTGCCCAAAGCTTGTATGTATTAATCAAGTATGTAAATACAAGGAGAGAATACAAATATATAGGAGAGAGGAGAGAAGAATAAATCCTATACATGATGTGGGACTAAAGAAGGAGGAGAAAGAAAATAAACAAAGTGTGCCATTAAATGGGCCTTTTACATGGGCTTTTCCAATACTCCCCCGCAAGCTGGAGCGTACAAGTCGTATGCGCCAAGCTTGGATAGGCACTGATAGAAGAGGGTACTAGGTAGAGCTTTGGTGAGGATGTCAGCAACCTGTTCAGTACCCGGAACATGCTTGAGCTCGATCTTCTTCATGTGGACTTTCTCTCGGATGAAATGACAATCTACCTCAATATGCTTCGTTCTTTCATGAAAGACTGGGTTCTTAGCAATATGTATGACAGCTTGACTGTCACATAGGAGGAGAGCTGGTGAAGGTAGTTTAACTCCAAGGTCGGTAAGGAGACTCTCAATCCATGTGAGTTCAGAGACCACAGCAGCCATTGCCCGATATTCTGCTTCTGCTGAGGATCGAGCAACCACTGCTTGTTTCTTGCTTCGCCAAGTAATCAGATGTCCTCCAAAATAGGTGCAAAACCCGCTAGTAGATCGTCGATCGTCGAGGGAGCCAGCGTAGTCGGCATCAGAGTATGCCACTAGTGTAGGAATGAAAGATGAGGTTTTGTATACAAGTCCTTGACCAGTAGCTGTCTTAAGATATCTGAGAATGCGTTCCACAGCCTGGAGATGAGAGCTTCGAGGAGAGTGCATATAGCGACTCACGAGTCCCACAGCGAAAGATATATCAGGTCTTGTAACTGTTAGGTAGATAAGTTTCCCAACTAGACGACGGTAATATTCTGGATTTTGTAGAAGAGAATCAGAATCCGAGCCCTGAGCACATATTTTGTGATTTGCATCCATGAGAGTGTTAATAGGTTTGCAGCCAGAGTAGCCTGCATCATGAAGAAGATCCAGACAATATTTTCGCTGAGAGAGAACCAGACCATCTGACCGTCTGGCCACTTCCAGACCGAGGAAGTACCGAAGATGTCCCAGATCTTTAGTGTGGAAGACGGAGCTCAGATGTAGATTAACGGCCTATATGCTGTCCAAGTCATTTCCAGTAATAATGATGTCGTCGACATATACCAATAGGAGAACCGTACCAGTGGCCCGGTGGCGAGTAAACAATATATACCACAGGTCCCAGGATCGCAACCTGGCTCTGATACCATGTTGAGAGTGCCCCAAGCTTGTATGTATTAATCAAGTATGTAAATACAAGGAGAGAATACAAATATATAGGAGAGATGAGAGAAGAATAAATCCTATACATGATGTGAGACTAAAGAAGAAGGAGAAAGAAAATAAACAAAGTGGGCCATTAAATGAGCCTTTTACATGGGCTTTTACAATAATTTTATATAAAACTTAAGGAAAGACCTGATGTACTTAGGCATTAGTGAGATTATGACAAAAGATAGGGCATAATGGCGACAAAGGATCCATATAGCCGACCCCATTATAGTGGGATAAAGGCTTGAGTGTTGTTGTATATAAAACTTAGTATTATCTAAATAAAATTATTGTATAATATTAAATATATTTCCCAATTTTATCTATTATATATATCTTGGATGTTTGATAGTAGTAATCTTAATGTGTTATTAATATTTTATTCATTTTATTCTAGATATTCGTGTACTTTTTTTTATATGCATGACACAATCTGTGTACTTTTTTAGTTAATTTTTTATTTTTAGAAAATATAATTATACTTAAAATATATATTTATTTACGAGATATAAAAATATGATATTTTAAAATATTCTTGACATATCTCCGACATATGATATTATAAACTCAATCCGCTATGTTGCAAGTATCCAATATTTACAACCATGCACATAAAACAACATTTTTTTTGGGGGGCGGGGGATCAATGGTTCTAAAGGGAGGTCATTCAAATATGCCAGAAATGGCGTATGCATTTATTTTGTGAAAAATGCTACGGAAGAAAAACAACTCAAATAGAGCCTTTATATCACAATACAATGCAATATGAAACATGTGAAACGAGTCCTTAGGGCGGGTTTGGTATGGTGATACTGCTTGTAGTCAAGTGAAAGACTGTTGATGTAGTTGTTGACGCCAGTTGAGTTTGTTATGGGCGCGGGGGTGTTACACGGGAGGATTAGGATGGCTGAATACATTTTCTCTCGTATTTTTCTATGTTTAAAACAGTTTAGACATTTTGGTAATTCGGTTAAATTTTATCCTTTGCCTTAGCCTAAGCAGAGAGAGTGAATTGCATTGAAATCATCTCTCTAATTTATTTCTCTCTCTCTCTCTTTATCTCCCACTATCCCCACCGACCTTAAGGCTCGCAAGGCACGAGTTGGTAGCACGAGCAGGTAGAGTTTAGCTTCACTTTCTGCCACCTCCTTGCCGACGAGTGTCTCTTATCCCATTTTCCACCATCGGTCCTCGCTCTCTCCAAGGAGAAAACCTACATTCTGTGGATCCCTCTCTCTCCCGCGCACTCGGTCTTAATTAGGACACTAACATCTTGGTATCAGAGTCTTCCGTTCTGTGACCATCGATAACGTTTCCTCTACTTGCTCCAATCAACAACCATTCTGATAGGATCTTGAATACTTGAGACGAATTGCTAGGGCACTATAATATTCACGTGTATTGTCGCACTGCTCGCCTGGTGCGTATCAACCAATGTGATATTAGATCTCCAGTATGTCACTGTCGAGTGCCGACCCACCCAATCACACCCAATAGAGTGTTCTATCTGTTTTCCTCCCTGCGCTGCTTTCTGTTCAACCCTTCAATGCCTAAACATGCTCTCGACCCACGTATTTGGCCACACATTGAGTTTATTAGTCCACAAGAACTATATTGATACCCACCATGCTCATCCCGCACCTTCCATCCCCGTTCCTCGATACTCCTAGTAGACTAGTCCAAATGGAGGAGGTCTCATCCTAGCTCAAGTTTAGAAGATGACGATCAGGCTAGCTGGGACGCCCAACAACAACCTTTCAATATCGTCATGTTTGAGTCACTCGTTGGATAGACATCATGCATTTGAGGCCTTGTGTCATGACAAGTTCCTCTCAAGGCGGCCTTTCCGGCAACAATCACTCAGTGTTTCAAGACTACTTTTCTGACAGTAGTGTCGTGCTACATGAAGATGAAATTTTCACTCTTTGACAGTCGTGAAGACCGGTTGGTATTGCTCACTAGCAACCTGGGAAAAGTGGATTAATGTGGTCTCATTCCACCTCATGGGTTTCATACAACATATGTGCAATTGCAATGTTAGAAATTCGTTTTGAGCTGGGATGACTTCAAGCACAACTGCAATTTGCAATTTGGACCGCCCCTCTGCGGTAATCCAATCGGTGACTTGGTCTCGTCTCAAATCTACTGACCCCATTAACGAGTACTTGGAGAAATTTCAGATCTTACTGTTTCGAGCATCATTCAACGTAGCAGAACATCAATGTCTATTTTCACGGTGGGCCTTTAGGAACATCTTCACCTCAACATGAAGTTTGAGTTCCCTACGGATCTCACTACCACGATGAGTCTATCTCGAGTTTGTAAAAAGCGATTGATGATGGATCGGCCATATAACAACTGCTACAACGATGAGGGCTCTCTACGAGAAATATTGTACCAGTGCTACTCTTGCTGTCCAGGGTAGTCATCCTACTGTGGCCCTCATGGAAGCTGACAACTGACACATTTCCATCAACGAGCATGCCACATGACGTCTCTTGTTGTCCATGACACACCACCCCTGCATCATTGTGGTCGTGGACAACGACAACAAATGGACTATTTAGGAATTGTTGAGTCGCCACCAGAGTGGTGGAACGTAAATGCTTTTTGGTGGACTTTCTCGTGATTTCCTCAAGGGGATTTGAGGCGGTGTTGAGAGTCAAATAGCTACAGGCCCTGGGTCCCTTGGTCTGTGATTTTTATTGTTTGACTATGAGGGTACAATTGGGCTCTAAGACGATGAAATAACAGGGTTGCACACCCTAGATCCCTCTAGGGACCTTCTACCTGGAGGTGAACCGCACATGCCAAACAGAGTTAGGCCACTTATTACAGGAGTTTGGCGAGACTCTGTTGCCACTCCGAGCTCTCCCACTTCCTCGACGCCAGGAGCACCACATCTGACTCCTACCAGGCGCCACTCTTATTCCTTAGACATTGGTTTAAGGAATATGGAGGAAGTCCTAAATCTCCCTTCTCCTCTTTGGTCTTGGTGTTGGAAGAAGGCACACAGAAGAAGTCCTACGTTGGCGGGCGGTGTGCGACGTACTGAAGTTGAACAAACGAGCAAGTTTTGCGAAATATGCGGGCGGGCAAGTGAGGCGCAAGAATGATGAGGCCGGCGCGATCTTCGTGCGATGATTGTCGGTGATCAAGAAGGACAAGAAGTTGCAGAGGAAGTAATGATGCGGAGCAGAGACGTGGAGCTGCGGCGGAGGACGAATTTTGGGCCCGTTCGAGGTTGATTTGGCGACTTACCATATATGACATGCCCGAATCGATGATCCGACTCCGCAGATGCGTCCGGATTCGTGTTGCGAATCAAAATTGTATATTACTTTAGTATTTTTGGTTTGTATTTGTTGTATTTGAGTCGCCCCATCTCCAGCCAATCATGGTCATCGATGGTGGGATGCTCTAGTTCTTCTTTTATTATAAGTAGAAAGGTAGTGGACTGGTTTTAGGTATTGCAGAGTTTGGAGAATTGTATTTCCGGATTCCCGCAATCCCGCTACGGTGCCGACTCTGTGGAACCCTAGGTGACGACTCCTAGCGCATATCTCCCTCCCCAAGTCTTCCCCTATCCCTAGGCCACTTTCTCCCCCACCAAATCCCTATTCAGCCGCCTCCCAACCCTCTAACCAACGGCCCGCTTGCTGATCCCCCCCCCCCCCTATTCCAACCGACCAACCCCCTTCAAGCCCACCGCCGGCCGCCCCTCCTAAACCCCTCCCAACAAGACTCCGCCAAGCATCCTCCTCCCTCTCACTGCCGCCTCTCCTCCACCCCTCTACAACACCGCCAACCCCGCTTTTACCTACATCCACCGCCCCTTATCAAACCCTAATTCCCCTTTTGCCGCCAACCCCCTCCCCTTCGTGGAACCACCTCCAATCAGCCCACCCAATCCGGATCAATCCAGATCTGGATTGTTCAGCACAAATTCACTATTTTCTCTCACCCTCCTCTCAATCCCTAGCCCAGATCCACTCCTAAACACCGGATCCACCCTTCACTCATCCGGATCTACCCATACGACACCGGATCTACTCATTTCCGGCCCCTTTACACCTTCCACCGCCGAGGAGAACCACCTACGTCGCTTTCCTCACCTCCGATTTCACATTGGATCATCGTCAAAACGCATCTGGATCCAAAATCTTCATTGCCTTGGTCAGCCCACTACTTGGTGAGTGTTTGTGGTATTGGACTATTTTATCAGCATTATTAATATCAGTTGGATTTTTATAGTTGTTTGGATCTCTTGTATTGTGGTTGTTTGCTTTTAGATTATTATTGTGATTTGCAGGATCTATTCGCCGCGCGTTCTCGCTTTGTCCCTCCACGCGGAGGAAAGCCTAACCTGCTTGCTATAACTATTTTTTTTTGCTTTTGTCATAATCATGCGCGTGCGATTAAATTATTTAATGCTCAATTTGAATTATCTGTCGGGCTTTGCATTGCACGTAGGGTTAGAGCAACGTTACATCCACCACCTAGATTCGTCATGCATCAAGTAAGATCCAATTAGGGTTCCGTCAAAACCTTAATTGAGTAGCAGGTCAGATCAGTTGATACACCATTTTCATATCAAGATCGAGAACAAATAACTTGCATTGCATTAAATGAAGGTAAAGGTACAATCATGAGATAACTCCTGCGAAGCATCAGGAGTCTGGTTCCTCCTTGACACTCCACTCTCCAAAAGAGACAAATATTCAAGACTCAAAAGATAGCAAGACTCCACTCCTAGGATTTCTTATATAGATGGAGCCCCTTATTACAAGACGAAACACTTAAATAATACAATAAAGAGACAAGCTGTTGAGTGACTCCCGCAAGGTGAGGCTGAACGTCCGAGGGTATGCGTGAGATGTGTTCCCCAATGCAAATACGCATCACCTTAGACTACACAAAGGGAGTGGAATGACATGCTTATAAACATTTTTCTAATTTTCTCTCTCTTTCTCTTTCTCTCCCACTACCCCACCAACCCTAGGGTTCATGAGGTGCGAACGAGTAGTGCCCGACTCCCCTTTCTACCACCTCCTTGCTGGCAAGTGTCTCTCATCCCGCACTCCACAATAGGGCTTCTTCGCTCTCACAAGGGGAAAGCTGACCTTCTCCGGGACTTATCTCTCTCGGAGAGCCTACCAAACTGTTGTTCCAAATGCAGAAACTTGTTTTAGGTTTTCTAACATTTCCCTTAAGTTGTCAATTGTTATTGGTGCTTCCAAAGAACTTTTAAATAAGTGCATTAATCACTTTACATCTTATAACATATTGCCAGGGTAATCAAGATAACTTAATATGACTTTATTATCGTTTTAAATGATTCACATTAAACAGATACAAGAGGCTTACCATGATAAACAACAAATTGGAAAATACCTAGTTATCAATTCCTCTTGGCATTTTTTCTTCAGCCACCATGAACAACGATTATCAATGATAAAACACCCACATACATTTTTTTGGTTCAAGCAACAACTACACTCAAACCTTTATCCCCCTATAGTGGGGTCAACTATATGGATCCTTTGTCGCCATTGTGCCCTATCTTTAGTCATAATCTCACTAATGCCTAACTACATCATTTCTTTCCTTATAGTTTCATTCCAAGTCTTTATTGGTCTACCCCTTTCACAATGCGTAACAAGTGTCTCTAATGGTCTCCTCTGTTCGTGTCCAAACCATCTTAGTCGAGTTTCTCGCATCTTCTTTGCAAATGGTGCCACTCAGGTCTTATCCCTGTTACATTCATTTCTCATTTTATCCAGTCTCGCATGTCCACACATCCAACTAAACATTGTCATCTCTGCAACTCCCATTTTTTTTTTCTGATGTACACAATTCACTGTCCAACACTCAGAACCATAGAATATCGTTGGTCTAATTGCAGCACGGTAAAACTTGCCTTTAAATTTTAATGGTATTTTACGTTCACATAAGATCCCCGATGCGTCTCTCCACTTCAACCAACCTACTTGGATTCTATGTATCACATCTTTATCAACACCTCCATCGTTTTGAACTATTGATCCAAGATATTTAAAGCACTCACTGCGAAAAATATCTTGATCACCCAACATAATAACAAAGTCATCTGTCCTTCCTGCACTGTTAAATTTAAGCTCCATATACTCCGTCTTTCATAATAAAAAAAACATTACAAAAGCTAGCAACATATTACATGAAAAAGCCGTTAGCAAAAGAAAAATAATGTGGTGGCTCCTCATCTAAGAGGGGGGGGGATTGAATTCAGGGCCAGGAGGGGGTGATTCGTGATGATGAAAGGCATTGTGATTGGGAGATAAGGGAATTTGTCTCATGTGGGAATGACTAGGGTATTGCGTCATGGTTTAATAGTGAATTATCTAATTATACTGCATTATAAAACATATTGTCTAAGTTCAAGGAACAAAATGATTCCCAAATGCAATTAATTTGACCTCCAAGCCAATGCCATGGAGATAATCACCCCATCCGAAGGAAATCCCAAGGAGCATTTCAGGGCCGCAGTGTTGGGCAACTGTGATATATGTCAATAGCTATAGTCATGTCCCTTTTAACTGCGGTCATTGTATTTGTAAAGGATAAAGTCTAAGGCTATTTTTAAGATAGCATTGGGAGAGTGGTGGAGGTTGTGAATGTAGTTCTTAAAAACACATAGGGTTTCATTATGTGAGGTCACAAATGCTATTTTCTCACAACATCGTTTTAGCGAGGGACACTACCACATTGATGCAAGTATGGTCAAACTTTTACCGTCGTGAACATTTTGACCTCAAAAAATGAATTTAGGCAAAAAAAAAAAAACAAAATTCCGCTAAAGTTCAAAATGTAGGTAACACACCACCACTATGTTTACTATCCAATTTCCCACCACCACTGCTCAAACAAAGTCTAAAAATTAATTCAATGGTTGTACGAGGTGTATTTTCAAATTTCAATTATTAATTTAAAGTTTTTGTTTTGGTGTTATTTATTTTGTTGGGAAGTCGATCATATTTTCAAAAGCATCTGAATGTAAGTTCCATCATTCACTTGTTATCTGTACAGTTAATGGAGTACTGCCATCTGCTGAACTTGGCTGATGAAACAGATGATCCATATATGCGTTTGGTCTATACTTGTAAGTAAATGCTGGGTTGCTTCTAGTGACAGTCTTTACAAGGAGATACCAACATTTCTTATTTTCTGCAGCTTCATGGGCTATCTCTGTTTACTTTGCCTATCAGCGAACTTGGAAACCTTTCAACCCCATCCTTGGAGAAACTTACGAAATGGTTAATCACGAGGGAATCACATTTATTTCAGAACAGGTTTGTTACTTGGGTCTTCTATATATATATATATTTTTAATTAGCCGTATGATACGATTGTCTTTGGTTCTGAGTGTTTTGCAGTGAATTGTGTATGTGACCAAAAAATGGGTGTTGCGGAGATGAGAATGCTTAGGTGGATGTGTGGACACACGAGACTAGATAAAAATAGAAATGAATGTATCAGGGATAAGACAACAGGAGCACCAATTGCAGAGAAGATGCTAGAAGCTTGACTAAGATGGTTTGGACATGTGCAAAGGAGACCATTAGAGGCACCTGTTAGGCGTTGTGAGAGTCTAGTTACTAGGAATGTTAGATGAGCGAGGGGTAGGCCAATAAAGATTTAGAATGAAACTATAAGGAAAGACATGATGTACTTAGGTATTAGTGAGATTATGATAAAAGATATGACACAATGGCGACAAAGGATTCATATAGCCGACCCCACTATAGCGGGATAAATGCTTGAGTGTTGTTGTAGTCGTATGATACAATTGCATAAAATGGGAAAAGAGATAAAAACTCTTGAAGGATGCTCGATCCATATTCTCGAGGGCTGGTTCCTTCTAAAAGTTTCTCACTAATTAAATAGAAAGAAAGAAAACTTAGGATTATTTATTGTTATAGGGTCAGAAATCCCATTTCATTTTCCCGCTTTTCCATTTTTACTTTTCCATCACTATTCGTATACATTTATCCAATTCTTGTTCATTTCCTTATATTATACATAAAATTATGAAGTATGAGATATCATATGGCCGCCATCTCCCGTCATGTCAGCTCACCAATTTCCTTGATCTTTCAGCACTAGGCAAACGCCAACCCTCATACATAGTCCAAGGACTTTGCGGAGACCCGTGCTTTTCGTAAACAGTCATCCGGGCCTGGTCACTACGACCCTCTTTTTGAGGAGGCACCCCTTCTCCCAAAGTTATAGGGCTATTTTACCGAGTCCTTAGAGAGAGTTGTCTTGTGCCCCTCGAGGATAGACGGAATTTGTGCTTCGGTATTGTAATTTAAGGTCCAATTTCAATGAAAGTGGACCTACGGCTTTAATTCAAGGTCCTAATTTTGTCCAAATGAATGGGCCCTTAAACAAACGCCTTTAAGCCTAGTTTGGCTCTCCGCCTCTCACTAGACATGCGATGGAGGGAGGATGGATTGCACTGGCTAGATCCTCCGGCTCCAGCTCGAATGGTGCGGTCAAAGGCCTTGCCAAATGCTGCCGCCTCACGGATCCTGTTTGCCCCGCCTTCGTCCTGCGTCGTGCCGTAGCCGCGGTCGAGAGTCAAACAGGGCCTTAATCTAGTATTAGTTGGTTTATCCTTTTTCAGTTACCAAGTTTAATTATGTAACTGCAGGTAAGCCATCACCCCCCAATGAGTGCCGGGCATGCTGAGAATGAACATTTTGTTTATGACATTACCTCCAAACTGAAGACCAAATTCTTAGGGAATTCTGTGGAAGTATACCCTTTGGGGAGGTGATTATTATATACTGATAGCTATTTTACTGTCTATTACATGCCATCAACAATTGTACCTATGATCAGAAGTTGAAACTAAATTTTATAGATTATTTAAATATGATGATGCAGAACAAGGGTGAAACTGAAAAAGGCTGGCGTTGTCTTGGATTTGGTACCTCCTCTCACAAAAGTTAATAATCTTATATTTGGGCGTACTTGGGTTGATTCCCCCGGGGAGATGATAATGACAAATTTGACCACCGGAGACAAAGTTGTGCTATATTTTCAACCTTGTGGTTGGTTGGGGTACCTGACATATTTCTTGTGTTCCACATTCACATGCATTCATCTACGCCATTAATATTCTCGCTTTGGACACAGAATATGAAATTATTTTCTTTTATTTTTTTCTTCATAATTGTTTTTATTTCTATTGGCACGTCCATCGGAAAACTTGACATTGGCCAGCCGCTCATATGCACAGGAGAGGAAGGTATGAAGTTGACGGATATGTCTATGATGCAGCAGAAGAACCTAAAATATTAATGACTGGAAAATGGAATACATCCATGAGCTATCAACCCTGTGATGGTGATGGTGAACCTCTTCCTGGAACTGAGCTTAAAGAGGTCAGTGCTTATTATAAAATCTCCATTTCTATTCTGTTTTGCTTTATTTGGTAGTGTATAACCCTGCGATGAGATGATCCACTTGGTCATGTCAATGTATCAAAGATTATTGAATGGAGGCATGGTGATTTAAGTCACTTTGACCATGCCTATACTTGAATCTCTGTGCCATTATTGGTTCGTGAAAGTTTCCATTTCTAACATATTAAGTTTTATGTTACGGACCCACGTAGGGGGATCACGTACAAACGTCGTACCTCAAGAGCACCGCTTAAACTTATCGTTTATGTTTCACCGCATTGTATCTTTAATTTCGGCATTTGTATTTTAATTTGGAACCTTGAGTTTGGTTTGGACTCCAGCCGATTATAGGTTTGGGGTGTTCTTGGTTTGGAGGTGTCAAAATCATTAATCAAATATCTCTCTGTGATCACTCTACCTCACAAAACCCGTCGGCGCCCTAGCCACTTCCCGTATCGCTATTTCCATCGCATCCGTCACCCTTATTGCGCTGGTCGACTGCCTCTCTCCATCCTCCTCCATCGCTCCTCTCCCGAGGAGATAGGTTCGAGAGGATCTCGCAAGGCCGGTTCCGATCTTCTACGGGACTTCCCCCTCGATCCCCCGTGAATGAGGGCTCAAACGAAGGCCCATAACATGTTGGTATTAGAGTTCTCCTCCACCGCTCCTCCGCTGCCCTTTACACTGACCGCTGCCGTTGTTTTTGGTGCCGACATGCCTTCTCATACCCAACCCGCCTCTTCCGCACCCAGATCTTCCTACCCACTGCTCTGTGTGAGCTCGCCTGTCCTATTGGGGGCCCCTACCACCAGTCTTCCACAGCTACCGGGCAGTACGATCATTTTGCCCACTCCCCTTCCTCTTCTTACTCTGTTCAGACCGCACCCATGGATGACGACAACCCGGGTGACCTCACTTTGGCCCAAATTTTGGAGTCTTTACAGCACATGCTGGTGACCAACAATAAGGCCCTCATCGAGGCCCTTCAACCGGAAGGTTCACCGCCGGCCCCGCGTGTCGCTTCGGGTTCATCGTAAATGGTTAATGAATCTCCTGTACCGGGAACTGAAGGAGGCGACTTTCCCCATTTTGTGAAGATGTGATGTAAACCGGATTCCTAGATTCGATTTTTAAATAATAAATTTGATATCTCTTTCAAATATGTAGTGCAAGCTTGATCTCGAGCAAACGGGAAGCGATAATCGATCTCAGTTTCACAAACGCTCATATGAGTCTAGCAATCAAGCATAACTAACAGCTATGGCATAGTTCTTCCACAAGTAAACAAAAAGATGAAATGCGAGTGTGAAAATTAATGACAAATAAGAATGAGATAATTAAGGCAAGCATGTTCTGAATTTTAACAATCAAATAAATTAAGCATATTATTATTCTAGCACATCACGAGTAGGAGAATGACGGAAGATGTACCTTTAGATCAAGAGTGAAGTGTAGTAGTCAACGATGACATATGGATGGATCTAAAAGAAATGTGGAGGGCTCGACCATGTGGAGGAAGGGGATTAGTTCAGATTCAGTAAGGGCGGCCTATTGAGGCTCGGGCCAGCCTTGGAGTTGTCGGAATGGACGGAGGTGGGAGACGACTGTTCGCCGGAGCCCACGGAGGCTGGAGGTGAGGTGGCTGACATCGGCGACGGCAAAACTGGCAGGTGGAAAACTTGTCCATGGCTAGAGCTGTAGATTCGACGGGAGGCAGCGTCGATCCTCTCAGAAGGCGGGTGAGGAGGGGTCGCCGAAACTTTGGGCAGCCGGCAGCGGCAGTGGCGAGTCTAGACGAGAACGGCAGTGGCGGCTGGATCGTCGCTAGGGCTCACGTCGCGCGGGGGAGGAAGAAGACGTGACGTACGGGCTGGACCTTTTGGGAAACAAAAAAATTATTTCTCTGTTCCCAAATTTTGTCCAAGCTGTCAATTTGAAGGAGAGAATAGGATTTAGTAGGGTTATTAATATTTGGTAAGTTTTTGCCAGATGGTAACAAAAGGAATGAATTATTATTTTGAACAATAATAATCAAATTTGGGGATTTTCCAAAAAAGTCTTCCTATTTTAATTTTATTTTTGATATTAAAATCTGATTTCAATTTATATGTTACCTAAAATAATATATGCTTAATTTTAATAATTTATTTTTAACTGTTTGCCTTAATTTACCTATTACCTAATTTGACGGATCTTTTTATTCATGGACATATTGGGCAATCACACCAATAAGTCATCACAATGAACGAAGTGCGCGATACAAAGTAAATAATACATGCACGATAAATAAAATATGTGTGCGCGAGGACATGCGCTTATGAAAGGAAAATACGTGAAATAATAGAAAAATAAAGACGTGCGAAGATGCTACACATGTTGCATCAAGATGGATTTCCGCTTTTTGACTGTCGGGAGGACCCTCTCACGTGACTCACACGCTTCAAACTGTTCTTTGAAACCCAATGTACCTCAGAAGAGGATTGGATTGTTATTTCTTCGTTTCATCTCATGGGTTCCGCGTAACTATGGTTTTCGCAGCTCCGCCGTGATCATCCTCACCTAGTGTGGGAGGACTTTAAGACGCAGTGCACCCTCCGCTTCAGACTACCTCTTCGCAGGAATCCTACTGGCAATCTCATTTTTCAGCGACATACTGGATCCATTGATGACTATATCGAGAAGTTTCAGGTGCTCCTTTCCCGCACCACATCTGTCCCACCAGGTGCCTTTCTTCACTGCAGGCTACCACGAGCGATTTTGTTTGGTCGTCGAGTTGCAGTCTCCTCAGGACCTCTCGACAGACATGAGCTTATCCCGCTTTTTTAGAAACGCTTATTGATGGACCGTCCGTATTTAGGGCGTCGATCCGGTGACGAGTCCTCTAGGGGTTTTTGCCCTTCTACTTCTCTTGTTAGCACTGGAGACGACGAGGGCAAAGAGGGGGACCGACCGTCCACCATCCGACAGCTTTTCACTCAAGAGATGGTGGACTGTCGGGCCAAGGACCTCTATTTCAATTGTGACGACTCTTTCACTCGTAGACATCGGTGCAAGCGCCTTTTCTAATTTGAGGTGGAGTGGAGGACCCCTCTGATGAGGATGTAAGGGAAGAGGACCCGGGAGATCCAGAGTTTTTATTCATGCTATGATGGGACCCCAGTCGAGGGATACAATTTATATAATATTTTAGTGGTGGGCCAGCCGCTAGTCACTCCCATGGACTGGCAACACCGTTTTTTAGTGACCTCACTTCTTAGCATCTTCACCTGCTGGTTACATCCCATTAGATACAGGTTTTTGTTTCTAATGACATGACCATGACGTGTACAGGAGTTTGACGAGCGATGCCTATTGTGGTGGATAGCTATCATTTCCACATGGACTTCTATGTGACTTCCCTTCAGGGTTTTGAGGTTGTGTTGGAAGTCCACTGGCTCCACACCTTGGGGCCACTTCTGTGCGATTTTGACACGCTGAGATGACATGGGGCCGTCACCCCCACCAAACGGTGTGGCAGGGCCACTCGATGACCACCGAACGACAGGTTTTTCACGCCCGTGCTGACCAGACGGAGCCCTCTGACCACGAGACTCTCTTACAAGAGTACAACGACAGTGCCACTGCCCCGACGAGTCTTCCTCCCTTGTGGCGCTAGGATCACTGCATTTGCCTCTTGCCAGAGATGGCTCCCGTAGTTGTTTGCCCTTACCACTATCCGTTTTGACAGAAGGATGAGATTGAGCAATAGTACGTTGCTATGCTGCAACAGGGCATCATCCGCCACAGCGTGACCCCCTTCTCTTCTCCAGTCTTGTTGGTCAACAAAAAGGATGACACTTGACGTTTTTGCGTCGATTGCCCCGAGCTGAATACGCGGACGGTGAAGGACAAGTTCCTCATTCTGGTCATTGACGAGTTACTATACGAGTTGCATAACGCCCGCTTCTTCTCCAATCTAGATCTTTGCTCTGGGTACCATCGAGTGCGCATGGCTCTCGAGAACATGGAGAAGACAACTTTCCACACGGCCACTTCAGATTCCTCGTATTGCCCTTTGGGCTCAACAACGCCCCCACCTTCTAGGCCCTCATGAACGATATTTTTCACGACTTGTTATGTCATTGCATACTTGTTTTCTTTGACGACATTTTGGTCAAGTGAGTCCCAAGAGCGATTTTTCAGTTAATTCATACTCACACGCTTTTCTTGAAGCGCGCCAAATGTTCTTTTGGGATTTATCGTGTCTCTTACTTGGGCCATGTTATTGACAGTACAGTGGTGTCTGTTGACCCCCTCAAAATCTAGGGTGTGAGCGAATGGCCCCTTCCCCAGTCCTAGCGAGAACTCCAGCGTTTTCTTGGCCTGGCTAGATATTATCGACGCATTATACAAGGATACAACGTCATTGCAGCAGTATTGGTTACCCTACTGAAGAGACAATACTTCACGTAGGAGGACTTGACGACGACTGCTTTTCGCGCTTTTCAACAAGCTCTGGTGTCGGCCCCAGTGCTGCGTGTGACGATCCAAATAATGTGCGGAATATTTTAATTATTCCCCGATGATGAGAACGCAAAGTAGTACAGATTTTACGTAATATTTTTTGCATTTTCCTTTTATTTTATTGTTTAAATTTCTTTCATTTGTTATTGGGGGTGCCAATAGCCTTGTATCTTTGATTTTATTTTAATTATCTCAAGTGTTCAGTGTATTGTGGGCTGTTATTAACAAATGTGGACTGATTTCAATGTGGTTAAGATGGTGACTTGGTTGATTAGTGTGTTGTCAGCTGAGATGGCTAAATTGGCATTGGTTTGACACATGGAATGAACATGTGTTAATCGGTGACTTGAATTGGGCTTGCTAAGTGACACCTAGTTCCTTGTTTTGGTTGGTTTCCACCATTTGACCGCTTACTTCTGCTAATAAAAAGAGTCGAGCTCTTTCTTATTCCTGCACATCCCGTTATCAGCGTTATTCCCGTGTCGTTGCTCCTTCTCGGCTACTCCTTCCCGACTGCTGCTCCTCTTCTCCTCTCTTTCTCTCTTCTCTTGGTAGCTGCTGCTACCTCTGGTGTGGTGTTGTGCCTTCTGTGCCGCTGTTCCCGGGCCGCTGCTTCTGTGTCGCTGCTCTCGTACCACTGATCCTGTGTCGTTGATCTCGTGCAACTGTTTTAGGGCTTTCCTGCCGCTGGTTTTGAACTGTTGCTGCTTGTCTCCCCTGCCTCCTACCTTCTTCAGTGCCTCCTTCAGAGATTTTGGAAAGACTTCGCCGCACTTCTTTGTATCCAAGAAGGATCGGTTGTGCAGCGTTTTGCTTCCTCCCTCTTCCGCTGTAAGGATGCCGTTTTCTCCTTATTTTTCTTCAACTTCTGCTGTCTTGCTGGTTTGGAACTATTGTTAGAAAGGTTTCTGGTTTGGGATTGTTGTTAGGTTTGCAGTTACTATTTTCTGGACTGGTATTGGGGCTGATTAGTGTGCTGTTTTACTTTATTTTGGTGTCTGATTTTAGGACTGTTTGGGACGAGTAATTTCTCCTGCCAGCTACTAATTTGCTCAGCCATTTTTGAGCTATTATGGGCTGTTTTTCAGTTATCTTTTTGCTGAATATTTTTCTAGACAACCACAGTTGGGGCTGATTTTGTGAATGGACAGCATACTTATTGCACCTTTGGGCTGATTTGAGTAAAGGAAAGCTCATTTCAAGAAAAGAATTATTGGGGACAACAATTATATAAGTATATTTGGGCTGTTCTTGGGTTATTTTGGGGCTTTCTGTTTGGACTAATTTATATAAATTTTCCCCTCAGAATATTGTATCGCTTTCATTTTCCCCCCGCCCACATATATTTCATAGCGGTTTATCATTAAGTTAAACTCATATGCACAGACAGTGTTATCTTTCAATAAGTAAAAACAAAAATATGAAAAGTACTTGAATAAAACATAATTCAAGAAATAAGAAACTCACCAACACCTTTCCTTTTCCCCTATCCTTCTCAGCGTCATCGCCACACCTATTTTGCGACGTCATCCTCGGAACTCGCGCCCTCGGAAATCACTCAAATAGTACGCATTTTAATTGAATTGCGTCTCTTTGATATGTGTAGCGTTGATGTTAAAAGGATTTAGGAAAAAGTGTTTAAATCCGTCAAAATAGACAACATTCTTTCCTCCTCATAAGATTTTTCGTCCTCGAAAAACTCATAGAAAGAAGTTGATATCTTGAAATAAGATTTAAAGAGAACCAAATGTTTATTTATACACAAAGGATTTACATACATATGTACACAACGGTTTTAAATACAGAGAATGACCTAAGTTATTTTCGGCGATACGGTTCCAAATTAAACGCTCGCGACTGGATCAAACGTTCCTCTGGAAGTTCTTGTGGAGGAATGAGAGCAGGAGTAGGAGCAGACGCTGAAGCTAACGACTCAGCATGCATTTGATAGAACTGCGGTTGTGGCAGCATTGATGGTCCCTGAGAGTTGATTTCTTTATTTAGAAGCTTTGGACATTCATTTTTCATGTGTCCAGGTTGACAACAGTAGTAACAAAGTCCAATTAAACAATCTCCTCGATGCATTCTCCCACATTTCGTACACTTCGTCGTGGTTGCTTGGGATGCATTACTGGTAGCCGGACCAGTTTGAAATGGTTTAGCTTCTTTGCCTTGTACTTCATCTTGGCTTGGCGTTTCTGTCATCTTTTATTTACCAACATCTCGTCGCTTCTGAGATTTTTCCTGATCAATTTCCACTAATCAAGTTCTTTCAACTAATTTACCGTATTCTAAAATATCCAAAGGAACCAATATATTATAGATATCATCTTGTAATCCTTGTTGAAATTGTCGGCATCGATCTTCTTTCGATGTTACAAGGGAATCAACATAGTATGCTAACTTTGAGAATTTAGTTTCGTTTTGCAGAACTGACTTTATTCCTTGAACAAGTCGAAGAAATTGATCGTGCAACACTCCCTTCTCTGACCGTGGAACAAACCAATTGATGAATTCTTGAAGAAAATTTGTCCAAGTCACGATGCCACGCCCGGTGTATTTCTTTGCGACGATGTTGTCCCACCAACACTTAGCTGCGCCTTCTAAAAGAAAAAAAGGCTAATCTAACTTTCCGATCGTCTGGACATTGAATAACCTGAAAGATTGTTTCTATGTGTAAAATCCAGTCTTCAGTCTCCAAGGGAGACAAACTTCCGAGAAATGTTGGTGGTTTTAATTCCAGGAACTGTTTCAAGTCAATATCCATTTGACAGTGTTGTGGTAAAGGTGCTACAAGAGGAAGATCAGGGGGTGGATTCATCAGATTTGGCCTAGGTAGAGGATCAACCTGTGGAGTTGTTGGTTCTAAAGCGGTTAGCGTTGAGAATACTAGCTTTAATGCTTCTGCGATAGCTAATTCAAACTCAAAAGGGCGATGATGATGCCCATTGTGACTTTCTTCGGATCGTGTACTCTGATGAACTTCAGGCTCTTCTCATACCTCGTGATGTCGTCTTCGGCTTGAATAAATTTGGATGAGTTTTTAAAGAGTTTTAATTAATTACGCTACATTAATTGTGTTATTACTTTGTACTACCCACGACCAAAATTATTGAAAACTCTTTGTTTTGATATCAAATTGCGAAAACTCTTATTCCGATCTCCTCAAATGATTTGAGAATCGAGCGTAGTTTCAATAAAAGTGTCGCAACAAAGGATAATGATTCATAGTACGAAGAAAACATAACATCACATTTATTCCATTTATATACATTTGTTTACAGATGGTATTTACATGAAATAAGAAATCTAACTATACTCATTACAAAAGGCATAGTCATAATCCTCGCAGGTAGCTTTATGTTTTTCTTGAGCTTCCTCGATTCCGATAAAGATCTTGAGCCATACCTTTGCCAGATCCTCATCGCGTTTTCATTTTGCTTCTTCTGTCAGGGGAACTCTTTGCAGTACACTCAGTAACGCCTCTGTTGCCTAAAAAATTGGATCCACAATGGGTTAGTCATAAACATATGACTATGTGAGCAAAGTATTTCGTGAACTGATATACATACAGACAATGAGAGATAACAATATGCATACATAACAAAAAATCAATATTCAATATTTGCTCTCAAAGTTCTCAATTTTTCCTGATTTCCCCTTGTATTTAATATGGTATTATAGGAAATGTGAAGACATGCAACTTAAATGGGCCTCATACCTTTAGGGAAAAATGTAGGCAATCCCCTACTGGGAAATCCATCTGTAGGAAAATCCCTACATCATGGGATTCAATCTGATTCTTAACATTTCCCTATGCAGAGTTTTATTAATTTATTATCTTGTTTTATTTGAAAAGCAGGTGTTTTGAAACTGCGACTACAGGAGTTCCAGGTAGAGAGCGACGCATCCGTACATGGGTGAGTTGCTGGTGCCCCAACAAGGGGGTTACTTTAGCCTTTGGATCGCCCTTCATCCTCAGAAGCTTCAGGCTTACGAGCAAGAACTGATTGGGTTGGCAAATGTCGTCCACCATTGAAGACCGCACTTATGGGGGCATCCTTTCCTGATTCACACTGATCATTTCAGCCTCAAATACCTGTTAGAGCAGCGCCTTTCCACAACCTTGCATCAACGTTGAATCAGCAAACTTTTTGATTTTGACTTCCGTGTGGAGTACAGGGCATGGTGCCTTCAACTGGGCCGCCGACTCCCTCTCCCTCCGCGATCACTAGGACGGGTCCTTTTTGCCCATCTCTCACCCGACCTTGACCCTTCGCCATCGCTTGCAGACAGATAGTCAAGGCACTCTGATTCTATATGAGCTCCTTCGCCGCATTGAGGAGGGGTAGGTTGCCCTTGCATTAGACAGTTCGGGACATGCTCATCTTATACAAAGATTGGCTCTATCTTTCAGCCACTTCTTCCTTGATTCCTGATATTCTGACAGGCTTCCACGACACCACCCATGGAGTTCATAAGACTCTTCAGCGGATTCAGGCGGAGTTCTTTTGGAAGGGACTCATGGAGGTGGGGGGGGGGGAAGACTTCTTCGCCCTCCGCTCCATCTGCCAGTGCAACAAGGCCGACCACCTCCTACCAACAGGGTTGCTTCTGGCTCTTCCCGTCCCTGCACATATATGGGTCGATATATCTATGGATTTCATTGAGGGGTTACCTACTTTGAGGGGCCGATCCATCATCTTTGTGGTGATAGATCGCTTGTCCAATGACACATTTCATTGTTACGAGTCTCCCTATTGTAAGGGATGTGGTGGCCCACATCTTCTTCGACCAGGTGTTCCTTTTACATGGCATTCCTGAGAGTATTGTGTCCGACCGGGACAAGATTTTCACCTCCCTATTTTGGCAGGAGTTATTCGCTTTATGTGGCATTATGCTGACACTTTCTTTGGCATACCACCCACAGTCGGACGGGCAAACAGAGGTTCAAGGTTGTTTCCGTGGGTGGAGTATTGTTACAACACGTCCTACCAATCAGCCATACAAACCACACTCTTCCAACTAGTCTATGACAGTGATCCGCCTCACCTCTTTACATACGCCTGCCCATCCGCCCGCTTACCCACTGTTGATACTGAGTTGTCCACTTATGACCAGATCCTCGCTTTAGCCAGTGAGCAACTTCTTCAGGCTCAGGCCCGCATGGAGACCGCCTACAACTGGGGACATCGCGAGCTATTCTTCGCTCCGGGGGATTGAGTGTGGCTTAAACTCCGCCCTTATCGTCAGACAACCATAGATCAAAGTTAATACGACAAGCTGGGGCCCAAGTTCTGCGGTCCGTTCGTGATTTCAAAGCGCATCGAAGAGGTGGCGTACCATCTTCAGCTCCCGTCTGATGCCCTGATCCACAACGTGTTCCACGTCACGCAATTTTTGAGAGGCCGATTCAAGGTATCGAGTCGCTCTGATACCATGTAGAAAAAGAGAATGTGAAATTCCAATATTTATTATTTCTCATAAAAAGTCTAAAATATAGATATCTGTACACAAATATATTGGACAGAGTGAAAACTCAACCCCAAACCATAATGTGGGAGTAATCTACATATGAGAGAACTCGACTTTTTCATGTGTTTTTTGCACGGCTCTTCTACATAATTGAAAATAAAATTGTCTGTGGATAGCCAAATGTGTTCAACAATTTACTTATATATATATGTAGACACACACACACATATATTTATTTATAACTATCTAAAAAGAAATATGGTCGCCACCTAATTCCTCTGGTCAAATAAGTGAGAGAGAGAAAGAGAGAAGGGAGGGGAGAGAGTGAGAGACCACTGCCATAAATCAAAATAAAGAAATAGAGGGAGCAAAAAAAGTTTTGGGGGAGAGATTAGAGAGAGAAAGAGAGAGGAGAGAGAGGGGGAGTGGGTGCCAGATTTTTTGGCCATTTGGGGGGAGAAAGTCGAGAGGGGAGAGATCCACTTCAATAAATACAAATAAAAATCAAAACATGAACGTACTGATTGCACTCACGTAGGTCCGGAAGCACGTGCCGTTTCACTCTCGCCCGCGCGCGTGGTTATTTACCAGGACCTCCCCTCGAAGTTTGCATAATTACTGCTTGCACGCCTCTAACTTTCAAAATTACAAAAATCTCTCTTCGGTGTTTACTCTTCATAACATTCATGCATACAAGTATTCCCTTGGAGTAAATCTTCACGGAGTCTTTTTATACATGAATATTAAGAAATGTAAACATTGAGAGAAGTACTTGTAATTTCAAAAGTTAGAGAGGCGCAAGCTATAATTATGCAAATTTGGAGGGAAGATCCCAGTGAATAATCGAAGTGAATTATTCATCCGAGCATCCTGCCCTGTCACTATCAGCTACAAAATTGACACAGCATAGATTAATTTCATTTTCCGATGCAGTTGGGATCGATCTTTTCTTTTGCAGTCTAATCTTTCGTTTTGCATATCACCTTATTTTCTCCAACTATTGTTCCTGCAGCTAAAATGTTTTTCCTCACACCCCCACTGTGCTTGTGCTGGTCTCATTGTAGATATGGAGAGTTGCAGCTACCCCAGATAATGATAAGTTCCAGTTCACTCATTTTGCACACAAAATAAACAGCTTTGACACTGCGCCCAAGAACTTACTGGCCTCTGATTCCAGATTGCGGCCTGATAGATACGCACTGGAACTTGGTGATTTATCCAAATCTGGTTCGGAGAAGAGCACGTGAGTTCTTTTTTTCTTTTCCCTTCCGCTTTTGTGCCTCGGTCGGCCTTTTCAATATTGCGCCTGGAGGTGATCATTCTTTTTGGTCCACAATGCTCGGTTTGGGTCGATGATGTTCGCAATCACCTCTGCCCAAACACTAGCGGCTTTCGCACCGCTGCCTTCACATATGTCACCACTCTCCCAATCAGAGTTTAGACAAGTTTATATCCTTTTACTCTATGGTTTCAGTTTGGAAGAGAAGCAAAGGTCGGAGAAGAAGCATCGGGAATCCTCCGGAGACCAATTCACCCCAAAATGGTTCGATCTGTCCGGCGAAATCTCTCCCACACCCTGGGGAGATCTCGAAGTGTACGAGTACAACGGAAGATACAGCGAACACCGGGCCTCGGTCGACAACTCGGACACTATAGAGGTGATTGATGTCAAGTCGATCAAGTTCAGCCCATGGCAATATCCAGATCTTGATTAAATAAGTGTGAGGACCCCCTCGCTTCCATCTTCCTTTATTTCAGAAACCCTAGAGGCCCCTCATCCGTTGGTGTGGATTATGTTTATTGTTTATTATTCTAGTTTGTGTAGATGTTGTAATAGTTTGTTATATATTTGCTTTCTGAACCAACAGTTGAATCATTCGCTTGGGTTATTTACTGGGACCTTCCCTCGAAGTTTGCGTGATTACAACTTGCAGGACTCCTCTAACTTTTGAAATTACAATTACATCTCTCAATGTTTACACTTCACAACATTCATGCAAAAAAATACCCTCAAGATTTACTCCAAAAGAGTACTTTTATGCAAAGTCTGAGGGGAGGTCCCGCAGTCCCGGTAATTAACCATATATATATATATAAATTAGTTTGACATTGTGGCGACAGTGGTTATGAATATCTAAGTAACTTCATCTACTTTTATGTTCAAAACTAATTTTTGGCCAAAGTCATCAGAGCGAGAACATGTCAAACTTAATTCTTGTACATTAGAGAGAACGAGGGGATATCCTTATAGTTTGGGAAAATTATAGACCAAGACTGGTCGAATTTGCTATGATTTTTCATACAAAAAAACTATAGAGCAGTCCGAGGATTGTAAAGTGGGTGATGATGATCATCAAGCTGGCCCTTAAATGGTTCGGCAGGCCGGGAATTGTCAAGCTGACTCTTAACCTGCTCGATGACCATGGAGCAACTGGGCGGGCTGGAAGAACTGCTGGAGAATCATTGAGCTGGTTAAGGACAATCTCAGCGATACCGTGCTGGTTAAGCGCAAGCTGAAGTAAGTTTCAACTCCAGTATATATAAATATAGGTAATAATTATATGCAGTTTTATTTTGATTATGTGCAGGTCATGTAATTGAAAATGAATATATGTAGGCCAATTTTTGAACAGGTTCATAAGTTCTATGAATTTTTAATTTGGCCTGCAACTGTATTTATTATTGAACTGCATACATTCAAAATGATCATATTTAAGTCTAAAACATATAAAATACTCATTTTATTTTATATTTAAGTCAAGCGAGTGTTCCTCAATAATTCAATTACTTGCGCTTCAAACCAACACACGTTGCACCATAAAGTCGCCGGCGAACAATCGGCGGTCGTCGATCAGATACGTATTTTCTATGTTATAAATATTTGAGAAACCGCCTATTCTTCTTCTAGATCCGCTTCAGCTCTGCAAGCTTTCGCTTTTCCAGTTTTCCTCTCGCAACCCTCCGTCCATAGCTTCGCGATAAGGTATTCATCTTCCCCAGTTTAGCTTATTATTTTCAGATTTTTCATGGTTTTCTGGATTGAACTGAGAATTTTTAAGGGGGAAAAGAAAATCTCCCCAAATTTTTTTCGAGTATTGCTGCTACTTTTACCAAAAGTTCTGTTTCTGTTTCGTTTTGTTTGGTTGAAGAAATGTTGAAGAATCCGATGATGAATGGAACAATTGATGATTTCAAATTCAAAGACTTCCACGCCATGGACGATTTTCTATCCCAGGGGGAGTCCTTTGCAAACCCTAATTTGGTAGAACCGCAGTTCTTTTATGAAGAACAAAGCAGCTTGGCCGAGCTGCAGAGTTCAACTTCTCTGAGTAACGACACGGACTCGCATGAGAACTCCGAGATCTCTCCCGATCTGGTTCTTGATTTCATCGACAGAATGCTGATGGAGGAAGAGATGGACGACAAGCTGGATATGCTTCAGAGCCACCCCGCACTCGAAGCCACCGAGAAACCCTTCTATGAACTCATCGGCGAGAAATACCCTCCTTCAATTTCTCCGCCTCTCTACTCTAGTTCCAGCTCCGACAGCTCTGAAATTCACCGGAGCAGCAATTTCCATGGCAGCGACCACAACGCCGGCGTCGCCTATGACGACGAACTCTTGCAATCGCAGATCTACTCTTCCCAGCCTTCGATCATCTCCGAGTTCGACGTCGCTAGTTTCCTGGAAAACTCCAATGGTCATCGGGACGATTTCTCTGATCTGTTCTTCAAATACCTCCCCGCATCCCAATTTGAGAAAGGGGTAGAAGAGGCCAAGAAATTCCTCCCCATCGAAGTTAATTTTGCTGTTGATGGAGGCGCATTCGAATCCAATCAAGATCATGCCTCCATTAAAGTCAACGCGAATAACTCAAGAGATTTGCGCCAGAAGAGCCGGCACGATATCACCTTCGATTCGGAAGAACAGAGGAGCATCAAACAATCCGCCATCTCCTACGAAGAACCGCCCGTCTCCTTCGAGATGTTGGACATGGCTCTCCTCTGCAACGATAAGTTTCCCAAAGTTCTCAATGCCATTAGAGAAGCAATGCTGAAGGAAGCAGCGGGCAAAACCTCGTCTGCAGCAATCAACGAACCCAGAGCGCCGGGATACGGCCGGAAGGCCCGCGGCAAGAAGAAGCAGCCGAAGGAGGTGGTGGATCTCCAAACTCTTCTGATACAGTGCGCGCAGACCGTCTCGGCCGGCAACGGCGAAAGAGCCCACGAATTACTGAGACAAATCCGGCAGCACTCGTCCCCGTGTGGAGACTCTTCACAGAGAGTAGCCCATTATTTTGCCGACGGGCTCGACGCCCGCTTGGCAGGAACCGGAAGCGAGATATACCACGCGCTGGTTTCGAAGCGGAGGACTGCCGGGGATGTGCTGAAAGCTTACCAGCTTTACCTGGCGGCGAGCCCATTCAAGAACGCCTCCTACTATTTCTCGAACAAGACGATCCTGGACGCAATTGAGAAGGCAACCAGAGTCCACATTCTGGACTACGGCATATATTTCGGCTTCCAGTGGCCGGCCTTCATGAAGATGCTGTCGGCCCGGCCCGACGGCCCTCCGAAGCTCCGCATAACCGGAATTGACGTCCCCCAGCCCGGATTCAAGCCGTCGGAAAGAATAGAGGAGACGGGTCGCCGGCTGTCCCAATACGCCGAAAGATTCGGCATCCCCTTCGAATACCAAGCGGTTGCCGCCAAGCTGGATCAGGTGAAGATCGACGATCTCCGGCTGGACGAGGACGAGGTGCTCGTCATCAATTCAATTTTCCGGCTGCATTCTTTGGGCGATGAGGCAATGGGAGTCGATTGCGCGAGAGACAAGTTCTTGAGCGACATAAGGAATTTGAACCCGGCTATATTCGTGAACGTGACCGCCAATGGGAACTATGGAGTGCCGTTTTTTGTGACGAGATTTCGCGAGGCCCTCTACCATTTCTCCGCCATGTTTGACATGTTGGAGATGACGGTGCCGAGGGAGCACGAGCAGAGGTTGCTGGTGGAGAGGGAGCTATACGGCAAGTATGCCATTAATGTGATATCTTGCGAGGGAGAAGAGAGGGTGGAGAGGCCGGAGAGCTACAGGCAAACGCAATTGAGATGCCTGAGGGCGGGGTTCGAGCAGTTGCCGGTAAACTTGGAGTTCTTGAGGAAGATGAAGTGCGGGTTGGAAGCTTTTTACCACAAGGATTTCAGCATTGATGAAGAGGGCGGGTGGCTGCTTCAGGGATGGAGAGGCCGAATCTTTGTTGCTTTGTCTGCTTGGAAGCCTAGCTAGGGATGCTATTAGTTAGTTGATCCATGGGAGCCTCATATCTTTATACATTATCTAACGTTCTTCTAAATTGAATAATGTATATTTATGGTGTATTAGTGTCATTGTAATAGTATCATCAAATTAATCTCGGCCGCTCGATCTATTATTTCGAGCATTTTGCACGGGGATGTATCGTGCACAACTCGCTAATGAAAAAGAGAGAACTTTTGATGTAGGATAGGCAGTGGCCGTGATGCAAGCCCTGGCGTGCGTTTAGTGGGTTGTTGTTTTGTATTGTTTAGGGTGCAGCCTGCTATAAAGGGCATGCCAAGATCTTGTTGTAAGCAACTTTTGAGAATTGATTACGGTTTTCGGAAGACCTGCTGCTGCCTAGGGTTCTTGTTGTCTGGTGGATTCCAGATTCTGCTCTATTGTTTGGTGGATTCCAGGAGCTGTTGTAGTTTAACCCAACTAAGGCTCCGTTTGGCCCGATGGTGGCGGTCGTAAATGCATGGGTTAAACCATCATTCGTTAAAGATCGCCTAACAAACATCATCTGTTAATGTAACCCACATGTTCATGACTACCCACCACCGTGCCAAAAGGAGCCTAAGTTTTCTTGGTGGATTTCTGCATGGGGAGATTCGTCAGCATCTTCACATAGTGCAATGATATAGTACTGTTATGGCCTCATGTCCGTCTGTCATTCAGTTCTTCCATTTGAAACTGATAGAATGGATCTCAGACGAGTTCATGGAGTAGTGGGATCGTCGGAGGCTAGGCACTTTTTCTTGGCTTAAGTACAACTTGCAGCGACGGATGTCAAGAGGTCCAAAATAGGATGAATTGAGATGTGGCAAAGTTTAGTCATGATCTGATATCGAATTAGTGAGATCGGAACCGTGAACAACCGCAAGCTGAACCAAAAACGTGAACAACTCACTTAAAGCCAAAAAACAGCAAACCGAACCGGAACCGCAAAAAACCGGACCGAACCGTCCGTAAATTATTTGGGTTTCGGTTTGAATTTTGGAACCGTGAGCAACATTGGTTCGGGCGTGGTTCTTATATTTTATTATCCAGACCGGAACCGGAACCGTAACATACAAGTCTCAAATGATTTCAAGATTTTTAGATCCGATCTGAATCGGACCAAAGTAAAACTGAAGCGCAACACGTTTATTATTATTATTATTATTATATTGTTATTATTTTATAATTTATCTATAATATTTATACTTACTATTATGAGTGATGTTGGTGCAGTTTGAACTCAAACCGCAATCGTACTAAAGAGGTTCAATTTTAGTTCGAACAAAAGCTCACCGCATAAAAACCGTGTGTTATGGTTTAACATTGATGCGTTTTGAAGTAAATTTTTGCAATGTACTTTTGATTTTTATAGGGTTATATAATATATTTTTTATTTTACTTACATATTTTTTTGAAATATTTTTATTTTAAAAATATAGAAGATATATAACTGCTATTTATTAGTAATCATGAAAGACAACTAATTGTATCTGATTGTTACGGTTGAACATGCCGATGAGACGTGCGCAATCCAACTAGACGTTGTGGCAAGGCAACACGCGTAGGAAGGCGATGAATACTATCCCACCGATCGTGAAAAAGACCATCAAAAAGTGCGCAACATAATTATTTCTATTTATATGTTGTTTTGGGTTTTACTATTTGCAATACGCTTTTATTTTATTCCGCCAAGTTTGATTTACGTTTTAGTTAGAACCGCATGAAACCGGACCGAACTGTTAGTGACCGGCAGAACTGTTGACACGATGGTTCCAAAAATTAAGCTGGAACCGGAACCAGAACCAAAACGGTCAAACCAAATAAAGTTTTGTTTCTAATTTTAAGAACCGTTACCTTAGTGATTCAGTTCATGATTTTACTCGAACTGAAACCGAAACGAAACTGTGACAGCTCTACCTGCCAAAACTCGGACTACTCATAGCCATTCTTACCGTATTCTTTGTACCGCCGTCTGCCCATAAGCGTTTAAACGAGAGATTGGTCAAAAAGAATCGAGGCATATTTAAAAACCATTGGTAATGTAATTGCACAATAAAGATTTAAGTAAATTAAAATAATAAATTAATTGAGATTTATTCTGTAAAACATCTACTTTTAGTCTTTTACTCAATAAAATTGTGCCAAATAGCCAAATAGGGAAAAAAATGACAGCACCCTAGCTTCACATATTTTTGTATCTTGGAGACTGGGAATCTTTTTTTTTTAATTGGGAATCAAATTTTACTTTTTTAAAAAAATTCTGAGTCAACTTGTCCCTTCTAACCAAACAACCGGAATATTTTGTTCCGGCTTGGAGAGCAAGCAGATATCTGCAAAATATGGCTCCATTTGAGGGATTTATTTTCACCGGTCAAACGGTTACGATCGCATGCACCGATGAAAATAAGACCCCCCTTTTCAAACGGAACCTAAGGCTCGGTTTGAGAAGGTGGTGGCGGTCATGAACATGAGGGTTAAATTGTCATTTGTTAACACTTACCTAGGAACTTTTCACTTTTTTGTTCAAACGGATGATGTTTGTTAGGTGATCTTTAACAAATCACAGTTTAACTCATGCGTTTACAACCACAATCATCAGCAAATGAAGCCTAAAGAAGGCAATTTGACTGTACTCTCCGGCAGCACAAAGTTTAGTGACGCGGCGCGGAGAATCATCGAAATTAAATGCCTCCTGCCAAGCAGACGGGTGCAACCACAATGGTTCCGGATAACCCACGCGACTAGCGCCTACACAAGTAACACAACCAAACTTCTACTCCATTCCATCCATATTTAGTTTAACACAATATTCTCGAGGAGGTCCCCAATAAAGAAAGAAAATATATAATGGGCCAATTGACCGATGGCCCAATTGACACTGCGCTTTTGTTCTGAAAAATTTGAGCAAAATTATACCGTCATAAAATATGTGTTTTGACATGATAATGATTCACTAATATTCAACATGAAATGAATTAATAGAGTTCCTTAGGTGAGTTTGAGCATTCAAGAATGATGGTAACCACCACGTTCACGTCCGCCATCGTCATGCCAAACGAACCATGAGAGCCACAATTAAGACGTGATGCCAACACAGTCTTATGGTTCAAACATTGCCGCCGCCGTCCCCTCGCCCACAACGATTCTCAAATAAATTCGGGCGTTTATATTGGCAGCCCAGCTTTCAATATTCACAGCCCAGCAAAATAATAAAAAACATACATAATATGACCGCTAATAACAGCCCAAAATGCGGAACACGCGTATTTTGAAAATAGGTCTACTATGACATTTTTAGAAAAAGTGTTCGACATGAAAGTTGTAGATCTCGTCGAGATCTACAACTTTCATGTTGAACAATTTTTCTAAAAATGTAATATAGTAGGCCTATTTTTAAAAGGCGCGGAACCCGGGCGGAACTATGCAAGTTCCGCCCGGGTTCCACGCCTTTTGAAAATAAGTCTACTATATGACATTTTTAGAAAAAGTGTTCAACATAAAAGTTGTAGATATCGTCGATATCTACAACTTTCATGTTGAACACTTTTTCTAAAAATGTCTATTTAAAAATTTAATTTTTTGGACTGCCAGTATCCATCGGGCTGACAATAGCCATATTTTAGACTGTCATTACCTTTGGGCTGTCAATATCTATATAGTGGCTGTCAATATAAACACCCATAAATTATGACCCTCTACATATTTTGTCTCTATTTTCCCAGACTTATTTATTTAGGTTCTTATACTAAATTACATCCCCCCTTCAACCTCCTCAAACAGTGCATCTTTTTGATGGAAACGGCATTAGTACAAAAATCAAACACGCTTCTGAATCTCCCAGATTTCTCTCTTTCTTCCACTCCACTCTCCTGCAGGTTCCAATTATTTCACCATTTGGTGGAATGGTCTAAGAAGAGTCAAACATTAAAAATATCCTCTAAAAGGTTACATTCTGCTCCAAAAGCTACTCTCTCCTTACATGGAGTATTTTTTAGGTACTATGTACTATATTTGTTGCAGGTTTTCCAATTTTTTTATAGAATTGGACGGCGGAATTGGACCGAGCGTAAACAGACAATGAAAAGTAGGAGTAAATGACAAAAAAATTTTGAAGTGAAAAATCCAGAAATGATGAAAAACCGCGTTCTTAGATCTGTGACGAGTCAAAATCCACTATTATGTTTGGTTTTACAAGAGTCGAGAGATTTCTTCGGAGGGTGACGGTCAGTTACAAGTTCTAAATATGAAAACAGTAGAAAATAAACTAAGGCTCCGTTTGGAGGGACTTATTTTCACCGGTCAAGCGGTCATGACCGCATGAACCGGGCCCTAAATAAGTCCCGGTTCATGCGGTCATGACCGCTTGACCAGTGAAAATAAGTCCCTCCAAACGGAGCCTAAGTCTTTGTGTTGGCACTAAAAATGTACCTCCACAACAACACGCACTGAGGATCATGCGAAAGGAGAAGACTACGAGTAACCGGTTACTAGCGATTAGGAGAATGTGGACAACGAAAGCCGTTGGCAGAGGCAACACCAAACTTCGCCCGCCATGACGAATGCCTCTCATGCGGCGGACTTTCTTTTGATTGAAAGTTGTGATTACAAGAGAAGAAAAAAGGAAAGTTGTGGTAACAGTAGACCGCAAAGCCCGAAAATCAAGACTACAACCTATAGCGAGTAGGCTATTGGATTCGAGTCAGCGTGCATTGGGAATGCTGCTCCCCCCTATTTATAGGCTCGGGCCCTGTCGGAATGGGCATGGCTAAAATAACCGCCTGCCCGGGGCACATGAGAACCCGACAGAAGTGACGAGATACAAAATAAAAGGAAAATAACTAAACTACCAGACAACGAGCATGAGCGGCTAGCCCATGCTGTCTGGAGCTCCTGCCAGGCGGTTGTTGTTTGCGAACTGGATGACCTGTGCGGTCTAGCCGAGCCACCTAAGAAGGCTTGAAACTTGGTTGCGGACTCTCGGGTAAACACTTTGGAGCCTGGGTGGTATCGCTCTAGTGAGGAAAATTGATAAGTTCACGGAGCCTCGATGGAAGCGTTCATGTCGAGCCGGAACCTTGATGGGAGCGCTCATGTGAAGAAGGATATCACATTTTCAAAGCCTTGAGATCATGGGCGGATCTAGAGGGGGGCCCAAGGGACACTGGCCCCCCATTATTTTTTTAAATTTTGTAGAAGGACCGCTATTTCCCCCGATTTCCTCCGATCAACGATTTTCTCCAATCCTTCCGGTCGACGATCGTTCATCACTCTATCGATGATTTCTCGTCCGCGGTCCGCCTCATTCTCCCGATCGACGATTTGTTCCTCCCGCCTCATTCTCCCGATCGACGATTTGCTCAGTTGCCCCGATCGACGATTTGCTCCTCCCGATCGACGATTTGCTCCTCCCGATCAACGATTTGCTCCTCCCGATCGACGATTTGCTCAAATACCCTACTTAATTCATTCCATCGACGATTCCCGTCCGCCTCATTCTCCCCGTCCCGCGCCCACCGATTCCCCGTCCCGGTCCTGCGCCCGCCGATTTCCCGTCCAGCCCGGCAGCCCGCCGATTTCCCAGCTTAGGTTCTTCTTCTTCTTCAACTCTCAATTTCTCGGTTGAAGCCTTGAACGTTGCGCTGAAAATAATGAAGAAAATCACCTTTTTCTTCTTCTTATTATGATACCCATTTGGGGGAAAACACTAATTATATACATAATTTTAACTTCATTATTTTTCGGTTCTTTTAATTGCAACCTTCAACTCTCAGTGCAGGTAGCATAAGACTGGTAGGAAGAAGCTACAAAGGTGATTTTTAACGATGTCAATTGTTCCCTGGAGTTTGTGAAGCTAAACCCGTCTTAGTAAATCAATTTTCTGTAAGTTTGCACCTAGATAATGGTTATTTTGATGCGATTCCTTTGACCCCTTTTTTTGTTCTATGGATTACATTTTTTTACTTGTTATTTTCTTTGTAAGACATGTTTATTTTGATGCGATTCCTTTGACCCCTTTTTTTGTTCTATGGATTACATTTTTTTACTTGTTATTTTCTTTGTAAGACATGACCAAATAACCTTTTATTATATGGAAATCAATTTCTAAAAATTTGAATGATCTACTTCTTCTTGACTTTTCATGAATTTTGTGTCAGGGAACACAAAGGAGGAGGTTGAGGAATTTCTCAATTCAGTACTCAGCAGTATCTCAATTCTTGACCTTTTCATGCTTTGCTAGTGCCTAGTGGCGTTGCTTATTTGAGCCGAGGTCCTAAGGACCAGAGGTATACTTTTTGTTTCTCCGTATTCATCTTATTTCTTTTTATATGAATGTTAGTAGGGATGCTTTGAGGTTTATATGAATGTTAGTATTGATCGGTAGAGGATCAAGCGGAGCAAATAGTACTCTATTATGAATTTTTTTCAATTGTTGTTTTTCAATTGATGTAGCATAAACTTAAATATGGACGGCCAGAAGAAAAAGTCTAGTATTATCACATCCACGTTTCAGAAAAAGTTAAAATCTAAAGAGTCTTCTTCAACTTGTACAACTTCATTTCAAGAACGTGAGAATGAGCAAAATGAGGAGTTTTTTTCCGTTTCCATCCATTGAGACTGAGAATGTATATCCTTTAATATCACCACAAATTCAAGATATTGTAATAGGGTCTGCATTTGATGTGGAGTTGCTTCCACATGATCCGGGAAAAAGAAGAAGTATTTCCACATATCCTGTAAATGAACAAGAAGAAGTGAGAAAAGAATATATTCTAAGAGGCCCATGTCAGCCAAAATGTCATTCATTTCCGCCAAGAAAAATTGGAGAACGGTATCGTCGGTTTGTAGTCACATGGTTTGATATGTTTGAATGGCTTGAATATAGTGTAGAAAAAGACGCCGCATTTTGTTTTGTGTGTTATTTATTTAAGAATGATGCCGTGACTACTGCTGCTGGGGGAGATGCTTTTGTTACGGGCGGAGGATATAGGTCTTGGAATAAACTTGAAGGGTTCACAAAATATGTCGGCAAATATAATAGTGCTCATCAACTAGCGCTGCAAAAATTTGAATCCCTAAAGCAGCCAAAAATATCTATACAAGTTGCTCTTGAGAAACAGTCGGATAAGACTAAATTTGAAAATAAAGCACGCCTACAAGCATCTCTGAAATATTTGAGATATCTCTTGTGTCAAGGATTGACCTTACGTGGTCATGATGAGAGTCAAGACTCACTTAATAAGGGAAATTTTCTTGAAATTCTACAGTGCCTCGCAGATATTGATGAAGAGGTAGGTAGGTATGTTTTGAAAAACGCACCGGGGAATAATCAGTTGACCGCACCTTCAATTCAAAAAGATTTAATCAATGTATGTGCTAAACAAACCACCAAAATTGTAATTCAAGAGCATGGTGATGATTAATTTTCAATTCTAGCCGATGAATCCAGGGACATGTCACATAAAGAACAACTTGCTCTTTGTCTACGTTACATTGATAGAAATGGAGCAATAATAGAGTGATTTCTTGGTATTGTGCATGTTTCTGAGACTACTACAATATCAATCAAAGCTGGAATTGAATCTTTACTAATGACTCATTCATTGAATTTATCTAAAGTCCGTGGACAAGGATATGATGGTGCCAGTAACATGAGTGGTGAGATAAATGGACTTAAAAGTTTAATTTTGAGGGAAAATCCGAGTGCATATTACATTCATTGTTTTGCGCATCAACTTCAATTAACACAAATTACAGTCGCTAAGTTAAATGATGATTGCCAGTGGTTTTTTGAAGCAATTGCAACTTTATTAAATGTGATTGGTGTTTCCTGCAAACGAAATAAAATGCTTAGAGAAAACCAAGTTCAAAAGGTGGCTAAGGCACTAGAAGTTGGTGAACTCAAAACTGGATCAGGTTTAAATCAGGAGCTTCGTTTGAGTCGACCTGGAGATACTCGTTGGGGGTCACATCACAAAACACTAGTTCATATCATTTTATTATATCCTGATATGGTTGTTACACTTGTAAAGATTGGGAAGAGTAAATCAAATGATCGGGTGAATGCTCAATGTGTTTTGTTCGCATTAGAATCATTTGATTTTATTTTAATGGTTCATGTGATGACCACTATATTTGGGTATACACACGAATTAAATCTCGCTTTGCAAAAAAAAGATCAAGATATTGTAAATGCAATGTCTTTTGTTAGTTTGACAAAAAAAACAGCTTCAAACTTTGAGGGATGATGGATGAGACACTCTATTTAAAAAAATTTTGTTTTTTTGTGGCAAACATGATATTCATATTCCTAATATGGATGATCGGTATATTTCTCGTGGAAGATTAAGAAGGTTTGTTGAAGACTATATAAATTTGCATCATTATAGAGTTGAAGTTTTTTTAAAAGTTTCGATCAACAGCTACCAGAGTTAAACAATCGGTTTGATGAGGTGATTATAGAGTTGCTTCAATGTATGACTTGTTTGAATCCCGCTAACTCATTTGGTTGTTTTGAAAAAAAAAGTGACGCAGCTTGCATAATTTTATCCTAATGATTTTCAAGTTTAAAGCTATTTAATTTGGAATTTCAACTCAAAAACTACATTGTTGATATGAGAAGTGATGAGAGATTTGCTAATTTGAATGACCTTAGCCACTTATCCTTTAAGTTTGTTGAAACTGATAAACATGCTGCTTATCAACAAATCTACAAGTTTTTGAAGTTTGTATTGATTTTTCCTATGACTACTGCAAGTGTGGAAATAGTATTCTCAGACATGAATTATGTGAAGAACAAGTTGCACAATAGTCTGATCGATCAAATGTTGAATGATTGTCTGGTTATTTTTATTGAGCGAGAAGCATTTTTGAAGTCATTGATGATGATGTTATCGACCGTTTTCAAAAAATGAGGGCTCGTCGTGGACAA
Organism: Platanthera guangdongensis; assembly: GCA_039583875.1. NCBI lineage: Eukaryota > Viridiplantae > Streptophyta > Magnoliopsida > Asparagales > Orchidaceae > Platanthera > Platanthera guangdongensis. Next base: position 163,924,901 of record CM077161.1, read on the forward strand.
ATATAAAATTTTACTCATGTATTTTGTATTTTGCAGTGTTATGTAATTTGGTATGACTTTCTATTATCATAGATTTAATATTGACTTATTATTTTTTTAAAAAAAAAATTTTGTGCCCCCCTCATTTCCAAATTCCTGGATCCGCCACTGCTTGAGATGTCTTCGGGCTCTTATTTGAAAGCAAACAACTCCAGAGGCTAGAGAGAGCTTGTTGTGCTAGCGAATGATGTCGCTCCGTTTCGGTCATCTGGATCACCAATTTTAGCAAAATGACAAAAGTGCTCCCGGGCAGCCCGGGCGGAGTGCCCAACGGCGGCGGCCGCCGAAGGACGGAGGTGGCAGCGACGGCCGAAGGCAGCGGCCTCCGTCGATGCGGGCGTGCGCGCACTCACAGGGGGCACACGTCGTTCTTACTCTGACGTGTTGCGCTTGTGCGTGTTTCTCCTTGCGGGTTGCTTGGTCCCCTTGATCTGACTCAGAAATACTTAAGGGGAACCTCATCAAATGTCCTTAAATTTTTGTGAATCACGATTCGCGATGCGATGAGCGCGAAAATTTTAGACTTTAGCTCGGGATGTCTCGGAACCTTGTGATCATCAATTTTGGTTCGTTTTTATGTATTGAAGTAATTTATTCCTTGCGTTTACAGTTGGACAAGATGCGCCAGATCGTGTTTTTTCTAGAATAGCCGCTATGTGGCTACGAAAGACAAGTTTTTCTTCTTGCGAACGAAGCTGGCTGCGTTTGAGGATTCTTCGTCGGCTGCTCGGAAGAAGGAGAAAGTCCATTCCTTGTTGGTTAATACAGATTCCGAGTTGTCTTCTTCCATGGCTTAGATCGAGACTCTTCAGGAGAGGCTGATGCGGAGGTTAAGGCTCTTTGCGGGTGGTTGGTTGCAGCTAAAGCGACCCTTGCGGAGTCGATCTGTTGTACTGATGTAGCAGACGCTGCGATGTCATAACAAGAGGCGGAGGTGGAGCAGCTGAAGAAAAAGAAGGCTCAACTGACCGTGGAGCTGAAGAATGTAGAGGTTGTGCATGTGTTCGTGGCGGCTAAGTACAAAGAGTCTCGTGACTTTGAGATGGAGCGTTCCCGTATCGCAAAGGAGGCCTGCTCTGAGATTATGGCAACCGAGATCGATTGGCTTGTGGAGGACAAGCGTGATGTCGCGTACGGCTTGGGCTTTGGCAAGGGGTTTCAGGCTGCTCAAAGGTTACTAGAGCGCAATGATCTAGGCGTTAAGGATGCCTCGGATGATGACGTTGACGTCGACATTGATGGATGATATCATTATGCCCGCTTTTCTTTTGTTTGTTTGCTTTGGTTTTGCTTTGTAGGTGCGCATTTGCACCATTGCATGTTTTTATTCTACATGATGGTGTGGCTCGTGGGGCAGGTCTTATTTGAATGGTGATCCTGTTTGCTTTCAGATTTTTATGTTCTAGTTATGTTTTGGTGCGCGTACGGTTTTGGCAGAGTAGCGCTAAGTTTGAGCATTGGGATTTTGAACAGATCGCTAGCAGGAGACATTCGTCTGCTTGCGTTTTGGGAGGACCGGGGGCCGCTTAGGAATTGGTGGCGAGGAACCCTTGTTTGCTCGCGCCTTAGGAGGACCTTTGTCCGTCTCGCACTCTCGCCTGAAAGGTGCAGAAGGGCTTTCACCCATCTCGCCTAAGAGGGGTAGAAGGACTTTCGTCCATCTCACCTTAGAGGTGCGAAATAAATTTCCAGTCGAGCTCTCATGCACGTAGGAGATGGAGTCGGGGAGAATAGGAATGGAAATGAAGGAGACCCTGAAGACCTATTTATAAGCTCCAGGAATGGTTACAGTGATTATGTAGTTATCTGTAGACCGTAATCACTTTATGTGTTATTCACAAAACACTTTTTGATAGTTTATGTCACATAATTTTTACATATTTATTATGTGTAGACCAAATATTTAATTCAGCTAAGCGCACTCCACTATGATGGGTGGTTACGGGAGGTCACTATAAACTGATCGGACATTAGAGATCGCGTGGTGGTGATTTGACGGTGGAAGAGGCCAGGTCGGTTGATGGTGGTGGTCGGTAACGAGGCCTCGGCGACGGGAGACCATCTGGGGAGAAGGGAGTGGCGGCCGGCCGCAGGGTGCGATAGCGGTTTGCGCGGTGGATCGAGCGCGCAGATCATGCATGCAATGGTTAAGGGCGGTTTTCTTCATGACTCCCGCCATGTTAGTTGGGAATATCTAAATTCTGGCTATTTAAAACTCAGAATTCCTATAAATTGAGGAGGATCACATCAAAAATAAAAATCAAGTCTTGGTAAGACACACAATCACAGTCATATAAAAGTTACAACATCCTCTGACAGAACTTTCAACTGACTCATTCTTTCAAGGTACAACATCTGACTAGGTCCTGAAAATTTTGATGTGCGCGGACACCGTAAAATTACAGAGCACCCAAACTTCCACGTAATGAACCAAAAGTAAGTGCGCAAGAGCAAAATCGCTAGAATGGGATACGAGCAGATGAAGCTCCGTTTGGGGGGGGGGGACTGTTATATTTCACACAGGCTTCATTTGGTTCGGCGGTGGCGGGTTGATCCGGTTGGTGGAAACGGAGTGTTCGAATCGGAGGGGGGAGGTGGCTTCTTCGAACGGAGCTTTTTTGGGTGTTTCATGCGATCGTAACCGGAGCCCAAATCTCGGGTGTAAGAGTATGTAACCCTGCAATTGTAATTAATTTGCAACAGTAATTGGGAGGTGCGGCAGGGCTGCACCTCCGAACAGGAGAGCAGTTGGCACGCGCAGGTTCATGGGAAAGCGTGCGGAGAAGCATTTGACCCATATAGGAGTGGGCCGACTTGTGTGTTTCATTTAGAAAAAATTTGGGCGCTGTTATTAGTACCGCAGTTTTTGCTATACGCACTCAAAATTTGAATTTTTTGAGGATTTTTTATTTACTATTAGCAAGCGGCGTCCTATTAGCACTTTAGAGTTGGATTTTCCTACTCCCCTGCTTTGTTTTTTCAGCGATTTCCTCCTCCCCAGCTTTGTTTTTCCAGCGATTTCCTCCTCTCTTGCTTCGTTTTTTCCGGTGTTGAGGCGGCGGCGGCGGCGTCCGTGGTGTTGAGAGGTGACGGCGGCAGCGGCCGTGGTGTTGGGAGACGATGACAGAGATGGCCGTGTTGTTGAGAGGCGACGACGACGACGGCGGTGGTGAATTGGGTGACGACGGCGGAGGTGTCCATAGGGTTGGGAGGCGACGGCGGTGGTGGCCGTGATGTTGGGAGACAACGGCGGAGGTGTCCGTGGTGTTGGGAGGCGACGGCGGCGGCGGTTGCGGCCGTGTTGTTGGGAGACGACGGCGGAGGCGGCCGTGGTGTTGAGAGGCGACGACGGCGGCGGCCGTGGCGTTGAGATGCGACGGCGGCGGCGGCCATGGCGTTGGGAGGTAGCGGCGGAGGCGTCCGTGGTGTTGGGAGACGACGGCGAAGGCGTCCGTGGTGTTGGGAGGCGACCGCGGCGGCGGCGGCCGTGGTGTTAGGAGGCGACGGCGGCGGCGGCCGTGGTGTTGGGAGGCGACGGCGGAGACGTCCGTGGTGTTGAGTGGCTACGGCGGCGGCGGCCGTGGTGTTGGGAGACGACGGTGGAGGTGTTCGTGGTGTTGGGAGGCGGCGGCAGCAGTGATGTTGGGAGACGACGGCAGAGGCATTCATGGTGTTGGGAGGCGCGCTTACGGGCGCATCATGGTTGTACTTATATAAATTCATGGTCCAACCGAATTTGACTCGACAACCTCATCATATCTCATGTTAAATGAAATATAAAGATTATGTTTATTTGACTGACGAGTTTTTCAAAAGCTCAAAAATAATTTTTGTATCACTTAAATTACATTTATTTGAAACTATTAATCGTTAAAATATAGTTTTGTGCTTGGTTCCAATTATTGAAAGAGAGCTTCATTTAAGAAAGTTATTTTATATTTATCTTCTAGTGTCATCATTTATTCTAAAAATTCTAAATTAAGAATGGAATAATTATTCAACATACAAAAAATATTAATTTTATGTATTTTTCTATTATATTTTAATTATATTTTGAACAATAAAATGTTAAAAATATTGCTTGCAGATAGTGAAACGTGCAGTGCTAATAAAAAAATGCTTGCGGATAGACAATCAGTTAAAACAGTACTTGCTAATATCGACGAGTGCTAATAGCGAAAATAGCTGTGCTAATAACAGCGCCCAAAAATTTTAGATGTGTTTTTCCATTTAATTTTAGATGGAGAATTAATTATGATTATATGATCTGATATTTTACGTCTGAATTATTCTCATGGAATAGTGGAGTATTCTAAAAATACTATCACTATTTTAGGAAAATATCACTCGAAACTCGAAGATGTCATTCTGGCTTGAAGGCTAACGGCTAAAAACTGGACATGGTTAGGTCCTTAAAGCCCGGGCCTGAACCTGGATCGGGCCTGCCCGGGCCCGGGCCTTTCAGACTTTTTCCAGGCCGGGCCTAGGCCGGCCCGACAAGCCGGATTTTTATGCCTATCTCTATCCAAATGGTATAGTAAAATATAATCGAGTTATTTTATGCATTATTATTATGTCCAAATGCAGCTAATTTGAGAGTCAACCTGAGCAGCACTGCAAAGTCCTTCTAGGCACGTGACGGTACATGATAAACTACATGGCTATTCCAAAACAATAAAAACACAGGCCGCGTAGCACTAGACAATGTGGAAAACTAGTTTTTTAAAAATAAATTTACTATATGGTATTTTAAAAAAGTATTCGGCATAAAAGTTGTAGATCTCGTCGAGATTTACAATTTTTATGTTGAAATTTTTTCTAAAAATATCATATAGTAGGATTATTTTCAAAAGACGCGAAATTCGGACGGAACTATGCTATTCGCAAAAATTTCGCCGGATGCCACGCCTTTTAAAAATAGGATTAATATATTACATTTTTTGGAAAAAGTGTTCAACATGAAAGTTGTAGTTCTCGTCGAGATCTACAACTTTTATGTTGAACACTTTCTAAAAATATCATATAGTATGCCTATTTTCAAAATGCGCGTGAAACTCTTATTTAGCTAATTCAGGGTTCCGCGTTTTTACACTTTTTCTAAAAATGTCATATAATAGGACTATGAACTGTTATCTCTGCTTTTTTGAGTTAATCTAGTAATTAACAATGGTTTGTTATTTTAAAAAAACATAATTTTTGAACTGTCAGTATCCATCGAGCTGCCAATAATCATTTGTTGGGTTGTCGTTAAGTTGGATTGTCAATAGCCATATAGTGGCTCCTCTTATATATTATTATATCCTATTAAGCTTGTTTGACAAGAAGCCTTCTTCATTTGGGAAAAAAGGTTGTTATATTTCACACATGCTTTTTGTTGTGAGTGATATTAATCTTGTACAGATTTCCCCTATGAATTTACCAGTCAAATTGGTACTACTTCAACCAAAACGTCCAAGCATGTAGATTTGGCCGAGTGAGCGGCATGCATGAGCCACACCTACTCAAAGGGTCCAAAATCACCCCAAAACGGTGGACAAAACCAAGCAGGCTTGAGGACTGTGCACGTCCCGCACACTTGACCTAACCAGCGCGGGTGGGGTGGGGGCACCCGCACGAGCCCGCCCGCCCGACCCCCCGTGCATCTGTGCACTGACATCCGACTCGTGCACTCGCTCCAGCCACCGGTCCCCGCTGCCAACATTGTCGGGCAACTTGCTCGGGCGGTCGGGCCGCCAAAGGAGCGTGTTCGTCATTCTGGAAAATTGGAGATTCAAGTTACCAAAACAAAACATCATTCACAAACTCAAAATTCAGTCGCCACAATTTCCAACACATTCATTTAAGAAAGCTATAAAAAGACTTTCAGACCTTCATTTAAGAACAAACAATTTGAGAGACTAGATAGAGCTCCGATATTTTTTGACAAGGTCGTGGGACTTGGATCATTTCATCTTTCGAAATTCGCTCTGCTATTTTTCTAGTCCGTTCACATAGATGTAGAAACAGACCCAAGAAAGGACTCAGATGAATGCACTTGTGAAGGCTCCTGTGGACACTTTCCCAAAAGGTATGTGAATTCAGTCATTTTTTTGCTTTTCTTTATGCTTAAAGCTTGTAAACAGAGAGGTGGTATGTCACCCTACCGAAAACTCAAACACTTGTAACCTTAAAGAAGATAATTGATTTTGGCTAAGCACTGATCCGACCATGTGGGTTTTCATCTTTTCCAGACTTTTCATGCTAAAACTCTATGGTGTCATTGCTACTTAATTGTTGGGATATAACGCGGAAACTATCCCATAGACACAACCAAATATTTACAGGGTGTACAAGAAAATATAAATCTGAACAAACTCTGCAAACATAAATTAATGTAACTGCAATAATAAATCATGAAAAAATGTACCGACATTCGTTACAGAAAATACTGCGGAGGAGCCGGACTCGCTCGATCCGCGGGAGAGAGAATAATTTGGACTGCAATCTGCTAGCACAGCAGACGCACAAGGTTCGTCGAGAACCTTCGTCGTCGGATGACGACCAAACCACCCGCCACCACCGGAGAAACACCGTCAAGGCCAACTGCACTCACGCACGCCATCGAAGCCAATCCGCACCACTGGAGAAAACCACCATCAAGGCCACTGCACTCCCGCAAGCCTTCGCCGTCATGTCCGCATCGCCGGAGAGAAACACCGTCAAGGGCACTGCACCACCGCAAGCCTTCTCCGCCACGCCCGCACCGCCTCATCTACTCCAAAACCGGTAGAGATCCTCTCCTCCAAGACCGGTGGCTATTTCCTCCAAAGCCGGTGGATACGTCGAGAGTCCCTCATAAGAGAAATGATTCGCCACCATCGCACGGTGTTGCACCAACTGGAACCACCGGCGGCATCCAACAGGGGTCTCCCACCCTTTGCGGCACCAAGAGTGAGATAGCGGCGGCGGCGGCAGCTCCTCTCTCTAACGCTACCAGGGGCGACAGTTCTTCTCCCCAAACGGTTACTACTTCTCCAACGTGAAAGGTAAAAGATATATAAGGTGGTTTTAATGATTTCATTCAAATGTACATGCCTCTAAAAGGAAATCATTTTTTTCTCCAATTTTAGCAACTCATGGGAGAAATCAAAACAGAATAAAAACCATTCCTTTTGTTTTCCTTCATTTAGGGGCCAAGGTTTTGGAAAGAAACAATTCAAAAAATCGGATGCAGATCCGAATCAAATTCGACAATCACCACCTTGGTTCGGGATCCGGATCCACCATCTGCACAAAGCACTGACTGCACGCGGCAACAACTGCATCAAGCAACTCTGCATGTAGCACCGCCTCAGTCCGAGGCATCAACTGACTTGCTGCAGTCGACTCATCTCTGCTTTGGCTCAACCCATGAACGTCGTCGCATCGTGATCATAGAAACTGACTCGCATAACCCGAGTCCCAGAAGGACGATCCTCTGCACCACCACGACAATCCACCTTATCGGCCTCAGAAATCATGGGCACACCACCACACGTCGTGATCCCCATCAGTCGGTACAAACTACCACACTACACAGCTCTCCTGAGCATGGTACATCCTCACCCCACCATCAGGACTCTACCTCGGGCCACCCAACTGTAGCCACCTGAATCCAATCCGCCTAGTGTGTAAAACATCTAGCTGTCAGAGTCGCACAGACTCTCAGTGATGGTGAGGACCTTATCACTCTGCACCATGACCCAGCTGTCACCCTGTCCATACCCTGCTCTCGAGACCCTTTTGTACGCTGCGAACTCGATCTCCTGTGTGACTGCACTGTCTGCACTTGTAAAATACCATACCCTCCTTTGGCCCGGATCGAGATCGTGCTCCACTCAATCTCTTGCCAATCTGTCTCACCTTACCCATCCGTTGCTGCCAAGATGTGACCGCCCTCAGGAGTAGGGCCCACTAACATCTGTCTGGATAGCACTGCGATCGTGACCTCAACTAGCTCCACCGTATCCTTTTCATACAAGAGCATTGTCACTAAGACCAGGTAAAAAAAAGTGAGCGAGATAAGAAGTGAAACGGGTGTTCACGCCTCCCTCCGTCTCTACAACAGTTGCCTCTAACTGACATAGAAACCGTCTGAACACACATCGTGTTCCCACAAATAATCTTCTCCCTGCAATATATCCATGGTTATCATGACCTTCTCATGCAGTACCACCTATCATAGGTCAAATCCGCCACTGTCGCACTTCTTCAAAAACATTGTCCAAATTTACGTTCTTCCCTGTCATGGTTGTCCTACGGCACGGCTTGGAGACCTGATTAATTCAGAGGTCAGATTTGAAAAGATGGGGAGCGGACCTACTCGTCACCCACCGCAGTCAAATCATTCCTCGAACGTCCAATCATTCGCCTACAGAACCTCCCTCTGATAATACTTGTTGGGATATAACGCAGAAACTATCCCCTAGGCACAACCAAATATTTACAGGGCGTACAAGAACATATAAATCTGAACAAACTCTGCAAACATAAATTAATGTAACTGCAATAATAAACCATGAATAAATGTACCGACGTCCGTTACAGAAAACACCGCGGAGGAGCCAGACTCACTCGATCCGCGGGAGAGAGAATAATCTGGACTGCAATCCGCTAGCACAGCGGACACACAAGGCTCGTCGAGAACCTTCGTCGTCGGATGACTACCAAACCACCCGCCACCACCGGAGAAACTCCGTCAAGGCCAACTGCGCTCACGCACGCCATCGACACCAAGCCGCACCACCGGAGAAAACCACCATCAAGGTCACTGCATGTTATAAATTGGGATCGGATCCGCAACTACGGTGGTTCGCCGCGGATCTTACAACGGAAGATGAGCTTGAGCAAATATAACAAAAAAATTTAAATCCACACACAAAGCACCACATACAACAAAGAATTTACGTGGTTCGGAGTTAGGAGACTCCTACATCCACGGGGAGAGCGTGCCGGTAAATCCATTATAATCACGAGAGGTACAAAAATTACACAGGGACCGAAAAGGTCGAACAGGAAAAAAAGAGAACAAAAAAAAACGAACTGTCGCCGGGCGATAGCGCTTTATCTCCTTCGTCTCTGTTCCGCGCCGTGTCTGCACCGATCACGCCTGCTGTCGCTGTCGTCTGTGCTGACCGTCTGCCGTCATCGGTCGCCGGGAAGAATCCCGACCAAGTGTCGCTCCGCCTAGATAGGTCGCTGCGGCGCTGCAATGGTGGCCGAGACACTCGGTCCGCCTGATCGAGTCAGATGCCGCCGCTGCCTGGTCGCCTACCATCGCCACCGCCTGAGGAGGAGAACTCTCCACCGTGCGCTGCTGTAGCCGCCGCCTGAGGAGGAGAAAACTCCACCGTTGCGCCGCTGTTGCCGCCGCTGTCGGAGAGAAGTCCTCCCCTGTTGCCACCGCCGCCTGCTACCGAACTGCTGCCGTCGCCGCTCTCTAGCTATCCCTCACTGGTGGAGATCCGAAAGGTGGGTGTGCTCACTGTTGTTGATGATAGCAGTCCCCTCCACCCAACTATATATATAGGAGAGCACCCCCCCTCCCAACTAGGAAGAAAAGGGCCATCAATGGTTTCCATTGATGTCGTCAGCCATATGAGGAAGGAGGCCAGCCGACCCTTAATGGCCCTTGCCAAAACTGAATGGAGTTTCCTATTAGCGATAAGCCTATATTAGGAATAACCCCCGCCCATGGATTAGTGACATGATGCGATCATGGCCGTCCGGATGCAACGGGGTGTCATAATCTAACAATATCCACCTTGACGCCTCGAGTCACGAGTGTAACTCCACCTATCCCTGGGATTTACCCTGATGGCGACTATGAGCCCCCTCTCCCTGTGTAACACCCCGAAGTCAAGCGGATCATTTTGAGCAAAATTGGGTTCAGGCATGGGTGACACGGCCTGGGACACGGGCGTGTCCCAGGGCGTCTCAGGCCTGAGTTGTGTCGATTCGTGAAGTCGACGAAATTTGGGGTCGACACAGCGGACACGACATGCGACACGGGCATGCCGCAGGGCATGTCGAGGCCGTGTCGACGATCGGCCTTGATGGCGATGAATTTTGCTCGACGATCGTCGAGTGTCGAGTGTCGAGTGAGGACACGGCCTGTGACACGGGCGTGTCACAGGGCGTGTCAGTGGTCGTCGAACTCAACTCGACGTTTCGAGCTAGGGCGTGTTTGCGGGACACAGGTGTGTCCAGGTGCACACGGCTAGGAACACGGGCGTGTGCCAGGCCGTGTGAAGTCTCGGGTTGTTTTGAGATTATTTTCATTGAGGCACACGGCCTCAGACACGGGCGTGTCTGAGGGCGTGTCAGGAACACGGCAAGTGACACGGGCGTGTCACACGGCCGTGTATTGGCTGGTTTGAGTCGGTTGTCTGCCGCTTAGAGGGACACGGCCTGTGACACGGGCGTGTCACAGGGCGTGTCAGGCCGTGTTCAAGCTTTTCTGGCCAAATCTGAGCCGTTTGTTTCCCTCTTCCTGGATCCAATGGCTGGGCTCTGTCCAGGTGTGTTGAAGGCCGAGAAAAAGGGGATTTAATCCCTCTTTTCATCTTCTTCTTCTTCTCATGTTATTCCAAGAAAGGGAAGAAGAAAAGCCTAAGGCAAGAGGGAAGGGAGGAGTCTACCAGCTGCTGTAGGAGCTGCGGAGTGCGGAGCGAAGATCCAAGAGCGGATTCGTGAAGGCAGAGCCGAGGCGGTGATTTCCATCCGGCTACTTCATGGCGCCGAAGCGGTCTTCAAGGGTAACGATCTCCTTCTTGGACATCGAAGTCCTTCCTTTATGCATGTGCTTGGAATCCTCCACCAAGAGGTGGATTTGCGGAAGTGATTCCTTTGTTGAGTCTGCATCTAGAGCCGGAATTATGAAGTACGGCATAGACATGCTGTGTGAAGCCTATCCGGACCGGTAGTCTGGATTGGTGATGTTCATGGGTAAACCGGAGAAGACTCCGTGGATTTGATGAGATGCAAATGGTTTTCTCTTGTGATGAATGTATGGATGTGATGTTGAATGTGAGGAGGCTTTGATGAAGCTCCTGGTTATGTTATGATCAATTGGTAGCACGCCTGGGGAGCGCGAGATAAACCCGGCCTGTTACACCACTAGGGTGGGTTGATCTAGTTAGGTAGGGATTGATTGGTGGCAATGCTTGGGGAGCCGAGTTAAACCCGGCTTGCTGCACCACAGGGTGTGGGTCGATCAGATTAGGAGGGGGGGTCGATTGGTAGACATTACCTGGGGAGCTTGGATAAACCCGGCGTGCTACACCACATGTTGTGGGTCGACCTACTCTGGTTGGATGCTGTGAGGTTGTACCTCTGAGTGGTTTGGGCGGGATGTCGCCAGCTTGCGAGACTGGTGGACTAGGGCCGGTCAACCATCAAGTTAAAACCTCGGATCGGCGGTGTATGACTGGTGGATTCCGGTACACCAAGAAGGTGCGCTGAGTGCACGGAACGTCTGGTGGATTCCAGCGTTTGTGATGTTATGTGTTTGCTAGCGGGATAAAGCAAATGATATATATATACTGTTTGATGATACGTGATGAGCACTGTATACAGGGAAGGAACCACTACCTCGGGTAGGGGGTAGGGTCGTTATAATGGGTCAGCCAAATGCTGACCGTTACTTTGTTTTGCCGCTTTTTGGTGGATGTCTTATTGCAGGTGCCGCGGCTTGAAATGAATAAGTGGAATGACTAGTTTGCTGTTGTTGGCCCTTGAAGGCCATGCGAAGAGTTGTGTTTGGATTTTCATGTGTTGCCGGCCTGCGTGCCGATGTACGAAATGATTGTTGTGTAAAAGAGGAACTTGTAAGGCCATAAGGCCAGGGTGTGTGAGTTGTATACATTCCTGGTGTTGGTATATATATAAATGTGATCTTTATATATTGGTGGACATTCTGGTTGAGTTCATGCTAACAAAAAAATGCTGCGCTAGAATGGATGAGTTAAGGATACGCATAGATTTTGATTTCCACACGTGATTCCTTCGCTTGTCTGTGATATATGGCGTGGGGCCCCGGCCGGACCCACCTTTATATGTCATGTGACAGGTGGGGGCGTTACAAAGTGGTATCAGAGCCATGTTTAGATTGTTTGGGAGGAGAGAACATAAAGGAACTCATGAATGTCCACTAGGAATGTATGTCATGCACATGATGTGCGTGAGTGTGTAGTCAATGTAGCAGTACCGTTATGATTTGAAGGATTAATGGTGTTCTGTACATTGATAGGTGGCGAGGGATGGAGCTGGGCCGTCTGAGCCCCAGCGGTCTGATGAGAGTGCAGCACCCATGGAAGCGCCTATGCCTCCCTCGGCAGAAGCCATACTGGTGGTGACAGAGATAGTGCTTGCAGTGTTACAAGCACAACCTACTGGACAGGCAAGGCCTGGTGCAAGGCAAGAGCATGCTGCAGTGGTGGTGGAGGCGCAAGCAAGTGACGAGTCCTTGACACGTTTTATGAACTTTCATCCACCGACGTTTGGTGGAGCGCTTTCCCCAACGCAGGCGGAAGATTGGTTGGCAAGGGTAAAAAGGATCCTAACTGCAATCCGGACGGTCGAGGAACAGAAAGTGATGTTGGCCACTTTTTTGTTGGAAGGCGATGCGAGATTGTGGTGGGATGAGATTGAAGTGCATCACTCGGCAGGTCGAGGTTTAACGGAGGTTTCCATGGAGGAATTCTCCCAAATATTTTTAGCCAAGTATGTGCCGGTGTCGCAGAGGATTGCGATGGAAAATGAGTTTCTCCGTTTGATGCAGGGTGAGCGAGAGATTGATGCCTACCTGTATGAGTTTACAAGATTGGGGAGATATGCGGGATCGAACTTTGCGGAGGAAGCGCGAAAGACAAATCGGTTTTATGAAGGATTACAGGATGAATTGAGGTTGGCACTTCCGAGTTCAGTGAGCCAAGGCTTTCAAGCATTGGTCGATACAGCTCGTGCCTTGGAAAAAGATATGAAGCGCGTATACGAGCATAAGAGACTGGCAGCGGAAAAGGCAGACTCTAAAGTGTCGTAGGTGGATCAATCGGAGTTTCGACGACGAGAGAAGAAAAGATTTAGGCCTGCGGAATTAGCTCCGTCGACTGTTTCTTCGGGGGCGACTTATGGGTCAGGACGTGTGGATACACGTATATGCTATAAATGTGGGCAGCAAGGACATATAGCAAAATTCTGTCGGAATGCCCCTCCAAGGAGTGAGAAAAAGATAGGTGCGTCATATGAAGAAAAGGGTAAAGCAGTGGCCGAGTCATCTGCACCCCGGACGCAATCTCGATTGCATGCTATGGAAGTGCAAGAGCCGCAAAGCTCAGTTGGTGAAATTCAGCCTCGGGTGTTTAATTTAGCTCTTAATCACGAATTCCAAAATCGTGAGGCTGAGCGGAGGTGAAACATGACTTACTTCTCTTGGATGCTCTTGTATGTAAACTATGCTTATATATGATGAATAAAAGCGTGTTGTTGAAGATATCTATCAAACTGTGGTGCACGTGTGATGGTAAGGAGATAATGAAATCATGTTGTTAGTTTGTGCGGAATGTGCACAAGTGGAAGATAGAGATGTTTGTTTGTGTTGTAGGTTTGTTAGTTTGTGCGGAGGCTTGGGGTGTAGTTTTGATGATGTTGTGGCTGATTGGAGTCAATTTCGAGGACGAAATTATTTGAAGGGGGGGAGGATTGTAACACCCCGAAGTCAAGCGGATCATTTTGAGCAAAATTGGGTTCAGGCATGGGTGACACGGCCTGGGACACGGGCGTGTCCCAGGGCGTGTCAGGCCTGGGTTGTGTCGAGTCGTGAAGTCGACGAAATTTGGGGTCGACAAAGCGGACACGGCCTGCGACACGGGCGTGTCGCAGGGCGTGTCGAGGCCGTGTCGACGATCGGCCTTGATGGCGACAAATTTTGCTCGACGATCGTCGAGTGTCGAGTGTCGAGTGAGGACACGGCCTGTGACACGGGCGTGTCACAGGGCGTGTCAGTGGTCGTCGAACTCAACTCGACGTTTCGAGCTATGGCGTGTTTGCGGGACACGAGTGTGTCCAGGTGCACACGACCAGGAACACAGGCGTGTGCCAGACCGTGTGAAGTCTCGGGTTGTTTTGGGATTATTTTCGTTGAGGCACACGGCCTCAGACACGGGCGTGTCTGAGGGCGTGTCGGGAACACGGCAAGTGACACGGGCGTGTCACACGGCCGTGTATTGGCTGGTTTGAGTCGGTTGTCTGCCGCTTAGAGGGACACGGCCTGTGACACGGGCGTGTCACAGGGCGTGTCAGGCCGTGTTCAAGCTTTTCTGGCCAAATCTGAGCCGTTTGTTTCCCTCTTCCTGGATCCAATGGCTGGGCTCTGTCCAGGTGTGTTGAAGGCCGAGAAAAAGGGGATTTAATCCCTCTTTTCATCATCTTCTTCTTCTCATGTTATTCCAAGAAAGGGAAGAAGAAAAGCCTAAGGCAAGAGGGAAGGGAGGAGTCTACCAGCTGCTGTAGGAGCTGCGGAGTGCGGAGCGAAGATCCAAGAGCGGATTCGTGAAGGCAGAGCCGAGGCGGTGATTTCCATCCGGCTACTTCATGGCGCCGAAGCGGTCTTCAAGGGTAACGATCTCCTTCTTGGACATCGAAGTCCTTCCTTTATGCATGTGCTTGGAATCCTCCACCAAGAGGTGGATTTGCGGAAGTGATTCCTTTGTTGAGTCTGCATCTAGAGCCGGAATTATGAAGTATGGCATAGGCATGCTGTGTGAAGCCTATCCGGACCGGTAGTCTGGATTGGTGATGTTCATGGGTAAACCAGAGAAGACTCAGTGGATTTGATGAGATGCAAATGGTTTTCTCTTGTGATGAATATATGGATGTGATGTTGAATGTGAGGAGGCTTTGGTGAAGCTCCTGGTTATGTTATGATCAATTGGTAGCACGCCTGGGGAGCGCGAGATAAACCCGGCCTGTTACACCACTAGGGTGGGTTGATCTAGTTAGGTAGGGATTGATTGGTGGCAATGCTTGAGGAGCCGAGTTAAACCCGGCTTGCTGCACCACAGGGTGTAGGTCGATCAGATTAGGAGGGGGGTCGATTGGTAGACATTACCTGGGGAGCTTGGATAAACCCGGCGTGCTACACCACATGTTGTGGGTCGACCTACTCTGGTTGGATGCTGTGAGGTTGTACCTCTGAGTGGTTTGGGCGGGATGTCGCCAGCTTGCGAGACTGGTGGACTAGGGCCGGTCAACCATCAAGTTAAAACCTCGGATCGGCGGTGTATGACTGGTGGATTCCGGTACACCAAGAAGGTGCCCTGAGTGCACGGAACGTCTGGTGGATTCCAGCGTTTGTGATGTTATGTGTTTGCTAGCGGGATAAAGCAAATGATATATATATATACTGTTTGATGATACGTGATGAGCACTGTATACAGGGAAGGAACCACTACCCCGGGTAGGGGGTAGGGTCGTTATAATGGGTCAGCCAAATGCTGACCGTTACTTTGTTTTGCCGCTTTTTGGTGGATGTCTTATTGCAGGTGCCGCGACTTGAAATGAATAAGTGGAATGGCTAGTTTGCTGCTGTTGGCCCTTGAAGGTCATGCGAAGAGTTGTGTTTGGATTTCATGTGTTGCTGGCCTGCGTGCCGATGTACGAAATGATTGTTGTGTAAAAGAGGAGCTTGTAAGGCCGTAAGGCCAGAGTGTGTGAGTTGTATACATTCTTGGTGTTGGTATATATATAAATTTGATCTTTATATATTGGTGGACATTCTCGTTGAGTTCATGCTAACAAAAAAATGCTGCGCTAGAATGGATGAGTTAAGGATACACATAGATTTTGATTTCCACACGTGATTCCTTCGCTTGTCTGTGATATATGGCGTGGGGCCCCGACCTGACCCACCGTTATATGTCATGTGACAGGTGGGGGCGTTACACCCTGGGGTCGCCCTAATCAACATGCGCTAATATGATCCAAGTCAAGACAGTGCTTGAACTTGACTTCTGTCACTGATTTGGTTAGCATGTCTGCAATGTTGTCTTCCGTGGGCACCTTCAGCAGCTGAATTTCTCCGCCAGCGACAGACTCCCTCAATTTGTGGCAGCGCACATCAATGTGTTTTGTCCTGGCGTGACAGACCGGGTCTTTGGCCAGACAAATCGCACTCTGACTATCGCAGTGCATCTTCACCGCCTCCTGAGAAATCCTAAGTTCTTTGGCGAGACCTTTGAGCCAGATGGCTTCTTTTGCAGCTTCTACTACAGCGATATATTCCGCCTCCGTCGTAGATAGAGCCACGATGTCCTGGAGAGTGGCTGTCCAACTAATGGGACCTCAACCTAGAAGGAAGATGTACCCGGAAGTAGATCTTCTTCTATCGAGGTCGCCGGCATAGTCAGAGTCTACGTAGCCCTCTAGCGTATGGACATCCTGACTCCTCTGAAATACTAATCCGACGTTTGGAGTTCCTCTCAAGTACCTTAGAATCCACTTAACGGCTTCCCAATGTTGTCGCCCCGGATTCCCCATATACTTGCTGACAACGCTCACAGCCTGAGCTATATCTGGTCTGGTACAGATCATGGCGTACATCAAGCATCCTACCGCACTAGCATTCGACACCTTGAGCATCTTTTGGTGTTCCTCCTCGGTGTCTGGACACAGCTGTGATGACAGTCTAAACTGTTGCCCTAGAGGAATGGTAACAGGTTTAGACTCCATCATACTGAACTTCTCCAGCACCTTCTGAATATAGCCTGCCTAAGAAAGCCAAAGCATGCCTCGCTTTTTGTCCCGCTTGATTTCCATTCCAAGAATTTTCTGTGCGTGACCCAGATACTTCATTTCGAACTCACCATGCAGCCTCCGCTTCAGTAATTGAATCTCCTGAGCTGATCTGCAAGCTATCAGCATATCGTCGACATATAACATCAGAATCAGAATGTCGCCATTCGCCAGGAACTTGTGGTAGACGCAGCTGTCATACTGGCTTATGCTGAAACCCTATGAGGTCATGAACGTGTCGAACCTCTTGTTCCACATTCTCGGAGCCTATTTTAGACCGTAGAGGGATCTCTTTAACTTGCATACCTTTTTCTCGTTGCCTGGTTCGATGAACCCTTCAGGCTGCAGAATGTAGATCTCCTCTTCTAAGTTGCAGTGAAGAAATGCCGTCTTTACGTCCATTTGCTCCAGCTCCAGGTCCCACAATGCTACTATCGTAAGTAGCACCCGTATGGAACAGTGCTTTACTACGGGTGAGAAGATTTCGTCGAAATCAACTCTTTTCTTCTGTGCGAATCCCTTAGCCACGAATCTTGCCTTGTATCTCCACCGGTCCTTCCCGGAAGTGGACTCCTCCTTCCTAAATACTCACTTGGAGCTGATTGCCTTAGCTCCTTTCGGTAGGCTAACCAGGTCCCAAGTCTGGTTCTTTCGAAGTGAGTCCATCTCCTCCAGCATAGCTTCCTTCCACTGAGAGTTGTCACTACTTTTCATAGCTTCTTGATAAGACTACGGGTCGGAGGAGTTCACTTGAAAGGCATATGCTACAGTGTCCTGTAGCATGAGAGGCAGTCTGACCTCTCTCCTCGTCCTTTCTCTGACAATTGAGTACGGCTCCACTTCAGTAGGTTGCACCGCATCAGCATTCTCCGGGTCGGGGAAAACACCATGGTCGTCAGCCTGGTCGCTCCTTTCCAGCTCCACCTCTAGGGGTGTGACTGGAGTCTTCACCATTTCTTTGGACTAAGACTGAGACTTCTTCAGCATAGAAGCCTCGTCGAAAATAACTTCGTGTCTGACCTCCACCTTCTTCGTGTCGGGGTTCCATAGTTTGAATCCCTTCGTACCGGCCTTTTTGCCCAGATAGATGCACTTCTTGGACTTAGCATCCAGTTTGGTTCTTTCAGAGTCTTGCACTAGGGTGTACACAGGACAACCAAATATGTGGATATCAGAATAATCGACCGGCTTGCCTAGCCAAACCTCCTGAGGCGATTTCAGATTTAGTGACATCGATGAGGATTGATTCACTGGATAACACGCCGTGTTAATAGCTTCGGCCCAGAAGGACTTTGGTAGGCCGGCGAACAGACACATGCATCGAGCTCTTTCTAACAATGTCCTATTCATCCTTTCCGCGACGCCGTTCTGCTGAGGTGTACCGGGAATAGTAAGGTGGCGAGTGATGCCCTCCTGATCACTGTAAGTCTGAAACTCGGCTGAGGTGTACTCATCGCCGTTGTCGGATCTGAGGTACTTTACCTTCTTCCCGGTCTGCTTCTCCACCTTAGTCTTCCATATTTTGAATTTCTCGAAGACTTCAGATTTGTTCTTCAGGATATAAATCCAGACTTTCCTCGAGAAGTCATCAATGAAGGTCACGAAGTACTTAGCCCCTCAAAGCGAAGATTATGGGGCAGGCCCCCAGACATCTGAGTGAATATACTCCAGTACATGCTTGCTCCGCTTGATCGACATCACGAACTTCACCTTGTGTTGCTTTCCGAGAACGCAGGTCTCGCAGAATTCTAACTTGCATGTCTTGACCCGCTTCAGTAGGCCCTTCTTGTGAAGCTCCAGCAGTCCTCTCTCGCTCATATGGCCAAGCCTGGCATGCCACAGTAGGGATGAGTCCTCATCTGACGTTGCTGCAACTGCTGCATCACCAGCAATTGTGGTGCCGATCAATCTGTAGAGAGTGCCAGAGCGCTCTTCTTTCATAACCACTAGAGCGCCTCTCTTGACTTTCAGATATCCGCCTTCGCCGATGTAGGAGCATCCTGTCGCCTCCAAAGTTCCTAGGGGTATCAGACTCTTCCTTAGATTAGGCACATATCTAACGTCGGTGAGAGTCCTAATCGTCCCGTCGAACATCTTGATTCTAACACTCCCAATTCCCAGTGTTCTGCACTCCGAGTTGTTTCCCATCAATACCTGACCGTCGTCGCATTCCTTGAATGTGGTGAACCACTCCTTGTGAGGACACATGTGATATGAGCATCCGGTGTCCAGGATCCATGCGTCAGTAGTGCCGAGACTGGGTGAGACATGTAGGACGTCGGCATCGCTATCTGGATCTGAAGCCACGGCCGCCTGCTGTGACTCTTTGTTTTTCCCCTTCAGCTTCCTCTTCGGGCAGTTGATCTTCCAGTGTCCCTCCTCCTTGCAGTAGTGACATTTGTTATCCTTGCTCCTGGATTTGGACCTAGAACGATTCTCCTTCTTGCCCCTGTCCCTCGATCTACCTCGGGCTGGTTTGCTGCTCTTAACGAATAGACCCTCACCAGACTTTGACCCAGATTTGCTTCTCGCTTCATTTGAAAGCAAAGTTGTCATCACTTCCTCCAATTTTAAGGTGTCTTTTCCATAAAGGATAGTGGTGACAAGATGATCAAAAACTCTCGACAGAGAGGACAACAGAAGAAGTGCTTGGTCTTTTTCTTCGACCTTTACGTCCATGCTGCGTAGTTGGGAAATCAGCTTATTGAACGCGTTCATGTGGTCAAGTAGCTGAGAGCCCTCCATCGTCCTCAAGCTGTAGAGCTGTTTCTTGACGTACAACTTATTAGTGAGGGATTTGGACATGTAGAACTCTTCCAGCTTCTTCCACAAATCCTTAGTACTCTCTGCATCGATGACGTTATACATAACGTCATCAGCCAGGCACAATTGAATTGTGCGTATCGCCTTCAGATCTAGCTCCTCCCATTCATCGTCCGTCTTCCCGGACTTTTCATTGTCAAGGAGAGCCTTGTGAAGGCCCTGCTGGACGAGAACAGCTTTGACTCGTTTTTTCCACAAGCCAAAGTCAATCTTGTCGTCGTACTTCGTGACTTCAAATTTTGCTGCCATACTTGCTCACCGAGGTCCGAAGGATCGAACCTCGCTCTGATACCAATTGTTATAAATTGGGACCGGATCCACGACTACGGTGATTCACCGCGGATCTTGCAACGGAAGATGAACTTGAACAAATATAACAATAAAATTTAAATCCACACACAAAACACCACAGACGACAAATAATTTACGTGGTTCGGAGTTAGGGGACTCCTACATCCACGGGGAGAGCGCGCCGGTAAATCCACTATAATCACGAGAGGTACAGAAATTACACAGGGACCGAAATGGTTGAACAGGAAAAAAAGAGAACAAAAAAAACCGAGCTGTCGCCGGGCGATAGCACTTTATCTCCTTCGTCTCTGTTCCGCGCCGCGTCTGCACCGATCACACCTGCTGTCGCTGCCGCATGTGCTGACCACCTGCCGCCGTCGTCGGTCGCCGGGAAGAATCCCGACCAAGTGTCGCTCCGCCTAGAGAGGTCGCTGCGGCGCTGCAATGGTGGCTGAGACACTCGGTCCGCCTGATCGAGTCAGGTGTCGCCGCAGCCTGGTCGCCTGTCGTCACCGCCGCATGAGGAGGAGAACTCTCCACCGTGCGCTGCTGTACCCGTCGCCTGAGGAGGAGAAAACTCCACCGTTGCGCCGCTGTTGCCGCCGCTGTCGGAGAGAAGACCTCCCCTGTTGCCACCGCTGCCTGCTGCCGAACTGCTGCCGCCGCCGCTCTCTAGCTATCCCTCACTGGTGGAGATCCGAAAGGTGGGTGTGCTCATTGTTGTTGATGATAGCAGTCCCCTCCACCCAACCATATATATATATGAGAGCACCCCCGTCTTCCAACTAGGAAGAAAAGGGTCATCAATGGTTTCCATTGATGTCGCCGGCCAGATGAGGAAGGAGGTCAGCCGGCCCTTAATGGCCCTTGCCAAAACTGAATGGAGTTTCCTATTAGCGATAAGCCTAGATTAGGAATAACCCCCTCCCATGGATTATTGACATGGCGCGATCATGGCCGTCCGGATGCAACGAGGTGTCATAATCTAACAACTGCACTCCCGCAAGCCTTCGCCGGCATGTCCGCATCGCCGGAGAGAAACACCGTCAAGGCCACTGCACCACCGCAAGCCTTCGCCATCACGCCCGCACCGCCTCATCTACTCCAAGACCGGTAGAGATCTTCTCCTCCAAGACCGGTGACTATTTCCTCCAAAGCCGGTGGATACGTCGAGAGTCCCTCACAAGAGAAATGCTTCGGCGTCATCTCACGGTGTTGCACCAACTGCAACCACCGGCGGCATCCAACAGGGGTCTCCCACCCGTTGCGGCACCAATAGTGAGATAGCGGCGGCGGCGGAGGCGGCGGCTCCTCTCTCCACCGCTATCAGGGGTGGCGGTTTTTCTCCCCAAACGGTTACTACTTCTCCAACGTGAAAAGTAAAGGATATATAAGGTGGTTTTAATGATTTCATGCAAATGTACAGACCTCTAAAAGAAAATCAATTTTTCTCCAATTTTAACAACTCAGGAGAGAAATCAAAACAGGATAAAAATCATTCCTTTTTTCCCTTCATTTAGGGGTCAAAGTTTTGGAAAAAAACAATTCAAAAAATCGGATTCAGATCCGAACCAAATTCGACAATCACCACCTTGGTTCGGGATCCGGATCCACAATCTGCACAAAGCACTGGCTGCACACGACAACAACTGCATCAAGCAACTCTGCATGTAGCACCGCCTCAGTCCGAGGCATCAACTGACTTGCTGCAGTCGACTCATCTCTGCTCTGGCTCAACCCGTGAACGTCGTCGCATCGTGATCATAGAAACTGACTCGCATAACCCGAGTCCCAGAAGGACGATCCTCTGCACCACCACGACATTAATTGGTTTACTTTTGACAATTTGCACGCCCGATCCGACTTGTAGTTAAGACGGTCTGATTTTCATTGTCGGCGGCGGTACCCCATTAGTCCTTCCTAGAAGCACGCTCTCTCTATGTAAAATATTTTGGTATGTATACACATTTATTACTGTTCCGTGCACGAGCAAATCCGACCGTATAATCCGTGATTTCAACGGTGCAGATCTTCCGTTAAAAAATACGATCATATTTTCCCTAATATGATCGCATTGAAAAGTGATCAAACACCAGTAATTTCACGATCTTACGACCGAATTTTGTCCCGCAGATACGTATACGTATAAAAAAAATTCTCTCTTTATTCAACAACAAGAAACCAAAAATTTTCGCGGCGATAGTAGGAAGCACAATTAGACTCGCCTACTATTCATTCAATTGATCACGGAATATCAAAGGTGATACAATTAGAATCAACAAATACCACGGCATTACATGCATAAAATTGGCACCGAGGGTGAAATGCTGCCATACAACACTATTCACTACCGCGACACATTTTTATTAGTCATTGCATGACATCCTTCGGCTTTTGCTTGGTCTATCTCGAATATGCAATGCCACTGAAGCGGTGCTATCACAGACGCACGAGAGACCCTTCTTATACCGTCACTCGTATATAATATATCAAAACTTATACCATGTATTGTTGGATCAAATAAACATTATTTTTATATTCAAGTAACAAAAATTAAAAAAATTTAAAAATATTATGCCTGCTTATTTGTTCCGGTGAGTTTGGATAAAAACGTAATTTGTCATAGAATGTATGTTTGGTATGACAAATGTTACAACCGTTATCAAAAAAAGAAACTAGTTTTGAGCATAAGATTTTGACATGACAATGACGTTTTTGTCCAACCTCACCGGAGCAAAGAAGTCGCGCCAAACACAGCCTAAGATTATTGGGAATCTTAGGAACGAAGATTGAGAGGAGTAGGAAACACAAGAAAATCAACAAAAAAAACACAGATTTACCTCCCTCAAAAATCTATCTACGTTCATGGCAGCATTAGGTAGGGGTGTACATAATTAACAACCAAAAATCAAACCGAAACGGAACCGAATCGGACGGTTTGATTCGGTTCCCAAGTTATTAAAAAATAAAAACCTACGGTTCGTATCGGTTCTCAGGTCCTGTGATCTAATACCCAAGAACTGGCCGAACTGAATTATTAATATAAATATATAAATAATTTTTAATCTCTTTTTTATTTTGTTAACTAATCCTGTTTAATCTCTTTTTTATTTGAGGACGCTGCCAACTTAGGCACAGTGGTCAGTACAATCAAACTTCACATCTACAACAAGAGAGAAGAGAGAATATAATGTATTTATTAAGTGCTGGTACATCAAATAATTAAAATTTAAAAACAGAGCCAGAGAGATGATAACGATGACAGCTTCCGGAATCCGGACGCACGATTTTTTGATATTTACACTTAATTCATCATTATACATATTAATCACTTTTCACATTTGTATTTTTTGTGGCATACATCAATCCTACGTGTCAACTTTTCAGGTGTGAATTTGAGCGGATGGCGCCAATAATATGGGTCTGATGCCACGTCTGCAGCCCACGCGTGAATCCAAACAATTCGAATTATTGAGGTGGAATGCCAGCTCACTCTATTAATTATTGAATGGATATTGCAACGTCTAGGAAAGGATCATACTACTCCTCTGCTTAACCAATTAAGACTCTGTTTGGGATGACTTATTTTAACCGGTCAGGCGGTTACGATCGCAGGAATCAGACCTTAATTGAGGTCCGGTTCATGCGGTCGTAACCGCTTGACCGGTGAAGATAAGTCCCTCCAAACGGAGACTAATGCTTCATTTGGTTTAGCGTTTTCAGGCGGCGTTTGAAGCAAACGTCACCGGACGGCGGTTAACCAAACGAAGCTCCGTCTCTGTTTGCACCATTTGCACTATCAGCAAGGAGGAAACTGTTGGGTGTGGCCCGCCATCCAGGTGTTGGATGGGGTGCCTCCCGGGCGCACTCAGGTTGGCTTCTGGCATGGGTGCAGAGAAACTCCATGGTACGGTTCAATGCAAGGGAGTCAGGTTGGCTCCGGGAACAAGTACATGGGAATTCCGGGCACGGTTTAATTGCGAGAGAGCCATGCGAACAGTTTGACCGGTCCTGCTAAAATAATATAAAGGAATTGGTAGCGCCCTTCGTAACAATCCGGAGTTTTGGGAGAGTTTGTAGGCGTCATTCCTAACAGTGGTATCAGAGGCGAGGGGGAGGTCATGGGTTCGATCCCCCTGGATGGCGTTCCAGGGGGAGTTTGTTGGGTGTGGCCCACCATCCAGGTGTTGGATGGGGTGCCTCCCGGGCGCATCCGGGTTGGCTCCTGGCATGGGTGCATGGAACTCCATGTTACGGTTCAGTGCAAGAGAGTCGGGTTGACTCCGGGCATGAGTATATGAGAGTTCCGAGCACGGTTTAAGTGTGAGAGAGTCATGCAAACAGTTTGACCGGTCCTGCTAAAATAATAAAAAGGAATTGGTAGCGCCCTTCCTAACACTCCGGGGTTTTGGGAGAGTTGGTAGACGCCATTCCTAACAGGAACCCCCCCCCCCCCCCCCCCCGCTCCGTTTCGACCCCCACCTCCCCCCCTCCAGTTCGAAAGCTCCATTTGGACCCGCTTGCTCCTCCCGCCACCACTCAATCAAATAAAGCCTAAACGGAGACGAAGCTTCGTTTGGTTACCCGCCGTCCGATGGCATTTGCTCCAAACACCGCCCAAAAACGCTAAACCAAATGAATTCTAAGATTACTAGGGGGCGGTTTGTCCATTGACACGATTTAAGTTCATTAGGGTCTTTTTGGTGATCCCCCACGCATTTTTCCCACGGACAATTCCGTGCATCAGCCCAATTGTATGATTAGAATGCTTGAAAGTGAATATGAATGGAATGTTATAACTAGATACGAATGAAATATAAATATAAATAAAATAAAAAGGTGGTTTTTAGATGATTCAATTTTTGTTGGTTTGTATTATTTACGAGTTTTGGGATTATATCTTCTCATGCACAATTCGTGTTGGGATTTTGTTTATCATAGATTTCATCATGCGCAAGTTTTGTGTTTTAATATAAATCAACCTTCATCCGTGGACCCGCTGCATCCGCGTGTCCTTCTCAAGAGGCATCTATGGTGCGTATATAAAATCAATTTGCGGTTAACTTATGTAAGACCCGAATTCTAATATTAATATGTTTGCATATGTATAAATAAAAGACTATGTAAATATTCCCGATGATGAAAAACAACTGATTTCAGTGCTGATTTGACGTCGCACTTTAATTTTGATGTTCGGATTTTTCCGTCTGATATGGTATTTTTATTTGTGACAGCCGCTTCGTTTTCATTTAAATTGAATGACTTGAGTTAGCCGGCTTTGATATGAACTTGGGCTTGGTTGGAATTGGGTTTGGTTGTGGCTGTGCAATGGATGAACCGGTGTGTGTTGGTTGTGGTTGTGCAATGGGTGAACCAATGTGTGTTGGTTGTGGCTGTGCAATGGGTGAACCGGTGTGTGTTGGCTGTGGTTGTGCATGGGTTGAGACCGGTAGAATCAGTGGTGTGACTGGTTGCCTGGGTTCAGCGGTGGAGTTATCCCGTGCTATATGATATCGTGCTTTGTTCGTTCTTCTTCATATTCGACGGAACGAACTGCCGGAGTCGCTCCTGCGCTGATTGCCCTAGCCGCCTCCAATCTCCTCCGTTTCGTACGATTTCTTCTTCTCTGGGAAGGTAATCTTCTTCCCTCCACTCCTCTTGTGTTGATCATGAAGTTTGTGTACGGATTGACGATGGGTGAAAACCGTAGGGTTTGGGGTTTTGGTTTTGATTCACTCCTTTTACATCAAAAGTTTCTCTATAGCTTTCCAAACCCTAAACCTTAAATTTGAATTAATTTTGGGAGAGATGAAGTTAGAGTTTCATTAGGGGTTTTTGTTTTGACCTCCTTGCAAACTTTGTTTGTCGGCTGGGTTGTTGAGAGCTGCCTGGATGCTGCCGGTTGTGCTTTTGGGCTGCTTTGTGTTAGTTGTTCGGCTGTTTTGGAGAGGATTTACGCCTTGATTAGAGCTGCTATTCACAGACCTTGGTGTTTCCATTGTGGCAACCCTTGAGGCTATGCATTGGAGCATTTTGGATCGACTATCGTGGGTATTTGAAACCTTTTGTTGGCTGATGGTGCACCTCCTTTTTGAATCACCCACGCTCGTCCTTCCCTAGACAACTCCTAGAGGTCATAGTTGTGACCGTCATAGGAGTTCACACGTAACTATTTATGGCGCAACCCTAAAGTATTTGATATTTTGATACTGCAGATGATGACGTCCGGGGATAGACGTTACTATTTTTGTTTTCTCTTTTGTGAACTGGTTAAGCTAGTTACCTTTCTTTCAATTGTTTGATATCACTTAATATATGAATCGCTGAAAATGCTAACGTTGCTTAGCGAGTGACATAATTCTGAGGGTAACCAAATACAAATAAATTCTATTTGTGAAATAAACTGAACGAATCGAAATGATTGAAAATGAATTGAAATTGAGAACACGTCAACGCATCGAAATGCTAAGGGTCAGCCTAGTAGGGGGAATGTGTCAGACTCCTACACCTCGTGAGGGAGGTAGAACTCGCACACCTCGTAGGAGGGGTCAAACTCCTACAGATTATGATATGAATCCAATAGGAGGCGTTGAAGCCTGTAGCGCATAGAAGCGCCCTAAAGTGGATAATGATATGAAGAGTCGATAGACCCGGATAATTGAGATATTCGAATGACCCTAAGAATTTCAAGAAACGAACTACGAATAAAAGGAAATATGAATTAATTTCAGATATAGAATTGTTGATTTTACCTGTTCCTAGCTTATAAACATATCCATATAGATTTCATTGCTTGCAGTACAAAGCTACTGGTAAGGGTAAGGAATTCACTTAGTTTTCAAAACTAATTGGTTCCTCTTTTTTTAGGAACCGAGCACCAGCATACCAGACCCCGCTAGACGGGCTCAGGCAGAGGCACATCGAAGACCAATTGAAGATGTGGCTCGTCTACAGGTTAGCATGAGTTTATTTTGTGTACTTTTGTTAGATATTTGTAATGTAATAAATGTAGTCACTTTTGTATCTGACATGTAGACAATGTATATTTTGTCTATTAATGAAATGTGATGTTATGTTTTCACTGGTACACTTCTTTTATTATCTTGCAGCGTATAATTATGTGAAAAACCCACTCGGTAAGAATGAATTTAAATTGTGGCAGTTTTGTGCCGTTACAATTAAGTGGTATCAGAGAGAGGTTTTTCGTAGTGCGTGTAACACAGAGAGTACCCTTGATAATTGCATTAGCATCAAAAATGCGGGAAAAAAAGAAGGAAAGAAAAAACAGCACCCTAGCCAAAATCATCATGGACAATCTCCATGAATTCGGTAGGGGCGGACGTCACATCGTGCCAAACAAAATTATTACAGCTGCCAAGTTTAGCACAAAAATCCGCAAGTCTGTTGGCCTCCCGAGGAACACAGAGAGTACCCGGATGGAACATAAACACAATGATGAAATTTGAATATCAGAATATACTGAACTGTCTTACGCTTGTTCCTCAGGAACCTTTTCAAGTGTATTCGAGCCGCAAAATGCGAGAGGCTCTGAATGAACCTGAGGATTCAAGAGTCTCCAGATCTAAAGAAAGTGAGAGTGGGCGACAGTCTTCCGTAGTGTATATCGCTGATATTGCACAAGCCATCACTGAAGCAATTAGGTTAGTTCGGGACACCCCTCCAGCTGTGCCTCCTCCTGGAGTACCCCCAGTTGTGTCAGCTATGCCTCCTCCAGCAATGGTGGAACCACAGTAGCCTCGCTTACTTGATATTGATATGAAGCAGTTTCTGGAATTGAAAATGCCGACTTTTCGCGGTGGTTTGTCTCTGATCGAGACGAAAGACTGAATTTTTGGAATTGAAATAGTATTTGATACGATGCGGTGCCCCACGGAGAGGAAGGTGGACTTGGTTATTTTTCTTCTGGAAGGAGAGGCTAAGAGGTGGTGGGTGAACCTGATGAAAGGGAAGTTTCAGACTTGCGGTTTGGAGAACGTGACATGGGCAGAGTTTGTTCGCGAATTTATAAAATGGTTCGTGTGGTGGACAGAAAAGAGGCTGCTACAGGAGAAGTTTTTGCGGTTGGTGCAAGGAAAGCGGTCTACCCTTCAGTATGAAGCAGAATTTTCCAGCTTGACATACTATGCAGAGTCTGCAGTGGCGACCGAGGAAGCTCGCTGTTTACGGTTCCAGGAAGGGTTGCGGGATGATATCCGCACTTCAGTGGATCCGTTTGATATTACTGAGTATGCACTGCTGGTGGAGAAATCTCGATTAGTCGAGTTAGACAATGAGAAGAGACAGAGGAGGACAGAGATAAGGAAGAGGTTCAAAGAGGGTGCTAGCCAAGAGAATCCGGGCAGAACAGGTGAAACCCCGTTGAAAAATAAGAAGCAACAACAATCAGTGTCGACTAATAAAACTCAAGTGTCCCAAACAACGTTGACCAAGTGTGTGAATTGTGGCAAGAAGCACAGAGGGGAATGCTTGACCGGCGTTTGCTTTTATTGTCGCCAATCGGGCCATCGTGGAAAGGATTGTCCAAAGCTGCAAAAGGATGAAAGTTCAAGGGGATCTCCAACCTTGCCGCATCAGAAAATCTATCATATTGGGACTTCTAGGGAAGGGAAGTCAATAACATCGTCACCCGCTGAAGGGGCCAGAGATGAGAGACTGATACAGACCCGAGCTTTCAATCTCGGTTAGCAAGAGGTGAAGGCCGATGATGTCGTTTTCACAGGTATGCTGCTTGTTCATGATCAAGTACTGAAAGTTTTATTTAATACTGGTGCCAGTCAATCTTTTATTTCAACATCTATTCTTGAATCACTTCATATACGAGCATATCAAGTTGCTCAACCTTTGAGTGTACTGCTACCGAATAAAACAATTCTGATAATGAAAGAGCAAGTCGTAGTCTCGCTGCCTTTTAATGATAAACGAATTGAAGTTGATGTTGCGGTCTTACCGTTGGTTGAGTATGATGTCATCATTGGTATGGATTGACTATCAGATCGAGAAGTCGTCATTAACTGTAAAATGAAAGAGGTGGCATTCAAATTCCCAGATGGAAGTCCGATGATCTATAAAGGTCTAGGCGAAGTTGCAAAAATCAGGATCTCGGCAATGAAAGCCAGAAAAATGGTGCAGAAAGGCTGTGATGCAATTTTGGTGATGATTAAAGAAATAAAAGAAGAAAAGAAAGAAATTACGGCTGTGCCCATAGTGCGAGACTACGTGGATGTATTCCCAAAAGAGTTACCTGGTGTACCTCCAGCCAGAAAAGTTGAATTTGAAATTAAGGTGATTGAAGGAGCTGCTCCTGTGGTGAATACTTCGTATCGGATGGCGCCAAAAGAATTGACAGAATTGAAAGTGCAATTGCAAGTTTAAATATAAATCAACTATTTTATTTTCTAGAGTACCCAATCCACCTTCAACGGTGGACCCGCTGCATCCGCGTGTCCTTCTCAAGAGGCATATATGGTGCGTATATAAAATCAATTTGCGGTTTACTTATGTAAGACCCGAATTTTAATATTAATATGTTTGCATATATATAAATAAAAGACTCTGTAAATATTCCCCGATGATGGAAAACAATTGATTTCAGTGCTGATTTGACGTCGCACTTTAATTTTGATGTTCAAATTTTTCAGTCTGATATTGTATTTTTATTTGTGACAGCCGCTTCGTTTTCATTTAAATTGTGAAGGATCAAGCGCATAACCAATTGTTCCAAAAGCCCGGACTGTTGGAAAGGGTGCTACTTAATTTCTTAAATAAGTATGAGAGCGCCATGGGTCAAGTGAAGGAACGCCGGACCCAACAATCCCCCTCCCCCGGCGTCCAACACAACCCGTCGGCTCAGAGGTGGAGTTACCACATGGCCCACATGGCTCAGAGGTGGGGTTACCACATGGCCCACACAGCTCAGAGGTGGGGTTACCACATGGCCCACATGGCTTAGAGGTGGGGTTACCACATGTCCATGGTTGCACGGCTCAGAGGTGGGGTTACCACATGTCCACAGTTGCCTGACCCGCCGGACCCACACAGGTAGAAGGGAAAAATCAGGATTTAATAGCGCCCCCCCCGGTCTTGAACTTGTGACCTGCTCTCATACCAATTAAAGGATCAAGCGCATAACCAACTGTTCCAAAAGCCCGGACTGTTGGAAAGGGTGCTACTTAATTTCTTAAATAAGTAGAAGAGCGTCATGGGTCAAGTGAAGGAACGCCGGACCCAACAAATTGAATGGCTTGAGTTGGCCGGCTTTGATATAAACTTGGGCTTGGTTGGAATTGGGTTTGGTTGTGGCTGTGAAATGGGTGAACCAGTGTGTGTTGGTTGTGGCTGTGCAATGGGTGAACCGATGTGTGTTGGTTGTGGTTGTGCAATGGGTAAACCAGTGTGTGTTGGTTGTGCATGGGTTGAGACCGGTAGAATCAGTGGTGTGACTGGTTGCCTGGGTTCAGCGGTGGAGTTATCCCATGCTATATGATATCGTGCTTTGTTCGTTCTTCTTCGTATTCGACGGAACGAACCGCCGGAGCCGCTCCTGCGCTGATTGCCCTAGCCGCCTCCAATCTCCTCCGTTTCGTACTATTTCTTCTTCTCTGGGAAGGTAATCTTCTTCCCTCCACTCCTCTTGTGTTGATCATGAAGTTTTTGTACGGATTGACGATGGGTGAAAACCGTAGGGTTTGGAGTTTGGTTTTGATTCACTCCTTTTTACATCAAAAGTTTCTCTATAGCTTTTCAAACCCTAAACCTTGAATTTGAATTAATTTTGGGAGAGATGAAGTTAGGGTTTCATTAGGGGTTTTTGTTTTGACCTCCTTGCAAACTTTGTTTGTCGGCTGGGTTGTTGAGGGCTGTCTGGATGTTGTCGGTTATGCTTTTGGGCTGCTTTGTGTTAGCTGTTCGACTGTTTTAGAGGGGATTTACGCCTTAATTAGAGCTGCTATTTGCAGCCCTTGGTGTTGCCATTGTGGCAACCCTTGAGGCTGTGCATTAGAGCATTTTGGATCGACTATCGTGGGTATTTGAAACCTTTTATTGGCTGATGGTGCACCTCCTTTTTGAATTACCCACGCTCGTCCTTCCCTAGACAACTCCTAGAGGTCGTAGTTGTGACCGTCGTAGGAGTTTGCTCGTAACTATTTATGGCGCAACCATAAAGTAAATGATATTTTGATACTGCAGAGGATGAGCTCCGACGATAGACGTGACGTGAATCCTTCGAAGAACAAAGACAAAGAAAAAGTTGGGGGTGAGTCCTTACTATTTTTGTTTCCTCTTTTGTAAACTTGTTAAGCTAGTTACCTTTCTTTCAATTGTTTGATATCATTGAATATATGAATCGCTGAAAATGCTAACGTGGCTTAGCGAGCGATAGAATTCTGAGGGTAACCAAATACAAATAAATCCTATTTTTGAAATAAACTGAACGAATCGAAATGATTGAAAATGAATTGAAATTGAGAACGTGTCAACGCATCGAAATGCTAAGGATCAGCCTAGTAGGGGGAATGTGTCAGACTCCTACACATCGTGAGGGGGTAGAACTCTCACACCTCGTAAGAGGGAACTCCTACAGATTATGATATTAATCCAATAGGAGGCATTGAAGCCTGTAGCGCGTAGAAGCGCCCTAAAGTGGATAATGATATGAAGGGTCGATAGGCCCGGATAATTGAGATATTCGAGAAACGAACTACGAATAAAAGGAAATATGAATTGATTTCAGACATATAATTGTTGATTTTACCTGTTCCTAGCTTATAAACATATTCATATAGATTTCATTGCTGCTGAGTCTCTTGTCTGCTTGTAGTGCAAAGCTACTGGTAAGGGTAAGGAATTCACTTAGTTTTCAAAAACTAATTGGTTCCTTTTTTAGGAACCGAGCACCATCATACCAGACCCCGCTAGACGGGCTCAGGCAGAGGCAGATTAAAGACCAGTTGAAGACGTAGCTCGTCTACATGTTAATATGAGTTTATTCCGTGTACTTTTGTTAGATATTTATATTGTAATAAATGTAGACACTTTTGTACCTGACATATAGACAGTGTATATTATGTCTATTAATGAAATGTGATGTTATGTTTTCACTGGTACACTTATTTTATTATCTTGCAGCGTATAATTGTGTGAAAAACCCACTCAGAAAGAATGAATTTAAATTGTGGCAGTTTTGTGTTGTTACAATTAAGTAGTTTCAGAGGGAGGTTTTCGCAGTGCGTGTAACGCAGATAGTACCAAGATGGAACATAGACCACAATGATGAAATTTGAATATCAGAATATACTGAACTGTCTTATGCTTGTTCCTCAGGAACCTTTTCAAGTGTATTCGAGCCACAGAATGCGAGAGGCTCTGAATGAACCTGAGGATTCAAGGGACTCCAGATCAGAAGAAAGTCAGAGTGGGCGACAGTCTCCGTAGTGCATATCGTTGATATTGCACAAGCCATCACTGAAGCAATTAGGTTAGTTCGGTGCACCCCTCCAGCTGTGCCTCCTCCTGGAGTACCCCCAGTTGTGCCAGCTACGCCTCCTCCAGCAATGGTGGAACCACAGTAGCCTCGCTTACTTGATATTGATATGAAGTAGTTTCTGGAATTGAAACCGTCGACTTTTCGCGGTGGTTTGTCTCTGGTCGAGATGGAAGACTGAATTTTTCAAATTGAAATAATATTTGATACGATGCGGTGACCCCACGGAGAGGAAGGTGGAGTTGGTTGTTTTTCTTCTGGAAGGAGAGGCTAAGAGGTGGTGGGTGAACCTGATGAAAGGGAAGTTTCAGACTCGCGGTTTGGAGAACGTGACATGGGCAGAGTTTGTTTGTGAATTTACAAAATGGTTCGTGTGGGGGACAGAAAAAAGACTGTTACATGAGAAGTTTTTGCGGTTGGTGCAAGGAAAGCGCTCTGCCCTTCAGTATGAAGCCGAATTTTCCAGCTTGGCATACTATGTAGAGTATACATTGCGACCGAGGAAGCTCGCTGTTTACGGTTCTAGGAAGGGTTGCGGGATGATATCCGCGCTTCAGTGGCTCAGTTTGATATTACTAAGTATGCCCTGCTGGTGGAGAAATCTCGATTAGTCGAGTTAGATAATGAGAAGAGACAGAGGAGGACGGAGATGAGGAAGAGGTTCAAAGAGGGTGCTAGCCAAGAGAAATCAGGCAGAACATGTGAAACCCTGTGGAAAAAGAAGAAGCAACAATAATCAGTGTCGACTGATAACACTTAAGTGTCCCAAACAACGTTTACCAAGTGTGTCAATTGTGGCAAGATGCACAGAGGGAAATGCTTGACCGGCGTTTGCTTTTATTATCGCCAGCCGGGCCATCGTCGAAAGGATTGTCCAAAGCTGCAAAAGGATGAAAGTTCAAGGGGATCTCCAACCTTGCCGCTTCAGAAAAACTATCATATTGGGACTTCTAGGGAAGGGAAGTCGATAACATTGGCAGCCGCTGAAGGGGCCAGAGATGAGAGACTGATACAGGCCCGAGCTTTCAATCTCGGTTAGCAAGAGGCAAAGGCCGATGATACCGTTTTCACAGGTATGTTGCTTGTTCATGATCAAGTACTGAAAGTTTTATTTGATACTGGTGTCAGTCAATCTTTTATTTCAACATATATTCTTGAATCACTTCATATACGAGCATATCAAGTTGCTCAACCTTTGAGTGTACTGCTCTTGAATAAAACGATTTTGATAACGAAAGAGCGAGCCTTAGTCTCGCTGCCTTTTAATGATAAATGAATTGAAGTTGATGTTGTGGTCTTACCGTTGGTTGAGTATGATGTCATTATTAGTATGGATTGGCTATCGGATCGAGAAGCCGTCATTAACTGTAAAACGAAAGAAGTGGCATTCAAATGCCCAGATGGAAGTCTGATGATCTATAAAGGTCTGTGCGAAGTTGTAAAAATCAGGATCTCGGCAATGAAAGTTAGAAAAATGGTGCAGAAAGGCTGTGAGGTTATTTTGGTGATGATTAAAGAAATGGAAGAAGAAAAGAAAGAAATTACGGTTGTGCCCATAGTGCGAGACTACGTGGATGTATTCCCAGAAGAGTTACCTGGTGTATCTTCAACCAGAGAAGTTGAATTTGAAATTAAGGTGATTGAAGGATCTGCTCCTGTGGCGAAGACTCCGTATCGGATGACGCCAAAATAATTGGCAGAATTGAAAGTGCAATTGCGAGAATTGCTTGATAAGAAATTTATCCGACTGAGTACATCACCTTGGGGAGCTTCAGTATTATTTGTGAAAAAGAAAGATGAATCTCTCCATCTATGCGTCGATTGTCGCGAGTTGAACAAGTTGACAATAAAGAATAAATTCCCTCTGCCGCGTATTGATGATTTGTTCGATCAACTGGTAGGCGCACATATATTTTCAAAAATTAATCTTCGATCAGGATATCACCAGCTTAGAATTCTAGAGGGAGATGTCTTCAAGACAACATTCAGTAGCAGATATGAGCATTTTGAATTTGTGGTTATGCCTTTTGGCCTAACGAATGCTCCTGCAGCTTTTTATTGCCTTGATGAATCGTGTGTTTAAGGTATTCTTGGATCAGTTCGTGATTGTTTTTATCGATGATATATTTATTTATTCAAAGACAGAGGAAGAGCCTGCCCAACACCTGCGTCAAGTCTTGCAAACATTGAAGGAACAACAGTTGTATGCTAAGTTCTCAAAGTGTGCGTTTTAACTGACTGAGGTGGCCTTTTTAGGTCATGTGATTAATGCGGAAGGGTTGACTGTTGATCCAGCTAAAATTGAAGCAATAATCAACTAGACCCGACTGAAATCCGTAACTGAAGTACGAAGCTTCTTGGGCTTGGCTGGTTATTATCGAAAATTTGTCAAGGACTTTTCGAAGCTAGCACTACCCTTGACATAATTGACTCGAAAGAACATATTATTTATGCGGGGAGACGATTATCAGTAAGCGTTTGAAGCTTTAAAGGAAAGATTAACAACAGCTCTAGTGTTGGTGATGCCTGAAGGCTCAGATGGGTTTCAAATTTATAGTGATGCGTCCTATAAAGGATTGGGTTGCGTGTTAATGCAACGTGAAAAGGTGATTGCCTTTGCTTCCCAACAATTAAAGGATACCAAAAAGAACTATCCAACATATGATCTGGAATTAGCAGCGGTTGTGTTCGCCTTGAAAATTTGGCGTCACTACCTGTATGTTGTTCGATGTGAGATATTCACAGATCATAAGAGCCTGAAATATATGTTCGATCAGTGGGAAATCAATTTACACCAGAGTATATAGCTAAAATTTATTAAAGATTATGATCTAGATATTCAATACCATCCAGGTAAAGCAAATGTGGTCGCAAATGCATTATGCAGGAAGAATATTGTTGCGCTGTCAGTGATACCACAGTATAATAAGAAGCTTCTTTATATGCTTCAGGAAATGGAAATAAGCGTAATATTTACGCCTGAAGAAAAGCAAGCACAACTATTTCAGATGGGAATTCAATATTCGCTTAAAGAAAGAATCCGGAAAGCGATATCTCAAGACCCCTTCTTGATGGGGATATTTGAAAAATTGAGAAAGGGAGAAGTAAGTGCCTTTATTGAAAAGGATTTCCTATTACTCCTGAATGACAGATTATGTGTACCAGATGCTGGTAGCCTGCGGAAGGATATCCTATATGAGGTGCATAATATGCCATATTCGATTCACCCTAGTCGGACAAAGATGTACCACGATTTGAAACAAGACTTCTGGTAGCCACATATAAAAAAGGATGTCATTTAGTATATTGCTCAGTTTCATACCTGTCAGATAGTGAAAGCAGAACATCAGAAGCTTGCTGGGTATCTTCGATCTCTTCCTATTCCGGAATGGAAATGAGATGATATTGTGATGGATTTTGTATTTGGCATGCCTCGCAGTAAAGCTGGGATGATGGAATTTGGGTCATCATTGACCGATTGACAAAGAGAGCTCATTTTATACCGATCAAGCAAAGCGGACCGACTGAAAAATTGGTGGAACTCTATGTAAATGTAATCGTGAGATTACATGGTATTCCGTGTACGATCATGTCAGATCGTGATGGACGATTTACATATGATTTGTGGCAATGAGTGCACAACAGATTGGGCATAAGACTGTTGTACAGTACTGCCTTCCATCCACAAACAAATGGTCTGTCCGAACGCACCATCCAGATGCTCGAGGATCTATTGCGAATGGTAGTTTTGGACTTGAAAGGCTCTTGGGAAAAATACTTATTGTTAGCTGAATTTGCTTATAATAATAACTACCAAGCAACGATCCAAATGACCCTGTTTGAAGCTCTATATGAGAGGCGATGCAGAACTCCTTTGAGCTGGACAAAGGATGGAGAAAAGAAATTGTTTCCGCAGAAGAGGACAGATAAAATTGAGGAGAAAGTCCGCATTATTCAACAAAGAATGAAAATCGCACAGGATCATCAACATAAATATTACAATGCCCGACATCGTCTAATGAAATTTGTTGTGGGCGATCAGGTGTGTTTGAAGATTAAACAGTTTAAAGGGATTTCACGATTGCGATGAATTGGAAAACTGAGTCCAAGATATGTTGGCCCCTTCCCAGTGATTGAATGTATTGGTGAGGTGGCGTATCGCTTAGCTCTGCCAACTGAATTACAGAAGTTGCATGATCTCTTTCATGTATCCGCACTTCGATGGTATATTCTGAACCCAAATTTGATGATATCTTCCAGTGATGTGTAGATTGAAGCTGATTTATCCAGTCCGACGACACCTTATCAAATTGTTGATCGGCAGAGCAAGAACCTTCGGAATCAACATGTGAACTTTGTCAAGGTCTGGTTGACCGATCACCTCGCCAAAGATACTACTTGGGAGCGAGAAGACTTGTTAATGAAAATTTTTCCCTCTTTCTTTGAGAATCGAGAAACTGCTTGAATTTTCGAGGACGAAAATTCTGATAAGAAGGGGAGAAATTGTAAGACTCGAAGTCTAATATTAATATGTTTGCATATATATAAATAAAAGGCACTGTAAATATTCCCCGATGATGGAAAACAATTGATTTCAGTGCTGATTTGACGTCACACTTTAATTTTGATGTTCGGTTTTTTCCGTCTGATATTGTATTTTTATTTGCAACAGCCGCTTCATTTTCATTTAAACTGAATGACTTGAGTTGGCCGGCTTTGATATGAACTTGGGCTTGGTTGGAATTGGGTTTGGTTGTGGCTGTGAAATGGGTGAACCAGTGTGTGTTGGTTGTGGCTGTGCAATGGGTGAACTGGTGTGTGTTGGTTGTGGTTGTGCAATGGGTGAACCAGTGTGTGTTGGTTGTGGCTGTACAATGGGTGAACCGGTGTATGTTGGCTGTGGCTGTGCATAGGTTGAGACCGGTAGAACCGGTGGTGTGACCGGTTGCCTGGGTTCAGCGGTGGAATTATCCCGTACTATATGATATCGTGCTTTGTTTGTTCTTCTTCATATTCGACGGAACGAACCGTCGGAGCCGCTCCTACGCCGATTGCCCTAGCCGCCTCCAATCTCCTCCATTTTGTACGATTTCTTCTTCTTTGGGAAGGTAATCTTCTTCCCTCCACTTCTCTTGTGTTGATCATGAATTTTGTGTACGAATTGACGATGGGTGAAAACCCTAGGGTTTGGGATTTTGGTTTTGATTCACCCCTTTTTACATCAAAAGTTTCTCTATAGCTTTCCAAACCCTAAACCTTGAATTTTAATTAATTTTGGGAGAGATGAGGTTAGGGTTTCATTAGGGATTTTTGTCTTGACCTTCTTGCAAACTTTGTTTGCCGGCTGGTTTGTTGAGGCCTCTTGGATGCTGCCGGTTGTGCTTTTGGGTTGCTTTGTGTTAGCTGTTCAGCTGTTTTAGAGGGGATTTAGGCCTTGATTTGAGCTGCTGTTCGTAGCCCTTGGTGTTGTCATTGTGGAAACCCTTGAGGCTGTGCATTGGAGCATTTTGGATCGACTATCGTGGGTATTTGAAACCTTTTGTTGGCTGATGGTGCACCTCCTTTTTGAATCATCCACGCTCGTCCTTCCCTAGACAACTCCTAGAGGTCGTAGTTATGACCGTCGTAGGAGTTCGCTCGTAACTATTTATGGTGCGACCCTAAAGTAAATGATATTTTAATACTGCAGAGGATGGCGTCCAGCGATAGACGTGACGTGAACCCTTCGAAGGATAAAGACAGAGGAAAAGTTGGGGTGAGTCCTTACTGTTTTTGTTTCCTCTTCTGTGAACTTGTTAAGCTAGTTACCTTTCTTTTAGTTGTTTGATATCACTGAATATATGAATCGCTAAAAACGTTAACGTGTCTTAGCGAGCGATAGAATTCTGAGGGGAACCAAATACAAAAAAATCATATTTGTGAAATAAACTGAACAAATCGAAATGATTGAAAATGAATTGAAATTGAGAACGCGTCGACGTATCGAAATGCTAAGGATCAGCCTAGTAGGGGGGAATGTGTCAGACTCCTACACCTCGTGAGGGGGGTAGAACTCTCACACCTCGTAGGAGGGGTCGAACTCCTACAGATTATGATATGAATCCAATAGAAGGCGTTGAAGCCTGTAGCGCGTAGAAGCGCCCTAAAGTGGATAATAATATGAAGGGTCGACGAACCCGGATAATTGAGATATTCGAATGACCCTAAGAATTTCGAGAAATGAACTACGAATAAAAGGAAATATATATGAATTGATTTCAGATATAGAATTGTTGATTTTACTTCTTCCTACGTTAGAAACATATTCATATAAATTTCATTGTTGTTGTCTCTTTTGTCTGCTTGCAGTGCAAATCTACTCGTAAGGGTAATGAATTCACTTAGTTTTCAAAACTAATTAGTTCCTTATTTTTTTAGGAACCGAGCACCAACATACCATATCCCGATAGACGGGCTCAGGCAGAGGCAGATCGAAGACCAGTTGAAGACGTGACTCGTCCACGTATTAGCATGAGTTTATTCCGTGTACTTTTATTAGATATTTGTAATATAATAAATATAGACACTTTTGTACCTGACATGTAGACAGTGTATATTCTGTATATTAATGAAATGTGATGTTATGTTTTCACTGGTACACTTCTTTTATTTTCCTGCTGCGTATAATTATGTGAAAAACTCACTTAGAAAGAATGAATTTAAATTGTGACGGTTTTGCGCCGTTACAACTTACACCTGACTTTGCGTCCTCCGCTCTTGGAGTGAGTGTTTACAATATGTAGTTTTATTTACTATTCGTATCATCGCTATGTATCTCGAGGAGATCATTGTGTTCATTTGTCAATTTTATAGAAAAAATAAATGTAAAATTTCGAATTTGATGAGCGTGATTCGATGAAAACAGATGATGTAAATGAGATAGTGAAGCCCAAACTTACATAGCCACCTGTGGGCCGTCAATGCCGCCCCTTTTTCATCGTTCGATCGTGCCGTCGCGATCGTAGTAGCCCGTTACGCGGGTAATCACCCATGTAACCATCCACGTAACCACAATGGTTAGTGGGAAAGATTATTCATTTAGTGGTAGTATGCATGCAAGAAATATTATGTAAATAATGTATAATCAAAAGTATACGTTATGTGGTCTGTACTCAGTAATTTGGGTGGTTACGGTGTGCGGATAGCAGCGTAACCACAACTTGAAGTCTATTAAAGGGCCTCATGACTTCTCTCATTTCTAACTTTTCTCCTCCGACTTTTTTCTTTCTCAGAGCAGAGCTCTGCCAAAATCCTTTTACGAGCCCCCTCCTTCCGTCGAGTCATCCGAAAATTCGCTTAAGTCTAGGACGCTCCAGAGAAGAAGACTTTATGTTCGCCGCTCTGTGAAGTCTCCTACGTGCGCGACGCACTTCAAGTCCCCACCAACGCTTTTCCATGTGCCAGGCCACGAAGTTCGTCAGTCAAGTAGTGTCCGAGAACACCCGTCTCCACTCAAAAGTGACAGAAACTGAATTTCGTGTGAGGCAGTCTGTCGCCTACCAAGCGCGCTTGCAATCTCTCTCATCTCAAAGTTGTAACGAGGAACGACCTATTGCCCTTGATTCCACCAATAACCTGTAAATCGCAGCTAATGGTGAAGTTTGACTAACATCGTTCTGGTAACGTGGTTTTTTACCTAGTTGAGAGGTTTTTCCACATTAAAATCGCATCGTGTTTTGCTCTACTTATTCTGTGATTGTGTGCGTGCTTGGCCGCTCCACGGGCTAAGGCGGTTTACTTTAGTGCAATCTACCAAAAGGATTAAGTTGGGTGTAATAAACATTTATAGTACTTTTAAGCGGTTGTTATTCACAAATCATAAACTTTTATTCACAGATTAAATTTTTCATGTTTATAAGAATGTTGCGGACAAACTCGGCGTCCCGGTCGGACCGGAATGAACTGGACCGCCTTAGCTCTTGGGGTGGTCGAGCGCGCACACAGTCAATGAGAAGAGAGAGAGTTGACATAAGAGATTTTAACGTGTAAAAACCCCTCAATTGGGTAAAAAATCACGTGACCGGATCTGTGCCGGTCAAAGTCCACTATCAGATTGCGGTTACAATATGTTTGGAGAATCGAGGGCGATAGACCGCTGCTCGTTGCAACTTGGAGGTGAGAGAGAATTTTTGACTCGCAACGAGCAACAGGTTGCGTCGGGGGAGTTCTGGATGCTAACTTGGTTGCTGGTGTGTTTGAGTGCTAGCGGTGGTCGTCTTCTTCTCTTCTCCGCGCACTTGGGGACTTGAGCGTTCTTCTGGCTCGTGGGCGGCTTGAAGATGACCCGAGGGAGGAGTTTGACAGAGCTCTGGACAAAGAAAGAAGAAGTCTCCGGAGTCAAAATGTGAGAAATGAGGAGGCTTGTGACTCATTTTATAGCCCCCAGGAGGTGGTTATGGCGGGCCCCCATACTAACTTGGTCGTTTAGTGGCTGGTTACCTGCAGATCGGACGGCGACGGATGCTCAGTAGTGAATGGACGGTGGACAACTTGCAAGCGGCGACGACGGTGGCGGCGGCGCCGGTGGAGGCGGGCGTCGGGCGGCGGCGATAGGCGGCGGCGGTAGGCGGCGGCGGTAGTTGTTGAGTGGGAGGCCCCCATGATTTCTCCTATTGTGGTGGAGATCATGGGAAGTGGGTTGACCGGTCAAACCCATGATCTCCACAATAGGAGGGATCATGTGGGAGATGGTTAAGTGCACACTCAAGGTTATAAATGAGGCTCCATTCCCATCAAAAGTCCATCCAAATACTAATTTTAAATTTTAGCAATCAATGTCTTCTTCTCATGAGTATTAGAGACAATTAATGAACTCCGTAAAAATGAGCGACGAATGTAGTATAAAATTGAGGGGTTTACGAGTTGCCGGAGTGCTGTCGTGTTGGGAGAGTGTCGTGGGAAAGGTACTGTCGCGTCGGGAATAATGTCGCGCAAAGATACTGTCGCAGTTGGCCATATGAGCGGAGTCCCACGTCAGTCACTCGTATATTATAGATAGATAAACAGGTGTTACAGGCCAACTCATTGGCTGCCAAATTATTGAACAACTGGCCATGTAGATTTGTGCTGTCGCAGTTAACGGCAGCCTGTACTCTAATATATATATATATATATATATATATATATATATATATATATATATATATATATATATATATATATATATATATATATATTATAACATAAATAAATATATTTTGTTCGGGGGCGTTTTTGGCCGGTTTCTTACAGCAGAACTAAACTCGAGTGCCGGAATATTCCTAATCCTCACTCCTCATTGGCTAAAACGTGCAACGGCCGTTTCAGTTCAGCTATTTAAACCCTCCTCATCCTCCCATTTTCCTCTCCCCCTCTCTCCCTCTGCTCTGCCCATTTCTCCCGGCTCTCCATTATTACTATCCTCTGCTTTTAAGCCTCGTCTTCCTGCCCCGTAGGTTCCACTGTTCCAGTGTCTAAATCCTCTCATTTTTTGGTTAATTTTCAGAAAAACTGTGTTGGTTTCTGAGAATTCATCACTCTTCTCGCTGGGATATTCAAAATCCGGTTTCTTTGCAGCTTTTATGGGGTTTTCGCACTTTACACCCACAAAATACAGGGTTTTGACACTTTAGGTTCGGACAGAGCCAAAAGTGCTTTTTTTTGCACAATTCACCCCAAATTATTGGTGTTTTCCGGACCTAAATACTTTTGAATGAATATATTTGGTGCTGCCTGGACCTAAATATTATTGAAATTTCTGCCTAAGAGTGAAAAGTATCAGAAATCAATAATTAAGGTGTGGGTGCAAAATATCAAACCCCTCATTTGAGGGTACAAAATGCCAAAAGGGCTTCTTTTACAGCCCTGCTAATGTTTAATACTTTAATCCCCGCGGCACTAACTTTCTATGTGAAAGAACTTGATATAATTCTGATTTATCTGCAAACCAAACTAATGTATAATTCTATTCGAATGCAAAATCTAAATTTTAAAAATTTATATTTTGAAGCTTCTTCTTCTTCTTCTTCTTCAAAAATGTCCTACGAGGATCTGTATCATAAAAACCAAAAGCCGAAGGTGGATTGCCTAATATTTGGTAAGCATTTTATCCATCAACGGATCATATATATATATACAGTCTCATGTAATTAACTACTTTTCAATTGCTCTTTCACGGTGGAAACAATGAAGATCTGGATGATACTTTATACCCCCTGAACTCTGGCATAGCAGCAGAGTGCCTCCAGAATATCAGAGGTGAGCTTCTCTGCCGCCTTTCAATCTGCTTCTCATCTTGTTAGTCAACCCTTTCCTTTGTGGACTTTATTCAAAGCGTAGATTATATGGTGGAGAAACTCTGGATTGAGAAGAGTGAGGTGGAGGAATTAAGTAACCTGCTTTACAAGAACTATGGCACAACAATGGCGGGATTAAGGGTATTTATTAGTTTTCTCATTGTAATGTATTTAATATGCCCATTCTGAAATGAAATGACATTAATTGGAGTTTCTTATCTGAAGGCGATAGGCTATTCTTTCAACTACGACGACTATCATAGGTTCCAGTCATCTCCCATGACATTTTTGTTTCCCCCCTCCAAATTTCATTTTTTTTGTTCATATATTAACACCGTTTTATTGCCATAAAACTGTCAGTTTTGTGCATGGGAGATTACATTATGAGAAGCTGAAGCCTGATCCTGTCCTCAGGCATCTTCTTCTCAACCTGCCAATTCGCAAAGTTGTAAGATTAACGCCCTGATTACATTCACTTGAACTCTACCCGTTCTTCATGAACTCTGGCTTTGTCTGCAGATATTCACAAACGCGGATAGGATTCATGTTGCTAAAGCACTGCGCAAGCTTGGATTGGAGGATTGTTTCCAAGGAATCATATGCTTTGAGACCCTCAACGAGCCCAATGGAGAATTCTTCAACGAGAGAAATCTCTTTGACGTTTTACAGCACTCTGTTAGTCCTGCTCCTGGAGTGGAACTCCCAAAAACTCCAGTTTTCTGCAAACCATCGGAGTTTGCCATGGAGTATGCTCTTAGACTAGCTAATATTGAGCCCGGCAGAGCTGTAAGTATCTCAACGATGGTCGCTTCAAAATTTCGTGGCAGATTTGTGCTTAAATGCTCATTAAACAGTGGTTCAAATTGTGCGTGTTCTGCAGATCTTCTTCGACGACAGCGTTCGTAACATCCAAGCAGCGAAAGGGGTCGGCCTTCGGACAGTGCTGGTGAGAATTTTCTCTCAAACATTAATGGCTGCAAAATTCTGTGTTGAAATGGATCAACACATAGTTTTGTTTTAAATTTTTGGGTATAATTAATAATGCATCTCAAAAGTTTAAAATTATCAAAATGCATCAAAAAGTGATTTTTTTTTGCAATATGCACCATCGGTAGGTAAAAAATGAAATGACTAAAATGTATACTATATGGTGCACATTACCAAGAAAAATCACATTAGGGGTGTATTTTGCCAATTTTAAATTTTCGAGATGCATTTTGTCAAAAGCCGATATTTTCAGAGTGCACTTTGCCAATTACACAGTCTATAGTCTTTATTTTAAATTATTATTATTTATATATGTTTCACACAAAATCAAGAACCTACTCATATAAGTTCAGTTTTGATTTTTGGGAGCCGATCCATGTATGCAAGATGTAGAGCCTGGTCCAAACCGCAAAATTCGATTCAATTTCGATTTGATTTTTCTGTTCTACGAGAGTTCATGATTTTTTTCGCACACCTTTATACATGTATGTATTCTTATTGATTAAACAAAAAATTATAAAATAAAATATTTCATTTTAAAAAATTGTTCAAATGTTATATAGTTGTATATATATATACATGTAAATTCAATAATTACAAAAATACTCACAAATTAGTAAATCACATTAAATAATAATTTA
This sequence comes from Platanthera guangdongensis, assembly GCA_039583875.1. Classification (NCBI taxonomy): domain Eukaryota; kingdom Viridiplantae; phylum Streptophyta; class Magnoliopsida; order Asparagales; family Orchidaceae; genus Platanthera; species Platanthera guangdongensis. The sequence continues at coordinate 163,969,306 of CM077161.1, forward strand.
ATTGAATCAAATTTTATTTTGATAACTCTAGAAATTCATTAGTTTGGTTTCAATAATCAGTTTCAAATTGGTTCTCGGATACTGGAGCATAAGAACCGAGAACCAAACTGAATTATTCGATTCTAAGTTTTGTGGATCCGGAACCGAACCGATACCCATGATAAGCGACCTGAATCACTCGATTTGATTCGATTTCGGTCCGGTTCTCTAATCTTCGGCTATTTTTGCACACTCCTATTTGTGATGTTTTGTGACCTTTTTCTTGGATGTTTTAGGGGTGCTTTTGTGAATGTTATTTTATTCATAAATGTCACAAATGTCATATAATTGGTCATTCCATACAATTAAATTTGAGAAATATTATTAGCACATAATTTTTTATCGATTCACGGCCAATTGATATTTGCAGCATGAAATTATCCGTACACTATTTCGCTATCCTCACTCTAATAAATTTTAACTATCCCTAATTTTCTCATATTTTGAATATAATTGAATTTCTCATTAAATAAAAAAAATCAATTCAAATTAAGGCTCTATTTGATTGAGCGTTTCGCTGTTCCGTTTTGGGCAAACATCGCCGGAAGAAGGGTAAACAAATGAATCTCCGGCGACGTTTGCTCCATTTCCACCCGCCCACTTTGAGAAACGCCTCAAAAAACTCCGTTTGGAGCAGCCACCTCCCCCCTCCGGTTCGAACACCCCGTTTCCACCCGCCGGACCGATCTGCCACCGCCGAACCAAATGAAGCCTAAGAAGGTGAGTTTTGGCGTACTCATTGAGGCATTGTCATATGATCTTGATGTCATGAATTCGAGCCCTAAAATACCGTCTTGCGAAAAGCAGGGTACGGTTTGTAAGCACTATTTTACCTTTATGGTGAACCCTTCCTCGAACCTTTGCGTGGGAATGCTTTATGCATCGGACTGCCCTTTTTGTTTAAACCACGGACAATAACGTGGAGTGAGGATGTAGCAAGAAGAACCCGGTTCTACTTTTGTTCGCCGATGAATAGAAATGAGTGGTTTATAATTTTGTTTACTATATTAATTAATTATGACCGTCAAATGATAATTTTGCTTGAGTTATTTGTTGATATTGTTCATGTTGATATAAAAATGTACATTTAACATAGGTGGGCTCTTCGCATAGAATCAAGGGTGCAGATTTCGTCCTGGAGAGCATCCACAACATCAGAGAAGCACTGTCTGAACTTCGGGAAGAGACTGATAAGTCGGAAGATATTGTGCTGCGTCAGAGCAATATAGCCGCCAAGACCGTCACATCCGTTACAGCTTAACTATTCAATCAACTATGTAAAATATTTATATATATTTACTTTTGAATTTTTCCTTTAGTTTGTATCCCACAGTTCTTACTATTGTAATTAATAAAGATAATTGTTATGAGCAAATCTATTTTGAGTAAATGCAAATCAATTTTTAAAATAAAAATTCTTAAACATTTATTTTAAATGTTACGGTAAAATCGATATGGGCAAATCATTTCTCCATCACGTCGTCAGGAGCAAGTCACACACGACGATACTGCCACCACCGCCGACGCCTCTATTCGCCGTCGCTGCCACCGTTGTCGCGGCCAACGCCTACCGCAAGCCATACGTGATGACACCTACCACACGTCCTTGCTTCTGACCACTGCGGAGCTCCAGATTTATGTATTTCGAACATTCTCGTTCATCTTCAGCTCCTTTGATCTGAAGCAAGCCGTACATTTAAACATTTCTTTTCATATTTATCATCTTCATCATTTGTTTTTGTATTTTTTCAGCGAAGAAAAATTTTTTCAAAAAGTTGCACTAATCATTAAAAGAAAATTTTTATGATGAATTTGAAACTTTTGTTATACGTTAAATTTTATAATATTGTTGTTAAATTATTTGTAAATATTTGTTGCTCTGAACGGATTCGACCAAACCACGAGGTCAGTAGGCGCAGCCTTGATCGTCAGCTGCACTCGCGCGCACTCACGCACTCGGAACCGCCTCCTGCAAGCACTGTCGCGCGACCGTAGGGTCGTGCACGCCCTTTCCAGTCAGCGTAGTCCTCTAGCCGCTCACGAATGTGCGCAAATCTCTGGTTGGGAAGCCCGGCCGCACGCAGCGCGTGGTGTGGAAGCCCGCACGCGCGCGGCGTGCGGTTGGGAAAAGCCGGGCACGGCGCGCGGTAGGGAAAAGCCCGCGCGCGGCGTGCGCCGCCGAATTCTTGGCTGCCGCTAATTCTCCATCGTTCGGTAGCGCTCCCGCGATCGCCACCGTCGATTACGTGGGTAACCACCCACGTAATCGCCCGCATGATCTCCCGTAGTGGGGGAAATGTGTAGCCAAAAATAGAATTAGGCTGCATCTAGTAAAATAATAAAACAATATGTGCATAATGCGTTGTAAAATCAGACTATAAATAGCGATCATAGTGGTTTTGGACTACGGATAGCCGCATAACCGTCATAACCACCAATGAAGCTTATAAATAGGGCCTCAGATCTCTCCTTCCTACTTCATTTTCTTCATTTCATTCTTCTCCTTCGAAGATCTTCAAGCACTCCTTGAAGATCTCTTTAGTTTTCGAAGCCTCCTTCGAAAATCTTCATCTGCTCCGCCAGAGAAATTCTCCTTTGAAATTTCTCTCTCCTACTCCTACAGAATTTCACTCTCCTGCTCTTACGAAATATCTCTCTTCTACTCCTACCAAATTTCTCTCTCCTCCTCCTATGCGATTTCTCTCTCCTCCGCTTCTCTTCCTTGTGCGCTCCCGCGCAAGTTGCCTCCTCGCGCGCTCTCGAGCACATCACTTTCCTTGTGCGCTCTCGCACGCGCCTCTTCCTTGCGCGCGTCTCTTCTACGCACGCCCTCATTCGCTCCACCACCCAGCGCGCTCTCACGCGCTTCGCTTCCTTGCGCGCACCTGCGCGCTCTTGCATGTGTCTCTTCCTAGCGCGCCTTCGCACGCCCTACCACTCAGCGCGCTCTCATGCGCTTCGCTTCCTTGCGCGCATTCGCGAGCTCCTCTTCCTTTTGAGCTCTTACGTCATCTCTTACCTACGTGCTCTCCTCCAACAAGCTCCCCTCACGCTCTCCTTCGGCAAGCGTCCCACACGCTCTCCTCCAACAAGCGCCCCACGCGCTCTCCTCTGGCAAGCGCCCCACGTGCTCTCTTCTGGTAAGCGTCTAGCGCGCTATCCTCTGGCAAGCGCCCTGCACGCTCTCCACAAACAAGCGCCCTGCGCGCTCTCCACTAACAAGCGCCCTGCGCGCTCTCCACTAACAAGCGCTCCGCGCGCTCTCCTCCAATAAATGCTCTGTGCGCTCTCCTCAACAAGCGTCCTACGCGCTCTCTACCAGCGAGCGCTCCGCGCGCTCTCCTCCAACAAGCTCCCTACGCGCTCTCGTCCAGCAAGCGCTATGTGCGCTCTCTACCAGCAAGCGATCTGAGCGCTCTCCTCCCACAAGTGTCATGTGCACTATCCTCCAGCAAGCGCCCTGCGTGTTCTCTACCATCTAGCGCTCTGCATGCTATCCTCCAACAAGCGCCCTGCGCACTCTCCTCCTGCAAGTGCCATGCACACTCTCCTGATTTTTAATTTTCAGAATAAATAAATCAATTCAGGCATTCGGCTTGCAGGAAATATTCATGGAAATGGTTTTGCTTGAAATCATGGGTTCTCATTTTTGCCTAGCCCCAAAAAATGACCCTTCCCCCCAACTTTTTTTGGTTTTGGACAACACGCGCTCTTCCAACAAAAGTCACGAGATCCTCCTTCTTCCCTCGCCGTCGACGACGATGTCTTTGAAGTCAACGAGAGTCTCACCCCCTCATCGTAATTGTCGCCATTGTAAATCACCTTCACTCTCTTTCACCCTTTCCAGAAGTTCAAGATGCATATATTATACTCATCTCCTCCTGCGTCGTTTACCTTCTCCACTGTTCCCGTTTTCGTGTCCACTGCGGCCACCAGAGCGCATTCAACTTGAGGAATCTCATACCAGCGATCGGTAGCTGCCGTGTTCAGACTTCCTCGAAAACATATTTTTTACTACTCGTATGGATGCTTCGTGGTTTCGCAGAGCTTACTCGAACGGAGATGAAAATCTATAGATCTTTCAGAGCTCTGAGTTTTTGACCAAAATTCTCTGCAAACACCAAAATCAGAGAGGTGTTCAGTTGGTTTGATTTTTCAAACCCACATAATTCACATTTCTCGCATACCGCCATCCAATGAATACTTTTTCTCTAGTCGTCTATGTGCTTTGAATGAGTGCATGCATGAGAAGCTTTTAGGAAAGAGGTCACACCATGTGTTTTATGTCTCATTGTTATTGAATTTTGACTCTATAAAAGGAGAAGGAAGAAAAATTATAAGGACACACCGAAAACCAAACCAAAGAGAGGTAAAACCTTGAAGGGGAGAGCGGTAGTGCATGACCGAAGTTGACAGTGGGCGTCGACATCCGATTGCAGGTTGCATCGTCAACGTAGAGTGAAAGCATGCAGGTAGCGGGATTGTGTCAGATTCGTGGGCTGCGACAAGGTGCGCGGTGCTCGATGGTTACATGCTCGTAAGCGGTGGTGGTTGTGCACAAGTGGTGACATTGACGGGTTGCACATTCACGGCAAAGTCAAGTCCTGACTTGGATCTCTTCTAGGTGGCGGTGGTGGTTGGTCATCTGGAGACGACGAAGATTTGTTCTGGTACGAATCTTGTGCGTCCGTTTTACGGATTGCAGACAAGTTTATATCACTCTTGCAAATTTTCATTGTTTTACTTATTCTTCAGTATATTTTCGGATTTGTATTTCTTAATTTGAGTACCCACTAATTTTATTGTGCTAATAAAATTATGCGAAGTACGTATTTTCTTATGATTTTGTATTTAGTTGTTCCTAGGGATTGCACTTTCGCGACCGGAAATCCAAACAAGTGATGTCTGGGGGTGGTTCTGTAAGTAACTAATTGAACATTTAAAGAAAGATTTGTGTATGGTGTTGACCGACTAAGTTCTTTTCCCATCCAATCAAATCAAACATTTAATTAATCAGGTCTCTTGGTCATAGCAGGGGACAACTATGGCAGGAAAGAATGCAACTTTGCCTCAGTACTCGGTGGAGAAGTTCAGTGACAACAGTAATTTTAGTTTGTGGCAAATTTGCGTCAAAGATATGCTAGTTGAGCAAGACCTGATGCGGGTTTTGCGGGGATGAGAAAAATTGACTGTTGAAGTGAATGACGAGAAGTAGATTGACTTGAAGGAGCGTGTCACTAGTGACGTCATGATGTGTGATGACGACAAGCTGCGCTTAACACTGGTGCCGAGGAGTTTGCAATCAAGCTTTGGGAGAATCTTAAGAGATTGTATCCAGTCAAGTCGTTGACCACAAAGATTGTTGTTAAAACAACGATTGCATAGTCTTAAGATGTAGGAGGGTGACAAACTGCATTAGCATTTTAATGTATTCAACAGAATTCTAAACTAATTGCATGTGGTTAATGCGAAGGTGAAGGAAGAAGATAGGTCATAATACTTCTTACCTCGCTTCCGCTGATATGCCCAAAATAGATTACGTATTAACGCAAGTGCACGTGTCAGATCAAGTAATATAAAGTGAATAAAGATCGTTCTCACGGATAGATGATAAATTTAACGTTTGTAAATACCAGCTAACATTTTCTTTAAATCAAATGAAATCAATTTACGAGATTTTGAAACTAAATTAAAACTCTAAGAAAATTTAACAACGATTTTCCAAAATTATTATTATCAAATTATAAGAAAACAGTTTTGTATTTTGATTCTCTATGTCTATTATGATGGATTGATAGAAAATATTCATGAGAAAACTGTTATGTCGCTCGAAGCATCCGAATAGGGATCAAAGTGGAATCCCCTACCTGTTGCCCCTAGGTGGGTATAAATAGGCAAACCCTTAGGATTTACTACAGGTATGAGTTAACCGTGTACCTAACTGACCCGTTAAGCCTCCGAACCAGTTATTCGTCCAAATATACACTAACAATCTTCTCCTATATTTGTGACAAATAACGTGTACGTTTCGGAGTGCAGAAAGTGGAGAATATCAAAATAAGTTTCTGACTTTACACATTGCATAAGAGTTAACACAATTTAACATAAAACATAAACATAAGTTTTAAACAATAACATAAAACATCACAAAAAATATAAATGTGTTACTGCATAACAAATAAGTCTGGAAAATAAAAAATGACTACAGATAAACGTGTAATAATTCTACTCAGAGAGTAGATCATCATCATCTATGTCAAAATCCACTTTCTCTCCTCCATCTTCACCAGTGCATGCAAGGAATTTCATAAGTCAGACTCTATGAATTCATAAACATATGCAGTGACGTATCAAAGTAAACTAGTTCTACCTAAATGAGCTTAGCACTTGTAGCAGTAGTGAAGTAACACTGTCAGCATCTCTATCCAGTTTATCTAGTACCAGTCAAGTTTTGATTTTAATAAATCAAACGTTATTATCTTACTCATTAGTGGCCACTATGTACCTCATCATATGACTTGACACACCGTCATTTGCAATATTATCAAATGTGGAATAATGTGCTATGATCACTAATGTTAGATTAACTCATATAACGACTTTCTATTCCCAGTTGAATAATTCTCAAATCAGCTTACAACAAGAAAGATGTTAAGTCATCAGGTGTGGAATGACTAACATCTAACCATCTTGGGCTTTTATCAAGAAATTATTGGGGGTTTTCAGTCTATTATTAGACGCTTGAATGTTGCGACTATAAGTTCTTGCTATGAAAACATAAACATAGGAGAAAGTTTCATATTTCTATGAACTTTAATCTCATCTCCCTCGATATTTTAATTGTGAGAACTCTATTTAAGCCCTTTGTCAAGGCTTTTGCAACATTATCTTTTGACCTCACATAAACGAGGATCACAATCCCTTGACTCGAAAGGGAGGTCAACCAGGCTTATTTCATCCTGAGTTGCCTTCTTTTGCTATTGAACAAAGTATTCGTAGCAATCGTTTTAGTAGCCTGATTGTCGCAATAAAATATAACAGAACTCAACTTCAGGCTCGACAGCGGAATGCCCATCACCAAATCTCTTATCCACTCTGCTTATTCTCCTACTAAAGCTAGAGCGTAGAGTTCGAATTCCATAGAAGACAGTGTAATACACGATTGCCTCTTGGACTTCCAGACTACAGCTGCACCTCCTAGTGTGAATATAAATCCACTAGTGGACTTGCTGTCGTTTAATTCTGAGCACGTTGAGCCATCAAAATATCCTTCCAAAACTGACCATGGTAACAAAAAACATACTTTTGGGTGTGCTTTAGGTATCGCATCAGCCTATCGAGGGCATCCCAATGGTCTTGGCTAGGATTAATAGTGAATCTTCTTAACATGCCGACCGTAAAGGCTATGTCAGGTCTTGTGCAGACCATAACATACATGAGACTACCAATCAGTTTAGCGTAATCTAACGGTCTAATCGCAACTCCATCATTGGGTTTCAAGCGATTGTTATAATCTTAAGGTGTCTCCACTGCTCTACGTTCACTGTATCCCCATGTATCTAACATGGACTTAATATAGTGGCTTTGACTTAGGGAAATGTCATTTTTCCCAAAGCTCACTTGCATGCCTAGTATAACCGCAGCTACACCTAGGTCTTTAATGTTAAACTCCTTCATTAGTTCTAACTTAACATCATTCACTATCAATACCAAGAATTAGCATATCATCCACATACAAGCATATTATAGAGACTGTGTTCGATCTATGGCGTATGTAAAGACATTTGTCCGAGAGACTCGATATGAATCCCATGTTCCTTACACTATAATCAAACTTCTCATGTCATAATTTTGGTGTTTGTTTGAGTCTGTATAGCGACTTGATTAACTTACATACCTTACTTTCGTGACCATATACGATGAAACCTTCAGGTTGGCTTATGTATATCTCTTCGGTCAGATCTTCGTTCAAAAATGCAGTCTTAATATCCATTTGATAAACAATAAAGTTCTCAATAGACGCAATAGCAAGAAGTATCCTAATAGTTGCTAAGTGACAGACTGGTGAATATACATCAAAGTAATCCACCCCACTAACTTGTGTGAAACCTTTAGCCACCAGACGTGCTTTATACTTAGCTACACTACTATCAGGGTTGAGCTTCTATTTTAGAACCCAATTACACCCTATAGTTTTAGCCCCTTTTGACTTACCAACCAACGTCCAGGTGTTGTTCTGAAGCAAAGAATTCATCTCTTCATCAATGGTCTCTTTTTAGAGTAGTGAATCCCTTGATCTCATGACATCCTTATAGGTGGATGGATCAGCCTCAACGTGGTAAGTGATGAAATCACTATCGAAGGTTCTGGGAGTTCTCTCTCTCATCGAAGTACGTCTAGACTCTAGGACATTATTGTCTACCGGGACTGAATAGGAGGTGATCGGTACTGATTCAGGTTCTTCCTAAGTAATAGTTGCTTGCATACCTGAGATTGTCAGGTTCTTATCCTTAAGGAACTTATCCTCAAAGAACACATCATCCCTAGATTCAATAATTATATTATTAGACAGGTCTAAGAATCTATCTGCAGCACTATCTTCAGCACAACCTAAGTAGACACACGTGTTGATCCTAGGTCCAAGTTTAGACCGTCTAGGGTCAGAGACCCTGACATAGGCTATGCAGCCTCATGTCTTAAGTTTGGTTAATGTCGGAGGTCTCTTAAACCAAAGCTTGTAGGGTGTGACGTCTAACTTAGCATGAGGGACTTTGTTCAGAATATTGTTTGCAGTTAAAACTGCTTCTCCCCAATAGGCAGTAGACATGCCAGCAGTGAGTAACATAGAATTCAACATCTTTGTTAACGTTCTATTTTTCCGCTCGGCTATACCATTCAATTGGGGTGAGTAAGGAGCAGAGGTTTCTGATATGATCCCTTAAGAGGCAAGGAAACCCCAGAACTCACTGGACATGTATTCTCCTCATCTATCACTTCTAAACTTTTTTATTCTAATGTCTACTTGGTTTTCTACCTTGGTTTTGAAAAGACAAAACTTTTTAAATGCTTCATCTTTAGTTTTAAGAAGATATATGTGACAGAACCTAGATCAGTCATCTATAAAGGTGATCATATACTTCCTTCCTCCTCTGGTGACAAAACTTTTAAAGTCACATATATCGAAATGTATAAGTTATATGAGTGTTGTGCTCCTAGTAACCGCACTAAAAGGTTTCCTAGTGATCTTAGTCTGAGCATACACGTTACATTTCTCAGGCTGTGACTTAGTGTCTAATATGATCTGTTGAGTTCTGGCTATTTGGAACATTTTCTTATAGTTCACGTGTCCTAGTCTCTCATATAGAGTCTTAGGGCTAACTAAGTTTGTTTGAACTTGTTGAACTAACTCATTTGCTAGACTTAGTCAGTACATCCTATTTTGGATGTATGCACATCCAAAATAGCGTGAGTTAACTGACAGTATTACTCTACTATTACAAAAAGTAAATGACATACCAGCATCACGTAATAGACTAATAGACACTAAGTTAGCAGCTAATGAATGAATAAATTTGACGTTCTTTAAAATTAAAGACTTACCTGAGGATAGCAACAAGGTTGCGTTCCCCACCTTCAGCACGTCAACTGATTCACCATTGGCCACCGTCACAGACTCTTTCACAGTAGTGAGCCCTATCATAAGAGCAGAATTGTTGCAAATGTGATACGTCGCCCCCCGAATCCAAGTACCACTATGTGCTGGCCTTAGCATTTCCGACCATTGCAACAAAGTCGGAAGGCTTAGCTTGGCTAACTATATTGACTTGGTTGTCATCCTGTGGTGCTTTTGTTCTTTTCCTTTTAGAGAGTCTGCAATCAGATGCGCTGTGTCCCCACTTGTTGTAGTTAAAACACTTGCCCTTGAATTTTTTATTACATTTGTTAGGGCCTGCAACTTGGGAGCTACCATGGAAGGGTCTGGTACTCTTAGGGGTCGGCACGCGTTTAGAACTAAGGAGCATGTTAGCCGCAGCCTTCTGCTTGTTAACAGTTTTTAAAGCGTGTCGAGTACTATTTTCATCCTCAATGCGAATAAATCGCTTGAGGTCATTAAGACCGACCTGCATCTTCTTGCGGTATATTTCAGTTTTAAAGTTGTATCACGTAGATGGCAGTTTAAAAATAATCGTGCCAGCAGCAAAGCTGTCTGGCAGGAAAATATTCTCACTATATAAAGAATCTACTAATGCTTCAAAATCCGATACCTGAGGGAGAATGGTCTTCTCCTCGTCGAACATGAAGGAATGGAATTTGTCCACCAGGTGCGCCTTGGACAGATCCTCCTCTTTCCTGAAGTGCTCCTCCAGTGCCTTCCAGATTTCCTTGGCGCTCTTCATTTTGATGTACGTCTTCGCCAGGCTGGAGGACAAGTAGTTCAGCAGGTAGTCGCGGCAGAAGTCCTCATCAGCGATCCACTGGGCTTCCTCTTCAGTCCCCATAATGTCAGCACGATCAGACTGAACTGTGTAGAACACGTTCAGATACTTCATTCCAAATTGCGTATTCAACTTCCAATCGATAAACTGGTCGCCGTGAATTTTTCCAGCTTTATCAACGACACCGGAAAGGAGAAACTGCAACCTTTCATCATCTTACGACTTTGATCTATGTGAATTCCAATATATGCAAGAACTGAGAATCCCTCTTATTTGAGAATCCAACAGAATAAAGAGCAGCTTATGCAACTTGTCTTCTCAAATTCTCTTAATTCAGAAAATTTCCAGGGTTTCTCCGATCTAACACCAAATACCTCAAATCAATTCTTGACAGTTCAGAGTGGGATTTTCTCTGATAGAAGAAGAATGGGTCTTTGATTCTGGTCAGCCGGAGGGAAAAGAGATGCCGGGTGAGGGCTGACATACCCAGAAAGGATCGAAAAGACTCTTCAAGGAGCAGGAAGGAGGTGAGGGGTTCTGGAGGGAAAGATCGCGTCGATGGGCCTCCTAGCACCGACGGACTGGAACCACAAAGCTTCACCCACAGTCGGCTAAAGGGATTTACGGGAACGAAACCGCAAGAACCGTGCACGAGGGGAGTAGTCGGCAACGGAGGAGACAACAAGAAGGAACCGGCGGCGGAACTCCTTCCCGATGGAAGCACGAAATCGAGCGACGGTTACGGGATTCGGGAGCGCCAGAGGAGACAGGAGCGCCGATGGAAGCACAAAATCGAGCAATGGAAAGCAAGACATCGAGCGACGATTACGAGAGAGGCGGAAAATCGAGCGACGGAGGCGTGTGCTTCGAGAGTGTTATGTCGCTCGAAGCATGCAGATGGGGGTCAAAGTGGAATCTCCTACCCGTTGCCCCTAAGTGGGTATAAATAGGCAAACCCTTGGGAGTTACTACGGGTATGTGTTAACCGTGTACCCTAACTGACCCGTTAAGCCTCCGAACCCGTTATTCATCCAAATATACACTAACAAAAACTTGGTGCGCTTTCCTGCAATAATTTAAAGACAGAGATTTGTATCTCTCGATATCAAAAATCACTATATTTTTATTCCCTTGTAATCTCTAACATAGACGAAACGAAAAATATTAAAAATAATAAAAATCAATGTTTTGTACATGTGAAATCTCTTTATCAATTCTACGCTATTTTGAGTTGATGATATACTTACGTCTCTGCTCTCTCGAATCTTGAAGCGCAGTAAAACAAGCCGAAAAATTAGTTAAAGATTTACGCAACTCATCTCTCGAATCTCGTGGCGCAGTAAAATAATTTTCTTTCATAGACTTACGCGTCTCCCCTCTAGAATCTCAAAGCAGAGAATAGAATGAAAATATAATCCAAAAGAATTACCATCAAGATAAAAAAAACTCCATAAAGAAATCACATCAAAAATCTCATAAACAGGAATACAAATAGAGATCACATCAAAATAGAATAAACTACTCTCAAAATATAAAATTTAGGAAAGTAGTTCATGATTTGAGAGATACATCATGAAATTAGTGAGACATTACAAGACATGATTGTTTAGAGATCTAAACGCTGCAGAAAATTTCGCTCGGACTTGTGCAAAATCCCTCTTTGATGATGATCCAGTGTGGTTCCTTCTTCTCTCCAAACGCTAGTTCTTAAAATAATTATCAAGATGATGAAAAGATTATGTTTTTATCTTTTTAGCCCCTTTTGTGGACGTTCCTCCCTCCTAGAAATATTTTAAATGTTAAATAACCTCATCTTGCCTTTGAAATAGCCCAAATATGAAAATTCTCGGAATTCAAAATTTTGTTCCCGTTGATTTGTTGCAACATAATTTTTGAACTATGAAAAAATGTTGCAACAAATTTTTTGCACTTGTAAAAATTGCTCCAAACAACAAATAACATATTGCAACCATGCTGTAACTTTTTTCATGGACTTTAAATACAATTAACACTTGACTCATCGAGGTGAATTCTTCGAATTTTCTACGACAAAAACATATCAAAATGATAATATTACCCCAAATTTTCACAAAATACTAACATACTCACATTTAATACTTTTAATTCAAATTTATCAAATATTTAATAAAAAGGATAATAATTTAGACATAAGATAACTTATTTTTGAGAAATTATCACACCCTCAATGTTGAAACCTGGATACCGGTTCAACAGAGTTCAGAATATGATTAAACAGTTCAAGTTACTTTGCCCGTCGTCGGGTGCTCAAGGTAGGTCAATTTGAGCTCGGATTCAGCATTCGCTAATTTGAGATGGTTGTCTACACTCAGACCCGGTGAGCTGCAGCGTGGAGGTCTCACCGCTCACTCGAAAGCATGTATGCGTCCCCCCCCAAAGCCAAAGACTGAGCTTGACACCTTGGATGACACGAAGCAAGAATTCTCAGAAATTCAGGAGCTCTAGGAGGCTGGGTTTGCCTCTCCAAGGTGCTTTGAGGGTCTATTTATAGGTAAACCCCAAACTAGGGGAAAAATTATCTTTATAGCCTGCATATAACGGTCTTCGCCTTTTGATCCTTGCTATTCGCGCCCCTGATCGTTCCACAGATAGCAGTGAGATGGCTATGAGCAGACAATGATGAAATACGAGTAGATAGAGGGGCATACTGACTTTCCTTGACGAGGCGAGTTCATGAAAACTGGAGTCGCCTCGCCTACAGGTGCCTTGGCGCGCGATCTTAATTACTTCGACGACTAGTTCAGCAAGCTGGCATCTGACTGGGGAGGTCGACTCGCGGTTGCCCCTGGTGAGGCGCGAGGTCACCTTGCCCAACCTAATTTCTTCTGATGGACTCACACTCCCGTGGTTGGGCGCAGTTTGGACTCGGGTCGCTAAATTGAGATTGTACACAATCTCCGCTTCTTTGAGAGCTCACCAAAGGTATAAAAGAAATCAACAAACCCCAATTTGGTGAACCCGGGATGTTGCCTGCTAAACCACATCGCCTTTCTTTTCTTGCTCTATAAATAAGATTGGGACGGTAGGTCCATATATACCTAAGACGCTTTTCTGGCCGACTTGCTGCCCCCTTGATCCTCATGTACTCGCTTGACCGGGATGATGTCGAGGTAGCTGCCCTGTTTGGCTTGATCGCTCACCCCCCCCCCCCCCCCGGGAACTCGACAGGGTTGTTGATCTTGGGCAAGCTCGAGTTCATCAAGCCAGGGCAAAACTGGCAGCCCCAACCGACTTGACCTCTTCTACGACACCTCCGCAGCACGCGCCATCCCTGAGAGCGGTGGTGCCTACTGGTGACGCGGGCTAGCTTCCTCTGGATAGTCGATCCGCCAATATCATGGTATGTGAATCTGTTGCCCCTTTTGCGTTAATTTCTCATTTGATCACGCCTTCATGTGATCCCATAGGTCGGTGATGATGTCGTCGTTGTGGTGGCCCTGGCAACCTCGATGGGCGGTGATGGTGCAGAGGTGAATAAGATAAAGTTATCCAAAGGGAAGAAGCGGTCTCCCCCGCCCGTGCCATGCAACGGTCTTTGTCCCTCCCGATTTCAAGGGTAGCCTGCAAGAAACCCCCTTCTTCAACGGCGCACTCGTTCAGCGGCTCGGTCCGCGATACCTCCACGGAGCGTCATGCCGACCACGCACATCCTGGCGACCAGCCGACACCGCCCCTAGTGACTGACGTCAGAGTCATTGTCTCGCCTCGCTACCTGGAGGCAGGCGAGTCGAGTCGCCCGCGTACCGGTGGAAAGTCCTTGTTGATGAAGCTTCCTCGTCGTGATGAGGACAACGCCATCTGTAACGCCCCGAAACTCAAAGGAGCGAAGGGGGACGTTTTGGGCCAGTTTTGGTTTCTTGCTGAAGGTACACGGCCTGGGACACGGGCGTGTCCCAGGGCATGTCAAGCGTGTGCCGACACTTAGTCGTGAAGTCGTCGAGTTATACTCGACGATTCGTCGAGAATGGGCACACGGCCTGCGACACGGGCGTGTCGACCGTGTCGACACTTAGCCGTGAAATCGTCGAGATATACTCGACGATTCGTCGAGAATGGGCACACGGCCTGCGACACGGGCGTGTCGACCCGTGTCGACGATCGTCCCGGGGAGTCGTCGAGATTCACTCGACGATCGTCGAGACAAGGCACACGGCCTAGGACACGGGCGTGTCCAAGGCCGTGTCATCCAGTCGTCGAACTGCACGCAACGAAATGTCGAGACCTTGTACACGGCCTGGGGCCCAGGCGTGTCAAGGTGACACGGGCAAGGACACGGGTGTGTCCTAGAACCCGTGCAGTGCTCGGGTTGAAAACGGGGGAAAATCATGGGGTACACGGCCGGCTACACGGCCGTGTCAGCTGGAACACGGGCGTGTCAGCTCGAACACGGGCGTGTTCGATACCGTGTGAGGGTCCAGGAGATTCGATTTTGACGGCGAATGCGGCACACGGCCCTGGACACGGGCGTGTGCCAGGCCGTGTTCGGCCCAGATTGGGCATTTCAGCCCCGAATCAAAGCCGTTCGTTTTCTTAGGTTGAGATCCAATGGCTGGGGATGTTTCCTGAGAGGATATAACCGGGTTTGACTTAAAAAAATCCATTCTTTTCACACCTTTTCATCTCTCCAAACCCTTGGAGAAAGAGGAAAGCCATTGGAGGAAGAAGAGCTAGATCCGCCATTGGAGGAGCTTCGGAGCTCCGAATCGCAAGCCGACTCCGGATCCACGGAGGCAACGCAAGTGCGGTGATTTCTATCCGATTACTTTTCGATGGCGCCAAAGAGGAACTCAAGGGTAACGATCCTCACCTTGAACACTAATAGCTCTCTTTCTTAGCATAGGAAGCCCGCTCTCGCGAGTTTGCGGAGAGTTGGAGGCGTTCCTTCGGGTAGATATGTAAAGTCCCCGTTGTTTAGAGTCCGTATGCGAGAACGGACATAGGCATTTTGGTTGAAGCCTACCCGGACATGTTAGTCCGGATCGGTGATGTTGCATTGCATAAGGCTGGAGAAGACTCCGTGCTATTGGTTGTTTTCGGGTTTTCTACGCGGTAGATTGCAGCAGGGAGCCTTGGGGACTAACCCAAAGGTGCACCCGGAAAACTGGGCGGATACGAGATCTTGCCAACTTGGAGGCCTGAGAGCCAACTCGAACATAACTGAGTTATGTGACTTGCGGTAGAATGGGACTCGGTGAAAGTTTGACCCGCGCAAATGGCTTAAATTGTCGTTGCGAAGTGAGCACGGGTTAGATGGAGCCGTACCCGCTTTATGTCGTCCGGTTAGAGCGACCTAAGGTTACGTGGAACTCGCCGTTGGCATAAATGGGGTCTTCGGTGGTCAATGGCTTAAATTGACGTGACCAATACCATGAAGACGAATTGCTCATAGGTTTGGCCGTCTTAGTGGCGGTGGTGAGTCCCGGAATTAATGGCTTTAATTGACGTGACATCGACCGGATCACCGAGAATGTGCCCTGAGTGCACGGGGCGTGTGGCCTTACGAGCCAACGTCTGTGATGTTATGACTATGGTTTTATATTACTCGCTTATGCTAAGGAAATGCAGGGAAGGAGCATCGCCGCCCCGAGTTGGGGGCGAGATCGTTATAATTTGGTCAGCATTGCTGACCGTTGCCTTGTTTTGCCACCGTGCGGTGGATTGTTGCTTGCAGGTGCAGCTGGACCGAGCGGTCAATAGCGGGCTAAAGCCCTTTTTGCGAAGCTGGCCCTCGAAGGCCCAAGTAGAAGTGTTTACTGCTTTATTCATGTATGACCGGCCTGCGTGCCGTGGTTTGTAAAACATGTAATTTTCAAGTGAAACACTTTGTAAGGCCTTAAGGCCGATTTTTTTGAGTGTTTTGTATACATTCCTAATTATTGTAATAGTGGACATTCGTGCTCTAATGCTGGGTTCTTGTTTACAACTTATATAAACTGCTTCCGCTAGAATGCTCTGTGTAGGACGTTGAGATTGGTTGAATGGTTTCCATACGTAACCACCCGGTCTGTCTGTGGTATATGGCGTCGAGCCCCGGCCGGACCTACTGCTATATACTATGCGACGGATAGGGGGTGTTACAATTTGGTATCAGACTACTGGTTTTGGTCGGACTTAAGCTGAATTCGTGGACGAATTCTTTTTACGGGGTGGTGAGCACATTGTGTGCGTCATCGTTATAACGGTAAAAGAACCCATGAATGTCCACTTAGGAATGAAAATACTCGTGTTTGAGGAACCTGCGTGTTCCTATAATTGCTGTTCGCAATTTTATTTGGTCGCTTGACGGTGTTTTGTACCACTATAGGTGACCGGAAGCGTGCTGGACAGCCAGAATGTCCGGTTTCTGAGGAGCATAGTGCACCCGGTGAGGTGTTTGAGCCTCCTCCTTCGTATGAAACCGTTAGAAGGATCGTAGAAGCGGTGTTTACTGTGGCGGGTGCACAGCTAGGAGGAAATGTACAACCCTGCGCCCCTGTTGTGGCTTCAACGCCGGTGGGCGCGATGCAGCAGATGACCTTGGTAGACCATTGGGGCAGCAGCTGAATATGCATTTAGTGCAGGGAGCGCACACAGTTGAGGAATATTTGCAAGCTTTTCTTATGATAAGTCGCTACCCATGCTTTGAGTCGGATAATGAGCAAGCTACAGTCGATAGATTCTATAATGGCCTACGCGCCGAGTTACGAGTCCTACTGCTAGGACCAAAGTTATTGGGATCCGAGCCTTGGTGGAATCAGCTAGATCATTGGAGGCAGAGTTGAGGAAGACCCTCCCGATGCCAGCGACCAGTATCGAACTATACAAACCCCATAAGAGCTGCATCCAGCAGAATGCTGGAGAAAGGGGTTATGAAATCGACTAGTAAAGTTACTTACACTTGTTATACTTGTGGAAAGAAAGGGCACTTTGCCCGAGACTGTTGGAATGTTGCTCGGAAGGGTAAGAAACCTATGTCAGGAGCAGTCAAGGATGTCAGTGCAAAGGAAAACGACATTCAAAGTGCCGAACACCTCAAAGTCTGTATATCGAAAATGGTGTAAGAAGCATAGGACTTCGGGTCCAGCCCCTTCTGGTACTTCTGGGTCGACTACGGGTCAGACCCCGGGTACATGTTTCAGCTATGGCGAGCCGGGGCATTATGCTCGTGAGTGCCTAAAGCCCTGGAGGAAGCACGCCGTCGTGACAACAGGTATGGTTTAAAGATAGTTTTGCTTTAAATACTTGTCACTCTTGTGCATGTTAGCTTAGAACTACTAGTGTTAAGCCTTGTTATGACTTTCTTTATCTGCGAGAGCACCGTTCGTTTAGGGAGCTTCGCATTCCTTTATTAGGAATTATATTGTGCGTCGGAGTACCTCCTTCGATGGTAAAAGACGAATTGGATGCGTTATAGTCCAATGGTGCTCATTGTGCGCGGGTAGACGTTGTTGCGCTTAGTTTTGGATTGGGAATCAGGAGTTCGACGTTATATTTGGTATGGACTGGCTCTCGGAGCAGCAAGCCAATATAGATGCGGTAGCAAGGAAGTCAAGCCGGGAGCAAGTCGTGAGATGACCTTTACGGGCTCGAAGAGGTCGAGCAAGATGTTGGCATTTGCTCTTCAGGTGGTGAAGGCGGTTCGTGCTGGAGCAGAACTGTTCTTTACACTAGTGGAGGTTGCAAAGCCGAAGCCCACTTTGGATTGTATTTCAGTGGTATCGAACTACCCTGATGTGCTCCATAGAGATCTTCCTGGAGCCCCGCCTCGATAG
The DNA here is from genome assembly GCA_039583875.1 of Platanthera guangdongensis. Classification (NCBI taxonomy): domain Eukaryota; kingdom Viridiplantae; phylum Streptophyta; class Magnoliopsida; order Asparagales; family Orchidaceae; genus Platanthera; species Platanthera guangdongensis. The sequence goes on from CM077161.1 coordinate 163,987,571, forward strand.
GAGATAGATTTTACGATCGAGCTAGTGCCAGGTGCAAAGCCTGTGTCACGATCTCCGTATCGGCTAACGCCTAAGGTAATGGCGGAGCTGAAAGTTCAACTGCAAGAGTTGTTGGAGCAAGGGTATGCGCGTCCAAGTCCTTCGCCTTGGAGCGCACCGACCCTCTTTATTAAGAAGAAGGATGGAAGGTTGAGGCTGCGTATTAATTATCGGGAGGTCAACAAGTTGACGGAAAAAGAGCAAGTACCCAATCCCAAGGATCGATGATCTTTGTGATCAGTGGTAGGGTCAACGACGTACTCTAAATAGATAAGGGAGAGTGATATCCCTAAGATAACGTTCAGTACAGGACACGAGCGCTACGAGTTTACGGTCATGCTGTTTGGGCTGACTAATGCGCCGTCAGTATTCATGGATTTTATGAACAGGACGTTCAGGGAGTACTTGGACCATTTCGTGATCGTCTTCATCGACGATATTTTGGTGTACTCGCAAAGTGAGGAAGATCACTTCAAGCATCTTCATTTGGTGTTGGAGACGCTAAGGAGAAACCAGTTGTATGCCAAGTTCTCGAAGTGCGAGTTTTGGCTATCCTCAGTGGCGTTCCTTGGTCATATAGTGAGTGGAGAGGGTATTGTTGTGGATCCGGCGAAGATTGTTGCGATACGGGAGTGGCCTGAGCTTGTTGCGGTAGCGGAAGTCCGGAGTTTGCTGGAGCTTGCCGGCTACGTTAGGCGCTTTCGTGGAGAACTTCTCGCGGATAGCGTTACCTCTCACTACTATGACGAGGAATGAGCATAAGTTCTTTTGGACGCTGGAGTGCGCGCGAGCTTTTGAGGAGTTATAATGTCGGTTGACTACGACGCATGTGCTGACTTCGCCAAATGGAACCGAAGGCAATGAGATTTTAATGATGCATAGGGCAGCGTTTTGGGTTGCGCGCTACTGCAACACGGAAGCGTAATAGCGTATGGACGTGAGTTTTGCCTCGAAGCTATGGAGGCATAATTGTAGACGGTGTGAAAGTGGATCTCTACGCCGGTCACAAGAGCGTGAAGCATCTGATTGATCAGAAGGATCTGAATATACGACAGCGTAGATGGATGGAGTTCTTGGAGACTATACATTCAAGATCCATTACACGCCTGATAAAGGAATGGGGTTGCTGACGCGGTGAGTCGCCAAGCCCCAGCTCGAGCCCATTGGCTATCGGTGCAAGATGAGCGGTTGGTGCGAGAGTTGGAGGCGTTGGGGATCGTTTGTGTGGACAAGCAATCAAGTGCTGAAGCAGTTCTGAATTGGACTGAAGTCAATATGACCTGGCTGATCGTTTTCGGCGGGCTTAGGATATGGATGCTCATATGAAGCAGTTCATGGTAGAGACTCCGGATGGGTCAAATTCCCAATTCGTCGTGGCGGACGAATTGCTTCGGAGAGACGGTCTTTTGTGCGTCCCAGGTGTGGGCATTTGCGGGTGGAGTTGTTGTACGAGGCATACCATACCAAGTACTCGATTCACCCGGGGAGCACGAAGTTGTACATTGTTGTGAAGAAACTGTTTTGGTGGCCGGGTTTAAAGAAGGATGTGGTGCTATACGTAGCGAAGTGCCAAACTTGCGCCCTGGTAAAGGTGGAGTGTCAAAAGCCGGGAGGATTTCTTAAGTCCTTGCCTATTCCGGAATGGAAATTCGACGACATCTCTATGAACTTTGTGCACGGTTTGCCAAGGTCGCAAAAGATTAACGAAGGTGTCTCATTTTATTCCGCATAGGAAGGATGATCTGGTGGAGAAGCTAGCAAAGCTTTATGTGGATAACATAGTACGGCTTCATGGTGTGCCCCTGTTGAGGACCAAGGTCCAGCGGGATTGGGTGTGTGTGGGACCGCATATTTGGGCTTCCCCATCGCGTTCCAGGTCTGGGTGTTGACCCCGGTGGGCCCCCCGTGTGGCGGAATATCCCCGCCATCCCGTGGTTGGATTAGTCCCACATTGCCTGCAGCGGGTGGTCCTTGGTGTTTATGTACCCCCGCCCCCTTACCATAACCTCGGGGTTTGGGAAGATGTGCGGTGACGGGTGGTTTCCACATGGTATCAGAGCTATCCCGCTGGGGGGTGTGTTGAGGACCAAGGTCCAGCGGGATTGGGTGTGTATGGGACCGCATATTTGGGCTTCCCATCGCGTTCCAGGTCTGGGTGTTGACCCCGGTGGGCCCCCCGTGTGGCGGAATATCCCCGCCATCCCGTGGTTGGATTAGTCCCACATTGCCTGCAGCGGGTGGTCCTTGGTGTTTATGTACCCCCGTCCCCCCTTACCATAACCTCGGGGTTTTGGGAAGATGTGCGGTGACGGGTGGTTTCCACAGCCCCGCAGCATCATGAGTGACCGAGATGGGCGGTTCACGTCCAATGATTGGAGGCTGGTGCAGCAAATGTTGGGAACAAAGCTGAAGTTTAGCACAGCCTTCCACCCACAAACGGATGGGCAGACCGAGAGGGTTAATAGAACCATGGAAGACATGCTCCGCATGTGTGTCTTGGGTTTTGGAAAGCAATGGGAAGACCACCTTTATTTGGGGGAGTTCGCATACAACAATAACTACCAAGCAAGTATTCAGATGACGCCCTTCGAGGCCCTATATGGTAGGAAATGTCGCACGCCGTTGTCTTGGTTAAAAATGAGTGAGTCAAAGTTGTACAAGCGATCGAAAGTGGAGGATGCTACTTCTTGATGAGAACGATTCGGGAGAGGTTGCTTATCGCTCAGGACCGGCAAGCAAAGTACTGTAATGCCAAGCACAGGAACGTGGAGTTCGCTGTGGGCGATTATGTATACTTAAAGATCAAGCCGTTCAAGGGTGTCTCGCGGGTGCGACGATCGAAAAAGCTAAGCCCGAGGTACCTTGGACCGTTCGAGGTTCTGGAGCGAGTTGGAGAAGCGGCCTATAGGTTGAAGCTCTCAGTGGAGCTAAGTGGTTTACACGATGTATTCCACATTTCGGAGCTTCGGAAGGCGGTACAAGAGCCTCCGCGAATGATCGCGGTCGATCATGTGCCGATGGATAGTGGGCTAACGACAAAGGTCAAGCCCGTGCGGATTGAGGAGCTCTCTTGGGAGCGAGAGCAGACTATGCTTGACGAGTATCCGGAGTTGTTCCGCTCAGGTACAAGTTTTGTTTTGTATGCCTTTCCTTATGTAATTTCGTGGGCGAAATTCTTTTAAGAGGGGGAGAGTTGTAACGCCCCGAAACTCAAAGGAGCGAAGGGGGACGTTTTGGGCCAGTTTTGGTTTCTTGCTGAAGGTACACGGCCTGGGACACGGGTGTGTCCCAGGGCGTGTCAAGCGTGTGCCGACACTTAGTCGCGAAGTCGTCGAGTTATACTCGACGATTCGTCGAGAATGGGCACACGGCCTGCGACACGGGCGTGTCGCAGGGCGTGTCGACCCGTGTCGACACTTAGCCGTGAAATCGTCGAGATATACTCGACGATTCGTCGAGAATGGGCACACGGCCTGCGACACGGGCGTGTCGCAGGGCGTGTCGACCCGTGTCGACGATCGTCCCGGGGAGTCGTCGAGATTCACTCGACGATCGTCGAGACAAGGCACACGGCCTAGGACACGGGCGTGTCCAAGGCCGTGTCATCCAGTCGTCGAACTGCACGCGACGAAATGTCGAGACCTTGTACACGGCCTGGGGCCCAGGCGTGTCAAGGTGACACGGGCAAGGACACGGGCGTGTCCTAGAACCCGTGCAGTGCTCGGGTTGAAAACGGGGGAAAATCATGGGGTACACGGCCGGCTACACGGCCGTGTCAGCTGGAACACGGCGTGTCAGCTCGAACACGGGCGTGTTCGATACCGTGTGAGGGTCCAGGAGATTCGATTTTGACGGCGAATGCGGCACACGGCCCTGGACACGGGCGTGTGCCAGGCCGTGTTCGGCCCAGATTGGGCATTTCAGCCCCGAATCAAAGCCGTTCGTTTTCTTAGTTGAGATCCAATGGCTGGGGATGTTTCCTGAGAGGATATAACCGGGTTTGACTTAGAAAAATCCATTCTTTTCACACCTTTTCATCTCTCCAAACCCTTGGAGAAAGAGGAAAGCCATTGGAGGAAGAAGAGCTAGATCCGCCATTGGAGGAGCTTCGGAGCTCCGAATCGCAAGCCGACTCCGGATCCACGGAGGCAACGCAAGTGCGGTGATTTCTATCCGATTACTTTTCGATGGCGCCAAAGAGGAACTCAAGGGTAACGATCCTCACCTTGAACACTAATAGCTCTCTTTCTTAGCATAGGAAGCCCGCTCTCGCGAGTTTGCGGAGAGTTGGAGGCGTTCCTTCGGGTAGATATGTAAAGTCCCCGTTGTTTAGAGTCCGTATGCGAGAACGGACATAGGCATTTTGGTTGAAGCCTACCGGACATGTTAGTCCGGATCGGTGATGTTGCATTGCATAAGGCCGGAGAAGACTCCGTGCTATTGGTTGTTTTCGGGTTTTCTACGCGGTAGATTGCAGCAAGGAGCCTTGGGGACTAACCCAAAGGTGCACCCGGAAAACTGGCGGATACGAGATCTTGCCAACTTGGAGGCCTGAGAGCCAACTCGAACATAACTGAGTTATGTGACTTGCGGTAGAATGAGACTCGGTGAAAGTTTGACCCGCGCAAATGGCTTAAATTGTTGTTGCGAAGTGAGCACGGGTTAGATGGAGCCGTACCCGCTTTATGTCGTCCGGTTAGAGCGACCTAAGGTTACGTGGAACTCGCCGTTGGCATAAATGGGGGTCTTCGATGGTCAATGGCTTAAATTGACGTGATCAATACCATGAAGACGAATTGCTCATAGGTTTGGCCGTCTTAGTGGCGGTGGTGAGTCCGGAATGTTAATGGCTTTAATTGACGTGACATCGACCGGATCACGAGAATGTGCCCTGAGTGCACGGGGCGTGTGGCCTTACGAGCCAACGTCTGTGATGTTATGGCTATGGTTTTATATTACTCGCTTATGATAAGGAAATGCAGGGAGAAGCATCGCCGCCCCGAGTTGGGGGTGAGATCGTTATAATTTGTCAACATTGCTGACCGTTGCCTTGTTTTGCCACCGTGCGGTGGATTGTTGCTTGCAGGTGCAGCTGGACCAAGCGGTCAATAGCGGGCTAAAGCCCTTTTTGCGAAGCTGGCCCTCGAAGGCCCAAGTAGAAGTGTTTACTGCTTTATTCATGTATGACGGCCTGCGTGCCGTGGTTTGTAAAATATGTAATTTTCAAGTGAAACACTTTGTAAGGCCTTAAGGCCGATTTTTTTTTGAGTGTTTTGTATACATTCCTAATTATTGTAATAGTGGACATTCGTGCTCTAATGCTGGGTTCTGTTTACAACTTATATAAACTGCTTCCGCTAGAATGCTCTGTGTAGGACGTTGAGATTGGTTGAATGGTTTCCATACGTAACCACCCGGTCTGTCTGTGGTATATGACGTCGGGCCCCGGCCGGACCTACTGCTATATACTATGCGACGGATAAGGGGTGTTACACCATCTCTCCTCAAGCAATTCCTAAATTTCCCTATCCTTGCTGGCGGTCGTGCTTTTGAGCCGTGTGCTGGGGAGGCCGTTACATTTCTATTCCCGGATTCCTTCTCATTTTTACTTTGCAGGTACCAACTCGCCTTCTTCTCACGAGCCTTCAATGCTGGGCATTCCTCTCGAGCCGACTCCACCCCGGGTATCTAGCCCGCTCCACAAACTGATGGCTGCCACGGGTGGACATAGATGGACTTTAGCGTGCGATTGCTTGGGTGTTCGGGGCTCACGACTTGGCCTTCGCCACCGCGACCCAACAGGAGATTAAGCAGGGGCTCGACGAGCTCTGAGGCCGCGTGGAATCACTATAGAATTACATCGCACAACTGAAAGGCAATTGCGGTCTCTTCCCGTGGATGTTGGAAGCTGAAGAGAGGATATACGAGCTGGAGACTCGCCAGAACGACTCTGAAGATCATTTGTAAAAAAATTCACGGCCAAAGTGTGCGGGCAAGTTCAAGAGCAAGGCTGGATGAAATCCCGCCCATCCGCGCGTGGAGCCAACTCGAACACATTATTTTTTGTAGTGCAAGTAGCGCA